>VZRE01010645.1:14338-126105 GCA_013396775.1 Cephalopterus ornatus
GTGCCCCCCGGCCTGCCACATCGGATGCAGCCCGTGGGAGCCCTAAGCCCTCCAAAGCCCCCCAGGGTGGCGTGCCCGCTCCCCGCTTCGCGTGCCGGCTCTCGTGTTACGGGGGTTGTCCTTTCCTTCCGGACGGGGATTTCTGGCTGTCGCTGCTGCTCCCCATATTAGTACAGCCAGCGCGACGCCGTGACGCGGCCGTCCCTCTCTCCCTCCCCGGGGCCCAGCGCATCGTCCCCGCTGCCTCCCCAGCCTTATTCCCAGCCTGTGACACCGAGCTGTGCGCAGCTCCCGTGCTGCTGGGGGGGGCCAAAGGCATTGCCAGCCGTGTCTGCAGCAAGAGGGTCTGGAAAGCACTGCAAGTATCTTAAGAATTTTTTTTTTCCCCCCCCCTCCTCTGTCTCTTTTCAACAGTGTTTCACGTCGAGAAGGTCTAATCTCCCTCGATGCGTGCGTGTGGTTCTCATTCATGTGAGCGCAGGGGCTGCTCCGGCGTGCGTTGTGTTGTCTCTTGGGAAATAACCCCTTCGCAGCCGCAGTGCGTGGCGAAGTTCCCCCCGGTTTGCTGAGGTCCTCCCAGCTCTTTCCTCCCCTGCGTCCGTCAAACAGAGGGATGAATCCTCCTCTCGGCTCTGCCGGCGTAAATCCAGATCGATTTGTTTGACTTCAGCAGAGCTAATCCAGATTTACACAGCCCTTTCCCTGGGGACTTCCCCCGTTTTTTGCTCTAGGTGACCGTTAGTGGGCCAGTGTCAAAATACATCTGATCTAGTCAGATTCCCTGTCTCCAATCATTAATTATTCTCTGGCAAAAGTTTCTGAGGAAGAGCAGTTGTATTTGAAAACAATATACAAATTCTGTTACTAATTTTAGAAAGTAAGGGAGATTTTTTTCCACTCCTGTTGAAACTAAATATAATTTGAAAGATAATGTACAAAGACTTAAATATAGCACTCAATTACACATTGCATATGAATAGTTGCTCTTGGTTTTAACTTGTTTAGTTTGCTTTTCCATCTTTCTCAGCAGACAGCTGTTAGACAAAGAGAGAAAAGTAAATAGTTGTTATGAAACCATACGTCATAGCTAAAGGGAACAAAAAAAAAGGAATCATCGTATGAATATGGAAAGATAAAGACAAAATTAATCTGGTCTGTGCTTTTCCCCTTTGCCCCATCCTTTCATGACACTTCTGTAGTAGTACTTTAGCTGAAGAAATACTTTAGTGCTTCTAGAACAAATTTCCTGTAGGTCCATCGTGCTCATGTTCCTGCTAGATTCAGGCAGTTTTGAATTGAGGCTCCAAATCCTTCATGGGAAGGTAAAACTGGGGTAGAAACTTTCCTAGGAAAATCTCTGCATTTTTGGGTTCCTTTGCCCTTAGTGGAAGTTGTGCTTGAGTTACACTGAGTTTGCTTTTCTATGAAGTTGCTAAACTTGATGACCCCCAGAAGTTTTGTTATGTCCATACGGTGTCTGAACAAGCAACTGCAAGGTGTACAGATGTCCTTCTGGCTGCACAGGATGGCTTGAAGAACTTGCTTTCCTCTGGTAGTTGTGAAACGCAGCACTGCTCCTCACATGCTGTTACATCCAGGAAAGATTGTTCTTTTTGTTAAAAGGTTCTTGAGGCTTACCCTGTTTTGTGAAACCTGAGCAGTGCTGGGCTGGCGGGTTCTTGCTCTGTGGGTTGTGAGCTCAGTAGTCAGGTCCCAGTGTAGATCTCTGCTTTTTAGCTGCTTCCTAGGGCAGGCCAGAAAGAACCTAGATATGCCACACTGGGAAACACATTGCCTTTCTTTTATAGAGATGTGGAGAATGGCATATAAAAGACCCTCAAAGTAAAAATAACAATAATTAAAAATAAAAAACAAACCCAAAATTATGATTGTAGACTCCTGGGAACAGGGCAAGTGGCTGCATATGAGCCTATGATCTGAAAACATTGAAATATGCTGGGCTGTGGTTTTCTTTTATTAATTATCCTAAGTGATGTTCAGAACCTGAAACCAAGGCTTTTAGACACATCTCTCGTGCCTAATTCTGCTCACTGTCTCATAACAGGGTGAATCAGGAGGCTGTTTATTGAAGTCAGTGATGCAGTGTCGATGTAAAAGCGACATAAGGGAGATGGAGGATTTGTTTACGAGCATAAAAGTCCCCTGGACAGTTTAACACTAACAGAGAAAATCACTGAATAGCTGCAAAGCACAGAGCTTAAATGTATCTGAAATAAGTTTTCTGGAGCATTTCCAGAAGTATTTTAAGGGCCTGATCCGGAGACTGGTGAAGCCAAAGGTAAAGCTCCTTTTGACTTCAGATCTGACATTACACTTTGAAACATCATTCCCTCTCTGAAATTTTCTAAAGCTGTCTTTAGCTGGTTTTTATTAACCATTATGCCAGATGTAATGTGTTTTTATCCCTTTAGTGCTTGGATTTGTTAAATATAAGAAGGAAATAGCACAATTCCTTTTTTGACACAGAAAATTCTGGTTTCCTATGTGTTTAGTCATTAGTTGCACAAGCCATAAAAACTCATCTTTTGTTGCTCTGTTTCTCTGTTGGTTTACCCTTGTGCCTCTCTCTTGTCTTCTAGCTTTTGAACCCACTGGACAATTTGATTCAGAGGTTCAGGACTAGAAGATATTTGGGTTTTGCAAGTGCTGTTAAAGGACGTTCCTGGATTGTCAATAGAGAGACTCAAGGAGTGTAAAAAAATGTAATGTAAGAAAGTGGCCATGGGGTGACTCAGCCACATACTACACAGCTATGAACCCACCAGAGCTCCAAAGGGGAGCACATTACTTCAGTAATGTGGGTTGACAGAATTTTTAATACTATTCCATATTATATTGCATTTTATGTTTACTGTCCCATTTCCAGGCCAGTCACTGCTTCACCTACACCAACCACGTCCATGAAATCAGGTAATGCCAAGTGTAGGCTGTATGATTTTAAAGGAGACTTGGAAACAAAGCCCTGGGATCTCAGCACCTTTAGGAATAATCTGAAAAGGCTCCATCGTATGAATTTAGAGCTGGATCCAAACGTGCTGAAGATCCCTGTTGGCTTCAGGAGGTTGTGGATAGGTCTGCATGTGCCATAAGCTGAGGAGTGAGTGTCAGGAGTCAGGGACCAAGGGTGCCTTGAGCCACGAGAGAGCATGAGGTCCTGTTGAAAGACTGGAGGAGGTGAAAGTGGGATGATGTCCCAGAGGACTATGGTCCTTCTGCTCTAATCTTGTCCCATGCACTGTTCTATCTGAGTCTCCTTGTGCAAGGGGAGTGTTTGACTGTATCAGCACTGCTGCCCAACTTATGCTCATCAGATATGGATTAATAACCATTTTTATGCATATATACATAAAATATCTGTTTTATTTATATATGTGTATATGTACATATATATAAAATACATAAAACCAAATCAGGAAAGAAGCAAAGTCATTGAAAATGCCATTTCCAGATCCACCAGTTGCGTACTCCCCATTTTGCTGGGAACTGGCATATCCGTGGTGTCAGATGGCATACGTGTGCCCAGCTAGAAGGTGGTGTAAACCAGGGCGAGAGGCAGCAGGGGTTACACCGAGGATACCCCTGCCCTTGTGTGCGTCCATGCAACGAGGCTGTGGCCGTTTCTCCCCCAGCCCTCGGCCTGACCACCGCTGCGAGTGGTGCGAGGAAGGGAAAATGGAGGGTGTCCCTGACCCCGGTAATCTCCAGCTGCCACCGAGCCTCCCGGGAGGCACCCGCGGCCAGCGCAGATTAACACAGCCCACAGCAGGGACTGGCCTGCAGCCAGCATGGCCCCGGGATCAAAGGAGCATGGAGGTGGCTGAGAGCCACCTTTGGGCTCCTCCTCCTCCCCTCGCTCTGCCACAGCTTTTGCCTCCGCTGATAAATCAAACCCACCCTCTGCCGTCATTGCAGAGCAAAATGCCTTTTTCCCCCTCCTGCATCTTGCAAGAGGGTGTTTCGGTCCGGGTGTGCTTTCAAAGCTAATAATCGGCACAGAGTCACCTTTCTTAAGGATCTTCCTAGGGGAGCGACATGCACACGTGCTGGCTGCCTTTTTTTCTTGATGGGCAGAAACAGAGTCTTCTGACCCCAAAAGATAAACCATGATGGTGTGAAGCTGGGAACCATTATGAGGTTGTCACAGGCAGATCCAGTGCACAGGCATGTAATGAGCTGTGCCCAGTTCTCTACAGTGTCCTTTCCTCCTCTGGGAGGGAAGGATCAGGAGGGAATGACGTGCAGCATTACCTCTGAGTTTAAAAGGTCACAAGACCCCAGGGAAAACACAGGCATTGCCATACACAGCACTGGAAATGGTGTATTTTATTGGCAAGCTAGTGCCTTGGTTTGGTTTGCAGTGGGTGGTCTAGGCAAGAAGCTTTATTTCTGTCAGAGGGGTTATTTTTGATCGCTGTTTGTTTATCAGGACCAGGAGGATGGTGTTTTAAAACACCTTTTGGAGGGACTGTCAGTATTGTCCCTATGCATTCCTGCAGCCCTTGTGCCCCAAAATGCAGAGGCTGTTTCCTGCTGCATGGGTGAGCCCTTTCAGGGAGGTTCCTCATCCCATGCACTCCCTTTGGGCACCTTCATTTTCAGCATCTCAGCTCTGGGCAGGTTTGTAAAGCAGGGAGTGCTGCTGACCAGTGGCAGGGCCATACAACTGCCAACCACCCCACCAGCCCTTGGGTCAATAGGTTTGTTTTCCAAGGTGGGGCTGGTGCCAGCTGCACTGTTTTTATGGTGTGATGGTCCCTGGGAGTGGCCAAGGAGTAACTCTGCCTTAACTTCTGTGCGTCTGTTGTTTTAGCCCTTCCCAATATTAACCCAAAGTCCTGCCCAGACAGGAAACAACCCAAGCAACAACCTGGAAGAAAAGCCCTTGCAAGGGCATTTTCTCCTCTCACTTCAGTGGACCAGAGTCTCACCTTGAATGCAGAGCAACATCACTTCATGTTCATTTTAAACTGTGGTTTGCAGGACCACGTGGCCCAGAGCAGGACTCAAAAAGCAGCATCTTACATATTTAGGTCTACGGGATGTCAAATATGTTGAATATTTTCTTCCCAGTGCCAGTTTGAAAGCTAGTTTTATAGTCACAGCTAGCTTTGCATATGTTTGAATGGTTCCCCGGTACACGATTTTTTCCAGGAGGTTCCTATAACATTAATGAATGTGAAAGTTGTGATTAGCATGGGAGATCATTGCTTATAGCAACTACACGATGTATTAGGCCACCCATCAGTCTTGCTGTTAGAGCACTCTGCAGAATTCAATAAGCAGCATTATTTACACAGTTGCCTTTAGGAGCTTGAGAAACTTCGCAAAACGTCTTAAAATCTAGGCAAAAGCTTTGCTACAAAGCAAGTTCACTTCATTGATTGCATTTCTTCGCTTTGGTAACTGAATGGCAGGCTAAAAATAAATTAAAAAAAAAAGCAGAATTGAGATCAATCTCTAATTGATCTTGACTTGTCATATACAGTTAAAAGCAGAACCAATGCTTTCTGAAATGTTACTGATGTTTGAGGGCTTTGCAATGCTGCATATGAAAGAAAGCATCAATAGCAGAGTATAAGATATCTTAATTTGGGCTTCATACAGAGTTTTAGGCACTTAAATGTCAGACTAAAGTTCAAGTGTTCATCAAAGTTCTACAAGGATCTTCCATGTCAATGAAATTCCTATTAAAACTGTCCTGTGAGGCTTTGCTGCCTTTATACGCCGGTTCCTTGAAACAAAAATTGCACAGTCTGTTGAAGCAAAGGCCTTCACAGGATAAAGGGATGTCCAGAGAGAGTTTCTGAGAAGGGACCAATGAGGGAGCTGCTGGGGGAGCTTCCAAAAGAGCCAAGCTCAGCTGCTTTTCCTCAGCAGTGTGTTGGCTGGGCACACCATCCCAGAGGGCAGGGATGGTCTATGTGGCTCTGCTCTGTTCCTGCACCTCCAGTGGGGCCAGGGGCTTGGATTGCATCTCCTGTGCTAAAGGGGCTGGAAATCACTCTTTCCCAGTAGCAGGAGGGCAGGCAGGGACCCCTGTGCTATGCTCAGCATCACCCTGACAGCACCCCATCCCGATTCTCCCCATCCAAAAACACCTCCCGGCTCACTCCGCTGAGGCTGCTGTTTTTCTGGATGGTTTTCCCTGGACCGCCAGCCTTGTGCCTTTGGCGGGGGGATGGAGGGAGGGGAGAGCCAAAACAGAGAACAGCCTATTTTTAGGCTGACTATCTCCCACTCCCTGGAAGGCTGGGTGCCAATTAGGTGGTGTCGTGGGGTGACGCTCGCCTGTCTGTAACACAGCCCGTCAGCAGCCGAGCTGTGGCAGGCGCTGGAGCAGAAAGGGAGCAGAGATTTGAGCCTGTGGCAAGGGACCCCGAACCTGTCTAGATTTGCAGTAATGTTTATTTTCTGCACTTGCATCTGTTTATCTTTATCTGGATAGCTTTCTCCTCCCTCCCATCACATTTCATAACAGAGCTCCACGCACACTGTGAAGTGTGTACTTGAAGCCCAAGTACACAATTTTGGCTTGTGCCTCTCTCATTTTGTAGTGGGACCAAAAAAAAAAAGGCTAGGCAATTTAGGTCCAACTTCATAATTTAGAGATTATAAAACTGTAAAGTAAAACTGTGATCATGTACTCTGTCTCCAGAATAGCAGAGGGCTCCTCATAATTAGTATTGTTTCAGCTACAGCATATACTGTCAAGAAAAAAGGAATTGACATGGATGGATTTTCCACCCTTTAGTCTTTGGTAAATTATGGTTAAATAATTTTCTTTAAATGGTGCACATTGCACCTAATTTATATTTCTTTTGTTCTAGTTCCTGGCCACTGGATTTCTTCTATATCAGTCTTGACAGACCGCAGAGTACTCAGTAATATGGAGAGGAGTAGCAATGCTTTAGCTGTGTTTGTCCAAGGGTGCTGGTACAGTGATTAATTCATCCCTTTCCGTTTTCTTTGGTAAGATCGAGCTCTCTGAAGCATTTACTATGAGCCTGTTTTCCAGCCCATAATTGTCCTTAGTGATACTTCCCTAAACCTTTCTAATTTATCAGCATAACCCTTGTGTTTTGGACATCGGAACCGAAATGCTCTACGAGGGATTCCCATCAATTTCTATCACTGTCCCCTGAGCCCTGATTAACCAAGCCCTGCATCAGCTGTTCTGTTCTTTTGCCCAGAAAGCAGAGAAGCCCACAGTCATTCAGATCTTCTGCTTATCTGTATAAAATACTGCCACAACTGTTTTCTTGTGGTGCTTTACCACAGTGTCCCAGTACTTAGGAAACCAACACTGATATTCAGAGTACATCTTGGCCAAATCTGTAGTAACTCTCGGGTTCAATTATCATGACTTGTTGATATGGAAAGTCTAGCTAAAGAAAGCGGTGTGTTTTGTACTACCTTTATCGCTCTTAAATGTGAAATGTCATTCTCAGCATATTATTGCTCCATTGCATGGATTTTTTTCCCGGTACAGAACAGAAATAGGTATTGAGCATTTCTGCCCTTTCTGTGCTGTTGTGCCTGACGGTACTTAGAGGATACATTTTGTTCCTTCTGTGTTTGAAAAGTTCCTCCTTTCCCTTGGAAAGGCCAGCAATTTCTCTAGCTGCAGTTTTCTCACTGATTCTTTCTACTCTATCACAGGCCCCTGAGTAATGTGTTATTCTTTACTTCCTTTCATTATTTTTTTTTTTAAATCATTTTGCACTGTGAAATGTGTGCAGCATTTCTTTGCCCCATACAAGACATTCTGGTTGTCATAGGATAGGAGGTAGAAAAATTTTTGAGCCATTCAGCGTCCAGGGAGAGTGACTGTACAGGCTCTGCACTACACGGCCAACGTGGGATTTGAGGGACAATGAAGCAGGTATTTGGAGAGAGCTGGGAAACCAGGAAAGGAAAAAGTCCCGAACATCTCATTAAGGGTGACATCTTTCCTCTGCAGAAAGCCTCACTAAAACAGATCTGCTTCACATCACCAAACCTCGATGCACCTCTTTTATTAAAGGACAGCCATTAACACATAAAAGTCTGATACATGTTCCCATCTCATGTCACATGATGGCAACTGCAAATACACTTTTTTCCCTCCCATGGAATGTGGCTGTGATATCATGCCACCTTCTTTTGTCTTTCTGCTAACAGCCCACACATAACTGGGACTTAGGAAAATGCTACCAGAGTCAAAACCAGTCATCATCCTACAGCCACTGTTCTTCTGCAGCTAAGCAGTAAATTGCTGCTCTCTGACTTGATCCTTAGCTGGACACTCCAACAAAACACCATCATTGGGACAGTCAGTGTCCTCAGCACACTCTTTGTGGGCTGAAACATTCACAGCTTTGGGACAAGGTTTATGAGGAGGAGGGATAACTTCCCAAATCACAACTGAAACCCTGCAAAGCAGTGAGATTTTCTTTCATTTACTGAAAGTATCAGAATTCAGTCTTTCAAACCCACTGATGCTGGGGTCCCTGAGCAAGAGACACAAGGCCTCCTGGCTTTGACTGAACATGAACTCTGGGCTGATGCATATTTATCTATTAATATTTTCTATTTCATGCTGCTGATTGTCCCAGATGCAGGGGAGGAAAATGACTTTCAAATGAGATTTTTCATAAGCCTAGAGCATAGCTGTACTTGGAATGCAAGCTTTAATCAGTTATTGCTGGAAAAATGTGTAACAAAAGTGCAATCTCTGTTGGGTTCTCTTTCATCCCGCTATCAGTTGCTGGGTGGTGTCCCTTAGATGAAACATGGATTATGTGTAAAAAAATTAGGTTCTTTGTAAGCACCTTGTTGCAGGGACCATCTACCTTAGTTGTGTGCCCTAAGAATAATGATAAATATTAATAATAATAATGATAAATGTGTGGCTTAGTGGGAAAGCTGTGCTTCACTGGCTTCATTGGGGAAGTACAGTATTTTTACGTTGGTGATTTTCTAAATCTCACTCTTGTCTGCTTCTTCAGTTCAGCAGCAGTCAGGTGCCCTTAACCCCATTGAGGCATTGCTTCTTCCAGCTGCCCAAATCCTCTTGCCCCATGCACCTTGCAGGTAGTCACACACCAAGCATGAAGGAGCTCTGCTGAAGAGCAGCAGTATCTCTCTGTGGCTGATTGCATGGGTTGTTGAGGGTCTATACTATCCCTCACCATCCCACTGTGCCCCAGGGCAGCCCATACCCCAAGAGCTTTTGCTGTGAACCTAAGAAAAAAAAAATCTCAGGCTCTCAATTAAGTGGTTGCAGTAAAGAGCTACTGGAGGAGGCTATTTTTTTTTTCCAGGGCATAACCAGAGTGGCTACTTAGCATAGTTTTACATGCTGCTAATGTGGTTTTATTGCTTCTAGGACCTGACCTACTATCGTTACATGCTGCTGTATTATGTGCTGTGGATGCTTTTACTCATTTGGAGCTGGTCCAGGGATCTCTAATGGGGCTCTGCACTGCATGACCTAGGTGTGCTCAGCGTGACACCATCCCCTGCACTGGGAAAGCTGGTTTATCACACTTCTGTGGACTGGGAGGACTGGCAAATCAGGACAGCAGCACGCCCTAACTTATGTTCTGGTTTGGAACCTGCAGAGGTTTGAGGGATGGATGGAGGGACATCCCTGTGGTCCCCATAACCTCCTAGGGCCATGGGTTACTTTATGCTTCACTGTGGACTCTGTGTGTGTGCACAGAGCACTTCAGTCCAAGCACTGGTGTGCAGGGAATTCGGTGAGCAGTGAGTCATCCCCCACTGCTGCTAAAGGGAAACCCAACAGCATCCAAGTTAGAAATAGACAAAGGATGGGTTTTGGGATTCACTTTTCCCTTCACTGCTGAACCCAGGAGTCCTGCAGCCACAGCTGCCGTACTCCAACCCATCTTCTTCCTCCAGTGCATTGAGCTTCCAGAACAGACAGGAAGAATGAGGCTGAGGAAGGTGGAGGAATATTCAGAGTGCTGGTGAGTGAAAGAGCTCACATCCATCCTGACTCACCACCAGAACCACTCCTGTCTCTTAATTGTTCTCCTGGCCAAAATAAAGGGTCTTAACATTATCCCTTTAGCCATATAAGCATTTACCACAGTGGTATATTTAGTAATATAAATTATGTTTTGCGTGTGTTTGGTGTTCCTAGCTTTGACTTTATTTCCCATTCTACAGCCTCAAATTACTAAAGTGAATGTGTGCTGTTTATTGGGCTTTTCATGTTTTTTTGACAGTTATCAGCATTTTACATTTGGTATAGTTTTCTACTTTTTTTACCCCATATGTAGAATGCTGATCCAGGCAATAACATCTTGGCTGCGAGGCCAGTTTCTTTCTGAGATGCTCAAATAGGGATTGACGAATCCTTATTTTGGTGAACAGTGACTTTTATGCCTGAATAGCTCACAGGGACCTAGTCTGCGTTTTGAAAATCCGAAGACTTCCCCTTTGTTACTAAAGTAGCAATTTCATATTGGAATTGGCAAAAATTTTTTACCATGGAGGCAAAAGCATTGGATGACAATTTGATTTTACTCTGAGCGCCAGCACATGTGTTTAGATTTAAGATAAAGGAGGCCTTCATATGTGCTACTTGCCGTTTAATTTTAAATGTTATTTTTTAAGGGCAAGGCTTTGATTGCCCAAACGCTGTTCCTGGATTTTATTGTCTGTGACACTTCACTTGTTTCTCGGAGAGGGGAGAATGGGTCAAGTCACAGGACAGACTGATCACAGGGCTGGAGTGAGGGTCAGGCTGAGCTTCTCAGAGGCTGATCCAGTAGGGCTGGGAAGCTCTGCACTTACTGTCAGTTCAACCAGCCTCAAGGAAGCTTGGGCTGGCCTGAGATAACCTCCAAAGGAAAAGCTGCAGCAGCTGAGGCAAAGGGAGTCATAATTTTGGAGGACAGGGCCATCACTCCACAGAGAAGAGCCTGTGTCTTCTTGAGAACGGGCGATGGAGATCAGTCTGGGTGCTTTTGAGTTGCCTGAATGAGGTATCTGGGCATTTGATGACACTGCCAAACTGGGCTGGAAAATTAGTGAAGAGAAAATGAGATAGTGGAAAAGAAAGAGAGAAAGAAAGAGAGAAAGAGAGAAAGAAAGAAAGAAAGAGAAAGAAAGAAAGAAGGAAAGAAAGAAAAGACACTGAGAAAAAGAGAAAGAAAGAGAAAGGAAAAAAAAACCCCCAAACCAAAACACACCAAAAAATGACATTTCTTGTGTTTATTTAGACAGTATCCTTCCACCACAGTGAGCACTTTTTTTTTTTATTTTAGAGGGTTTAGAACTGAGGGCAAATTTCATGCCCAAAGTCCTGTAGAAGTGGCACAACAGAGAGCTGACCCTGCACCATACACTAGAAAACAAATTTTTGATCCACCTCTTCAAACCTCCACAGATAGCCCCAACATGCCCCTTTTTGAGTTCCAGGGACCCAGCGAAGGGTCTTGCCACCCACAGCTCTCCAGGATTCCTGTCTTCAGCACCACTGATTTATTTTTCCTGGAACCTTCCCACTCCTGCCTTGAATTCTGCTAAAGTGAATGTTCCCCATCAATTTGCTTTTGCTTCCCTCCAAGCCATAGCGCCTCCCACTCCAAGAGGCAGCACTGGATTCAGGCTTTTCACGGAGAGAAACTGTGTGAGCGTGCCTTACCTGGTTAATCAGGTGTAGAGAGAGAACAGAACTTACATGGCAATGCCCTTGTATGACCCCAGACGTTGCCTGGAGGTGCCTCTGTCTCTGCATTGGTGCCGTATGAACTTAAAACATCTGTGCTCTCACCGTGTGCTTTGCTGATGTAGGAGGGCTAAAATGTGCTGCTTAGGTGATGAAACACAAAAGGGCTTTCGTCTTCAGGGATGCTGAGTTTTTCAGCCAAGGTCTGTGCTGGCCTCCAGTCCTCAAAATGAACCTCTCGTGGGGGCCTGTCTAGCTTTTCTCGGCATGGACTTTGTTGTGCACGTCAAGACTGTGCTGTAGGAGCAAGAGTGCATTCAAAGCGTGTTGGCATGAGTGGTTCTAACCCTCATCCTAGCCCCATATAGACTCTGAAAATGCAGACTCAACAAAACTGCTGAAAATGTGTTGCAGAGCTTAGCCATGAGTGTAGAACATCACTAAAATATTTAAAAAGTAGTCAAAGAGGAGAAGAAATTAAGAGCAAATGGGGAAGAAAGTGTGCTATTTCAGCAGAAAAGACAATTGCACCTGCTAGTAACAAGAACAACTTCATCATCTGATGCATGGACCTCTTCCAGCTTGTCACAACAAACACTGCACACCCAAGGCTATTTGTTGCATTAACAATAAACTAGGGAGTGTCAGGAGCTGCAGCTCATGTTGGCACATAAACTGGGCACCAGTTACCACCTGTGCAGACGCACTGCTGCTCAGAGAGCAGGGAAAATGGGGTAGATGTGAAATGGCATCGAGGTCACACTGTGTTTCCCACCTCCTCTGAACTGGGTGTTGATCAAGCCCAAGTGCTAAGTCAAGCCTCAAGTGGTAGTATTACCTACAATTTTGCTAGGAGGACTTACAAGACACCTATCACCCTTACAGCTGAGGTTTGCTTTGCTGTGGTTAAGAGAGGACCAATCTTTATTCTAGGGCTGGGCAGGGTACAGGAGCAGCCACCTTCAGACCCCAAATGGCCACTCAGAGATTAATCTAAAGAGAAGCCTGCATTCACCTGTAAGTGAATAGAAGGACATTATTTATCTTATTCTAAATTCAGATTGAGGTGAGATGTTTTTCCCAATATATCTGAATTCCAGAGGTAGGATCTGTTCTATCGACACAGCTCAGCTCCATCACAGAGAGCTGCATCAGAACAGTGGTAGAACTGAGGCTCAAATCTTTCCTAGAATTTGTGGCTAAGGACTTTCACGCTGAATGATGCATGGGAGTGAATTAGCAGTAAGATGCGTGTGTAATTCAGGTGTAATGTGCTCAAGTGATGTGGTTTATTCAGAAGGCAAACTGCCTCACTATATTCTTGACAAAACAGTCTTTAAAATGTAAGTTAGACCCAAGTTGAGTGTGTTGCAATAATGCAGCTTTGCAGTGCCAGAAACCTGAATGAACTAGGTGAGATCTCCATTTTATAAAGATATCTACAATCTTCTGAATACCTAAAACAAAAGAAAGGCACTTCTCTACAATACAGAGAGAAATAATCCTCCAGGTTGCAACTGACCCAGAGGACACATGCCAGAAAAGATGAGAAAGAGGAAAACCCACATTAAGCTTGTTTAAAGCACAATGAAGGTAGTTCTCTGCTGGACATCACTATGTTTTATCTTACTGGAGGTAAATTCACCTGGCTTTCATCAAGGTTCCTGTCTGTTCCAGGAGAGACAAGTGAGCTGCACCTTCTGAGAAAGGCTTGCAAAAGAGTGTCATTGGCTTTCATGGTGGAACTAAACAACCACGGTGTATTTGACTTTGCAACACAGATTTTCTTCTCAGCATCTTGACCTGAAAAGAACTGTTCACAGGATAAAGGAATATGAAAATTACAGTAATGAGAAAAGAGCAAATAGATGAACTATCCTGCAGGAAAAAAGTTTGTACTGCCTTGTCTTCTGACAGAAGCCTTTGAGGCTGCCTTCAAGACAAGACTTGCAGGACATGTCGACAGTAAACCCATAATCCCAGAGATGGGTACAGCAGATGTGGCCTTGAAAATCCCAGGCTGGTTAATAGTTATGGGTTAATACATCAGAAGGGTGTCTACAGGCTGCCTGGGAAGTGCTTATGTGGGCAGGAGAGAGGAATAAAGCACAAGATTCCTAGAGATCATGGAGACTGGCCTTTCAGACCTGCACGGATCAACCCACAAAAAGCAATTCCAAGTGTAATTTGGCCTTCCTGACACTTAAAGTGTACCTTGTCCTTCCAGTTTTCAAGGCCAGCAGCTCTGGTCAGGTCAGGTGCTGATTTTGAGTTGAGAGCTGCCTCCAGAACCAGAGCTTGACTGATGAGAAAGCAGCTTGGCTGTTGAGCGGGATGATCTCCCATTGTGGGCATAATTGCTGCATTCCTTAAGTGGGAGAGGAGCGGAGCAAGCCTGCCTGTGTAGGACTTACATGGAAATGGCATTTTTATGGGAATGTTTGAAATGCATCTTAAAGGCACCCAGTCAAACACTCCTCTCAGTCTGGCCACAGGCCAGCTTGGAGTCCTATGAACTTCTTGTCCTCCAGGCAGAACCCAGGGTTGAGCTTTCCTACTGGCTTCCATGATGCCAGATCATTGCTATCCACAGCGAAGAGAGCCCAGCTGCCTGAAGTCTTGCCCACAGCGTTGCGTTCATCTCCTTGGCCGTGACTGGGGCTTCACAGGCACGTCCAAAGGCAGGCATTGTTTTCTGCAGCTTTTGTGGCACTGTGTCCACTGGCAGACCTCTGTTTTTAGCAGGGTTAGAAATCGGACCGCAGCTGGTAGCCAGGCAGTCTGCCAGTGTGCTGGGCACACCAGCCACTTCTCATGATATGTAGCAGCTGAGCTAGATTTTTTTTTCTTTTTTTGTGGAAGCTTTGAAACACGTTGAGCTTGCCATGTGGGAAAAAGTTCTGTTAGTCCTGTGCTTGTCTGCATCCATTTGTAGCAAAGGCACAGTGAGTTTGGCAGCATATTTCTGCTCCTGGCTTAAAACTTGCTTTCAGCATATTGTGCACGCGTGCACAAAAGCTCTTGTTAAGACACCAGGGTCCTGTTTCTAGGTTCAGATCCTCAATGTGGCTCATGTAGTCTGGGAAATAAAGCTAAAAGTGTGTGTAAATTCAGAGGCTGATTTTGCAGCTCTCATGTACCATATGCTGCTCTCAGGAGAGCAGGATTGCAGCACAACAATCAGGCTCCTATGGGAGTCTTTCCCTGCTGTTTTGCTGCCCAGGACAGAGGCTTTGTATGAAGTTGCTACCCCCGAACCAAAAGGAGAGCTGAATGGCTTTTATGGTCTTGTTAATGGTCCCGCTTTAAAGGATTGATTCATATTATCAGTGTTGGTTTCCTCCTCTTTCTTCAGGAGCTAAGGTTTAGACTTTACTATTTCAAGGCAGAAAAGGATAAGAGAGGAAGCCACAATATTAATCCCTGAAATGACACACTGATTCTGCTTTTCTAAGGTTACTGTCCTAAAAGAAGGGGAAAAAAGCTTCTGTTGTTTTGGGACTAACAAAACTAATTCAGCATAACTTCCTATGGATCTATCTCATTTATCTTTAACTCACTCTCCCAAGCCCATACTTTCTTCCTGACCACTTGTGGGACTAAATGGCAATGCATGCAGGATTTAGGACTGAGGATTCGTTTGCATCCCTAAACTGATTGCCATGCTGACTGCCAGCTCTCAGAATGGATGAGGGGTTGGAGCCTCACCACAGAGGGGACATCAACTATCATTGATTTATATTACTTAGCTCTCCATTTCTACAAGAGGAGTGGGCATTTAGTGTGTGTCTGAAATATCTACTTCCATCCCAAGTGTGGTTGAAACTGGCCAATGGATTCAAAAGTTATTAGAGGGGATTAAAAGACAGACAGCATGACCAGATAAGCCTTTTTCCTCAGAAAACTAGGCTAAAAAGGGAAAAAAAATCTAGTGCAAGGACTCCTGTGTTGTCCTCTCTACATCCTGCTTTTTTCACCGTCTGCGGTAGTTAATACTGGAATCTCTGAGTATTAACAAGGGAGTGATGCAGCACAAACAGAAATGGTGCTCTCCTTTCCCCTGGCTGTTTATTCGCATTATGCCTGCAATACTGAATGTCAATGATGTGACCCCTCCCACTGAGCCCCTTGTCTCAGCAGCTGAAATCTTTGTGTGTGAGAAGTGACTCCAGGTTACCCACATCTGAACAGCCCCTTGCTCGAAAAAGGATGGAGCTGCCAGGAGACAAGCCCCATGGACAAGCCCCTGTTTGTTGAGGGGATGTAAGACAAGCCAACTAGTTGGTCATTTTTTATCCTTGAGCTGCTTCTCCTCAGTCAAGGTGTGAACAAGGAAATATTTTAGTTGAGTAGGGAAAAGAGGCTGTGCCCATCTCAATCCCAAATATATCCTTGACTGGCACCGTTCACAATGGACAACATTTTGCAGTCTATATCTGCCAGTCCAGTAAAGGTTAACATACTCTGGGAGGTGGGGAAGCCCATGAGGTGCTGTGCTTGGTCTCTAGAGGAGAGGTTGCCACTTTGCATGAACAGCAAAGCTGATGACCCTTTGATCCCTGTGCACATCTCAGAGCAAACTTTGTTAATTGTGATCCCATGATCCAGGAGGATTGTTGGAAAGGGATTGGGTTTAATGGAGCCTTTCATCTGAGAGAAGAGTGCTGGGACAATAGCCAACCTCAGTTGCTAGAAGAAAAATAGTTAAAGCCTGTGAAGGTATTAAGACTTGGAATTTAATTTCAGGCTAAAGACAGACGTGTTCTGGGAGATGGATTTTGAAATGTGAAGGAAAGGTATGAGGCTAAGATTTGGGGGTTCTGGTTATCTTGACATTTCCAGCCCAGTTTCTCGTGTTCCTGTTTGTATAGCAGAGCTGGTACAGCACTTCAAGCAGACACAGAAATCCAGAAATGAAAGGAATAGCTGGTTGTGAACCTGCCACCCACACACACAAATCCAGTGAGCCAGCTGGGCTGCAGTACTCCTCCCTCTCTCCCTTCCTTCTCCTGTGACATCCCCGTTGTCTCAGTTCCTGAGCTCTTCAAAGCATTGCTGAGGCCCACGAGGCAGCTTTGCAGAGCAGGAATGGGGATAAGCCTGGAGAGACTGTCTTGTCCCCCTGCACCTGTAGGGCTGGGGTTCTAGTAGCTTCTGAGCATTCTCAGGGAGGAGAGGTTTTATGGCTCAGAATCAGTGCTTTGAACACTATTTGGAGGAATTTGGATGAGGTGGTGGGCAACAAGGTTGTTTGAGGGGATGGACACCAGATTAAGTTCACACCTGCCAAGGAAAAAATTTCACCTGCTGCTTTCTTGGGCTTTCAGAGCTTCTGCTCATGGTGCAGGTGAACATTTTGTATGGGGAGGCAGAGGATGATGGGCTGCAGGGAAAAGCTTTGGAGAGATGGGATCCCTTCATCTTGCTGGTGGAAGAGGTAAATAACTTCACACTTTTGTCAATCCACAATGTGTTTTTCCAGTGCCTAGCTGCAAAATAATTTTATCTGGGACCTCTGGGTGCTACTGTCAAAGAACAAAAAAATAGCAACAGGAATTTTGGGGGCTGGGCTTCAATGTAGAAGCTCAAAAAATCTGTGCACACTTGGAAATCCTTCCCTGCCCTTCCCCCTCAGATGGACACTTAACATTGTGATGAACGTTTGATAGCATGGCTAGTCCTCAGGATTAGTAATTTACTTTGTTGTCTATGTTAATCTAAAGCCTCTGAGAATGTAGCAAAACTTCAGCCAAGTTCCCCCTTGGAGGAGTCTGGGAGGAGGGAATTAATGTGGTGTGTGGAACAAAGCACTGTGCTAGAAAGGGTCATTATCTGTGACCCTGCTGTCCAGGAGGGACCCAGCTGCCTTTATCCTACATCAGATGTGAACCTGGGGGGAAACCCTCTGTCCCACTGCAAAGAGAAAAAAGCTCTGATGTCAGAAAGCAGCTTCCCAGCTGAGGTCTGGTGTTCCCTCTCCTCCTGGGGACTGCAGAGCTGCTGCCTTTTGGTGACTTGCTCTCCCGAGGTTAAGAACAGATACTTTCTGCCCCTGCTTGGGTTGGGTAGCTTTATGGGAGTCGTGGTTGCACATGGTGTGGTCCAGGAGTGGGTCACTGCCCATGCCTGAAGATTGCAAGGTCCCTCACAAAGTACTTTGTGCCTCCACCCAGGCCTTGATCCCTTGGCAATGTGTATTCTGCACAAGGTTCTACCAAATGCTCCTCCCACCCCACCCCCCTGGTTGAAACAAGTTCACACTCGTTGTTTTCCTTTGTTGCTAATTTGTGGTGGTGTATTTTTCTTCCTGCGCTGCAAGAGATACTGCCTGATGTAACCTAGCTCTGACAGACTCCTGAGAGCAGCTCCCCCCACTCTCCTTATTCCTGCTCATCTTGTGGCTCATTTTGCAATTGCTATTATTTCATCCCTCTGGGGCACCAACTAAGGAAACCCCGATGATGGATGCTGCCAGACCAGATGCATAAATATTAAGATAGGCAGAAAGAGCCAGACCTGTAATTTCCTTGCGCAGAACAGTGATGGGGGTGCTGCTCTTGCAGCTGACCAACACAACTGCAGTCTGAGCTCCAGATTTAAAAGGTTGTAGATGCTGGTTAAACTAAGGCTTCAGCTAGCACTGTAACTGGGGTTAAGAGGCTTGTGGTCAGGCGGAGGAGAAAACATGCTGGTTGTACTAGAAAATTTCACTAGGCCACTAATGGGTTTGCTCAGGACACTGGTCTCCAAATGTATACAGTACCTCGTCTAATTTATGTTGCTGGTAGTGCAAGACACATTTGTGGCTACATGATTTTTGCATAGTTTTTTGAATCTTTACATGCAAATATTGAACCCTGTCCATGGCCCTAGAAATGATTATATTAACTGTCAATCTGAGGTGTAATCGTTGTAGTGCAGTATCACAAGACACCTGTCTATGTGACCACCTTAATAAATCAGTGTGGGAATCACCTGGAATTGCCAGAGGTTTGGTCCTATCAGAAATATTCAGACACTGGAAGAACCGAAAAATGTTGATTAACACTGAGTTAGCTGTCTCTTCTCTAATGGTGTTTCCAGTTCAATGGACGTCTTGATAATAGTGTTTGGTCTGAAGGCCACAGACTTATCGATGGTCATAGATCAAAATACCATCCCTCCTAATAAATTATGCTGCTCTATTTCTGTTAAGAAGTGCACCAAGGAACAACATCTATAAAAGCAAAGGGAAAATCTGAGTAGTCCAATCAAAGTCTCATAGCACCACTACTCAGGGTAAGAGCCAACATGATTGAAGTACATTTCCAGGAGTGACATTTCGGGAATGCAAATTTGATGCTGGCAGTGCATCTTTGTTTTGGACCCCACAGCACAATAAGGCTCATGGTGTTTTTAGAGGATGCCAAATTGAAACTTTTCCTTCCTACAACTCGTTATGTATCCTGCTGCCCACTTATCCCACCTTGGAAGGCAGGTAGAGTTTTGGAACTTTAAGGATATGTAGATCAGAAATAATATTGAAAAGGCACAGGATATTCTTTTTGCAGCTCAAGGTTGCAGCTAATAGTGCCAAAAGTTTTTGGTTGACTAAATCAGATTAATGTTCAGAGTCTCCAAAACGTTGTCTCTGTTATTAGCTATGAGCATCGAGGGCAAGGGCTACTGGTGTGATCGTGCAAAGATCTTGATAACCCTGCACCCAATCCCAACTGAGTAAACTCAGGTAAAATCAGGTATTATGAGTGTTAAACAATCCTCGTATTGCCAGAGGTGATCTCTCAAGATTTGCATGGAGTCTCTGGGTGATGCTACTACTCTTCCAAGGATCTTACTTTGTCACTTCTCATGCTCAGCAGGAAAAAGGAGGTTCATCAGTTTAGCCCTTTCCAAAGCTATTAACTCCCATTTACAAAAAACGTGCAAATTAGCTTCCACTATTTCAAGCTAATGATCAGGGTCCGTGATATTCTCTGCAGTAGGAAGACTGGATGGCATCACATTTCAGAACATATTGAAACTGACTGAAATTCCAAAATGCCTCACTTCAGTCTACCTAGTCCAGCAAACCCTGACAGCGGCTGGTTGCAGAGTTCACATGTTTCCTTAAGATGAAAACTTTTGCTCTGTGACAATCCATGAGCATCCATTAAAACACAGATTGTGGAGCAGAGCAGATTGTGTGGTACTGCCCATCTGCCCATCCGATAGCCGTGCTTGCTTTTTAATAAGAGCAAGGAGCTGGATGTAATGTCATGCAGTCATAATTCTTGGCAGTTGCTATAGTTCATATGTTTATTGGAATCTGAGGCTTTGGAGCATTTTTCAGATATCTTTACGCTTCCTGCATTAGTGCTTGGGGTTTTTTTCTCAGCTGAGCTCTCAGGCTCCTAAAGTTCTCTTTGATAGGGAAAGAGCCATGTGTCCAGGGGAGTGTTTCATGGGGGGAATGATTATACTGAAAAAAGGTGAATAAGTTCAGAAGCACTTGCCTGGGCAGTGCATGTTTGTAAACTCAGAGGGTTTTTAGATGTTTTGAGAAGGACAGGGAGATAACTTTCCCATAAAAGAGCTGGGTATGAAATGCAGGAGCTATCCTGAGTGATGACGGACTCTCCATTGGAGAGAAAGTGAGTTGTGTCAGACTGACCTGGGAGGAGGCAGCACTTTCTGGTGTCTGAAAGCAGGCTGCAGTGAACTCATCTGTCAGCCTTGGGATGTCCTTTGGGAGTTGGAGTAAGACTTGGAACCACAGCCTGAAACAGAGGAGATTGTAGGACAGCGGGAGTCAGGGGAGTGTTTCTGTCTTGTTCATCCAGGAAGCTTCCTCGTACCACATGCTGTCTCAGCCACATGGACACTCCAGGAATGCTGAAGGAAGTAAGTCCATCCACAGTCCTGTTGTCCATTCCCTGTGCCATGACACTGAGTTTTCAGCATCCCTGTTCACCTAAGACAGCCTGGCATGTGCTCCCAGTCGTGAAATGAGAGCATGCTCCTTGCTGTGCTGCAGTTATGAGGGAGAAGAGATGTTCCTGGGGGTTCAAAACTCTTAATGTGGGCTTTGGAAGCTGCAGGGAGGATGATTTCCTGGCTTTTCTGGGGCAGCCCTGAAACACAGGAGACAAGACTCACAAGTCCCCCGCATTTCTTTTTTTCCCATTGCTTCCATCTGAATTTAGGATGTAGGAGGGCAATAACAGAGGATGCTTGGAGCTCCCCTGCTCCTATGACACCAACACCCTGAATAAGCAAAGTAAAGCTGAGGTTTGCCCTCAGGAAGGTGATATGGTATACAGTTTCTTCTAGGACAAAATTTCTTTGTTTAATAAAAGCCCTATTTAAATAATCAAAGTCCCAGAGCCAAGATGCAACTGGCCTGTGTGCCCAGGAGAGCATTTCAGAATACTTTTACCCAGCAGTTGGTCTGAGATCAAACAGACTTGGCGTTGCACTGTTTCCTGGATAACACGCCATCATTATTTATTAATCTGAATCAAAGTTCTTGATGTTTTTATGCTATCAGTTAGACAGAGCCTTATCGTCTGCCTCCCTTTTTTTTTCAATTTGTTATGTTTCAAGAAAGTTTTGAAGCTGTTGCAGTGGGAAATCCATAGCTTAAGTGGCAGCTTGCTCATATTTTATTTATTTCTGTAATAATCCCGTTGTTACTCATTCGAAACTCAAAAAAATCTTTGTCCTCAGTCAAAACTTTTATGTCTGGAGGAGGCTGTAAGCGTGACATCTAGAAGAAAAGCAGGTTTTCCTCATTTTGAATAGGTATTATTAGTTTTTTTCTTTGTGATTAAAAGAGATGTAATGTGTTTGGTCAAAAATAAGTAATTTCAAAATTCAATTTTATATTGGGCTCAAAATGATATGTAAAGTTCATGATTTTTTCATATATTTTTAAAGCACAAACACAGGAATGTCAGGCCAGTGGGAGAACCAGCAATGGGATGTGATTAGGGTGATTTCTGGCCTGTTTCCCATCATTCTTGGAGAGAAAGTGTATTTTTCCCCCTATGAAAAATGGTGATTTTCTCTGATAAATCTGTTCCCTTTTCAGTTTGGAGGCTTCTTTGTTGCAGAAAGAAATTTGTAACTCAAAGTAGATGCTCTCTACTAAAATGCTTCTCTATTGGTAAAGCATTTTTCTATAGAAATAGAGTTTCAATGGGAAATTTGCAGTCAGCTGTTCCATACGACAGGCAATGCCGCTCCCCCTTCCTCTCGAAAGGGTGGTTTCAGAACCTGCACTTCTGCATATCCATACCAGTGCTGTGGTTTTATAAGCATATTTCCCTATTTCAGAATGTTTTCCTGTCTCCTGTTTTTGTGTAAAACATTCTCACAAAGAGGGAGGATGATTAATTGGAAACTACAGAGGAAACTAGAAAATCAATTGCACTCAAAGAACTGTCTAATGTAGAAACTAAACAAATAAAAGGCCCCCGAGAATTATATATTTTTTTTTTCTCTCTCCTTATTCAGTCGAGTTTTAACTGTTACTTGGAAGATTTTTCTGAAACAGGACTATAACCATTATCTGTGCACTCTGCACATTAACTGTGAACATAGCAAACAATATTACAGAAACAGCTGAAAACTGCCTTGATGGACCACAGCGTTATTTGGACCACTTACACCAAAAGGAGTTCTGA
This sequence comes from Cephalopterus ornatus, assembly GCA_013396775.1. NCBI lineage: Eukaryota > Metazoa > Chordata > Aves > Passeriformes > Cotingidae > Cephalopterus > Cephalopterus ornatus. The sequence goes on from VZRE01010645.1 coordinate 36,704, forward strand.
TCCCCAAACTCACTGTGTTTCTTTATAAAATTAATCCGTAAGATTTTTCTGCTCAGAAATAACTGTGAAATGACTGAACTTTGAAACATAAGACATCTCATGTGCTAAACCTCACGGAAGAATAATCTCTTGATAAATTTAGTTTTAAAGTAACGGAAGCATAGATGATTGCAATTCTTTTTTTAGACGTGCACAGTAAAACACTTCTATTTAGTTTGTAGTAGGGCTGGTTTAAGTCAGAATGTCCAAATGAAGACGGAGATGTGAAAACAAGCAGGAGCAGCAGGGGCAGTGTGGTGAACAGTCCTGGCCCTGGGTTTGGAGGCAGTTTTGTGAAGGTGAACCTAGATTGTGTTTGCCAGAGCAGGGACGGGGAAGTGATGGGTGAGATATGAGCTGGTCAGTGCTGGTGGCATCACTAGTCACGTCAGAAAGACTTGAAGTCCAGGGCCCTTATCTCTGCTGGCTATCTGTACCAGCCAGCAGAAAGCAAAGAACACTGAAAACATCAGCTCCTGGGTTCATTACTGTGTGCTTTGGGTACAACAGAGGCAGTGATGTCTGTGCTATCTAGGCTATACCTATATAACAGATACAAGTAGCAGATAAATTAGCAGAACTTTTCATCTTTTTAGCCACCCTGAGTCTAAATGTTAAGCATGTGAACTGGGATTTCCCATTACCTTCTTAATGTGAGTATTCAATTTAATTTTGATTCATCTGGGAGTATTATAAATTGTAAGAATTGAGAGGATCAGTAATGCTTTTAATGGCTCAATCTTTCAAGCTAGATGTTCTTCTTGCTTGGGCCTAAGGGCTGGCTTGCAGGCTCCTGTGTGTTTTGTGATGGCATTTTACATTGCTCTCTTTGCCAGCTCCATCCCTTTGGGGGACGGCAAGGTGAGGTAGGAGTCAGACTTGATGATCTTGAGAGGTCTATTCCAATCTAAATGATTCTATGATTCTAAGTCACGCTGAAGCCCAAGGCTGCAGTACAAGGCTCCAATCTGATCTGGTGTGACCATATCTTCCAGGACATGCTGTTTAACTTCTTTGCAGCTCTCTGACTTGGAGATCAAGTGAGAGGCACAATTTCCACAAAGGATGATGTGGTGGGTTAACTTTGTCTGGCTGCCAGATGCCCACCAAGCTGCTGTCTAACTCCCATCCCCCCCAGATTGAATTAACCCGCCACAGATGGTTATTAGGTAAAGGGGATCTAATATACAACAATCCCACATACAGGATTTTAGGACAAATAGGCCCTTGGGGAATGTGAAATATATCTTGGAGACATGGACAAGGGGAATGTGTGAAATGCCATCCAAATTCGTCTCTTCTCTTTGCACCATTTCCTCCTTCTCTTCTCTGTGTGGCAGGAGAGATACATAGGAGAAAGTTGGGATCCCAGATCCTTTTATGGAGTTAGCAGTTCTGGGAATATTTTTTGAAGGAAAGTAGAGACAGGGAAGGTTATTTTGGAGCCTGGTTAAACACTTGTGCGGGAAGAGAGGAACTGTGCCATCACTTGTTCTGCTTTTAAAATCACTATACACTTCAATATAATCTGCAAGACAAGCCCAAGACTGGAGTAGAAATAGCTGTGAACTAGGGCAGATTTGCAATTACAGCTCCTTTTTGGATTGTTTTGTTGTGATCCTCTAGGAGTCATGGATGCCACTAGCCTGTATTCACTCTACTTTTAAAAATATTAGCTCAAAACAACTTTTGCCCGGGTAACTGCACAATCCAGATCTCCAACATCCCTTTAATTTGTAGAAACAAAACATGAGGTAGAAAATATTTTCTAGATTTGTGAGTCGGTGGTGAGTCTGTCAGGATAACTTGAGTGACTCTGTTTCTGGGAACAAAGTGGTTGTCATTGACTAATTAAATATATGCCATTTGTTGAAATTGAAGATCTATACTTCATGGTCTAAAGTAATTGTGTGCACTGTAAAGCTGTTGTAGAAGTGTTAGTTTACCACGTGCTGAAGTGGAACAGTCCCATGGTCCATTCCTTTCCCATGGTGTGGTTAGAGGTAGGTGGTCTCTATTTTTGAGAAGAGTCAAGCAGATGAAGAACTAACGCACATCACACACCTTGCATCATATTCTATAATGGTCTGAATTTTGGCGGGGGGACATATTTCAGTCCATACGCTGCTGCTCTGCCAAGGAAAAGCAGACATGCAAGCACAGTCACACAGTTCTCAGGAACCTAAAGGTACGTATCAACACCTAAATTTTGGTGGCCTAATAAACAAATTGAATCATCAGGATCTTTGCTGGAGTCTGAAGCATAGTTTATCTCACTGAAGTAGACACTGAGAGAAGGAGAGATGACTCATGTCCTAGCACTCTCTACTTCTCCCTGAATGTCTAACATCCCTCATTTCTTTGGTCTAATCTGTTCCAATGCATCAGAGAAGCTAGATTTTAGTTGATTCATTCTTTTCTGTGTATGAGGTTATTTCATGAGAGTTTCATATCCAATAGATATCTTTTTTTAGTCAAAACTTTCTAGAATACATTATTTGACCTGTCTGAGTTGAGGAACTACACTGTAGAATGGATAAAGATACAGGTGAGTGTATAGAGGAGCAAGAAGTACTTGAATTATTAGCCTTGTCCATGACACATTAAAATTAAGAGATCTACCAAAATCTTCAATTGCCTTGTTGAATTTTTATTTTTAGTTACAATTGTCTTGAAGAAGGAAAAAAAAACCCACCTGAATATTCATGTAGTACAGTCATTTCTGCATCATTTTAGGGCCCTGTCAGAGTAGGTGCTATTAGACTTCACAGACATAATGTCATAAGGGCGCTCTTACCCCAAGTATATATATAGGAGGAGATTAGGGTCAAGATATTGAATGATCTTTCAGTGGAATTGCAGCTTATCAATGCTCTTAGTAATCACAGAATCATATCATAGAATGGTATGGGTTGGAAAGGACCTTACAGCTCATCTTGCTGCAACCCACCCCTGCCATGGGCAGGGACACCTTCAGCTAGACCAGGTTGTTCAAAGCTCCTTGAACACTTCCAGGGATGGGGCAGCCACAACTTCTCTTGGCAGTCTGTGCCAGGGCCTCACCACTCTCACAGTAAAAATTTTCTTCCTGATATCCAATCTAAACCTACTCTGTTTTCAGTTTAAAGCCATTCCACCTTGTCCTATCTCTACATGTGCTTGTCAAAAGTTCCTTTTCTGCTCTATTGTATCCCTCTTTAGGCATGTGGAAGTTCTGTAAGGTCTACTTGGAGCATTCCCTTCTCTGGGCTAAATAACCCCAATTCTCTCAGCCTGTATTATTAAGAAAGATGCTCCAGCCCTGTGACCATCTTTGTGTCCCTCCTTTGGACCTGCCCCGACAGGTCCAAGTTCTTCTTACATTGGGGGTCTCAGATCTGGATGCAGCACTCCAGGAGGGGTCTCACAAGAGTTGAGCACCAGGACAAGGTTGGCTTCTGGGCCAACCATGTAATGATAAAGTTATTTTTAGGAATACTGTTTTTTTTCTTTTCAGGAAGTGCAAACAAGTTCCCAAATTGTGTAGCTAGTGCATTTTCCATTTAGGAAACATCCTGCATTGATACCATAATCAGATATTTCCCTTTCACAGGCCAATTGATGTATTATTTTCTGGTTTGCTCATTGACTGTTTGGTCCCATAAGCTAAATTAAGCAAGAAGCCACAGCAGGGTTTGCAATACTGAGCTTCTATTGTGTGATTCCAATGCATTGTGCCTAAGGCCCAATTGAGTATTACCAACCACTCAAGCATGCACTGTTGACACATAAATGCATATTTGGATGTAACTTGTTAGTAAATGCAATGTCCCCAGCAGTTTTATTTGGATGATTATATTATTGCTAATTAACAGAAAATGTCATGACTTTTGGAATGGAATTGTTTGTGCAATGAGTTATTTACTCTGAAAAATTCTTCCATGTAAAAAGATGAGGAAATTATACTGGGGAGAAAGGGAGCAATGTTCAGGATTGCCACAGGGTTCTCAGAAGCATGAGTCTCATTGACATCAGTGGGATATAGCCAAAACCACTCCTGGTAATGTGACTCACTCACATACCTCTAAAATCGTTCACGTTCACCACTCTTTAAATGCTCCTCATCATTTGCTCAGATGCACTTTAGGTTTTAGTTAGTGTCCGGAGAAATAAAGTTTAATTCAGCTGACCTACCAGCAAAATGTAGACGCAAGGAGGCGGCAATCCTGGCCATAACATCAAAGGCTACCAGATATTTTTTAGAAAAAAAACAATGAAAAATCCCCAGCTTCTCTGCCTCCATGCTTCTGTCAGCCTCATTTACATAATGGTTTAAGCATTATGTAATTCAAATCAAATTGCTGTCAGTCGGCACCAGCATCCATTGCATCTTTTCCATGAAGCTACGCCGAGTTGCTAAAGTAAACTTCTCTGAAAGGAATGACAGAAATCTAATAATTCTGTCTCCCTGACGCCAGGGGTCTGACCCACTGCCTATTGCAGTCACACAAAATATTCCCCTTGACTGACGTGAGCTGAGGATTGCACCCCCAGAACCCATGTAAGCTCTTAACTCTGATTCCTAAACTTGGCAAACAAACCCAAGCGGTTTTCAATCACAAACAGGCAGAATATCCCTCCTCTGTGGACAGCAGTAATCTCTCTCTCTCTCTCCGGGGGGGAGGGAATGGGGTGGTGAAATCTCTTCCATCAGAGTGGAAGAGGCACTAGCTTTATCCAAATAGTACTGTCAAATTTAGTGCACTAAATAATGAATCAAATCTTCAATATATCCCAGCAAGCAGCAACCAGCTACTCCCTGACAGGATCCCTGTTGATCTTCGTGACTCTCTGTTTCCATTACCGGGAAAGATAATTTTGCCAGTACACTTCTAAATCTGTGCCTTTTTGTTTTTTTCTTCTGTGCATTTTATTGCAAAAGCAGTGAAAACTTTTGTTATTAGCTGGGGCTCTGTTAGCACCAAATGCTATCCAAAGCCACAGACAGAGACCCTTGTATCCTTGTGCAAGGGAACCCACCATCATAGAGAGAGTTGCATTGCATGGGACTAATTGGAGAATAAAGTGATGGTGCCAAAATGTGAAAAGTGATGTGAATGTCACTTGAGAGTTATCGCTGTGGACAAGGACAGGTTTGTGGAACCGTTATGTTGACCTGGAAAAAAAGTAGATGGGAGGATGAGATAATTTTCTTGGCTAATGAATAGGAAAGGGTTAGAAGTGGAAAAGGATGGGAAGCTGGGTGTATCACAGGTGTGTGGATAGGGTGGAGTTAAGTGAAGGATGGTGGTTGTGGAGCGAAGTGCTCCTGCTACTGCAGACTTGGCAGGACCTGCTGTATTGCCTCGTGTCAGTCGGATGCAGGAGGGGGACCTGCCACCTCCCACAGCTTAACTTCGTATGATTCAGGTCTGTCTCTCCCAGCCTTTCACATCCAATTTTTTCTTGACCCTTCACCTCAGCCTCTTTTTGTTCCTGTCACTTGAAAGAAGGAAAACCTATATTGCTCCAATCACTATTAAAAGTGAAGTTTAGTCGTTATGTCATGTTTGTCTCTTAGTTCAATGCTAAAATTGTGAAAGAGGCCCTGGCTTTGCTTATAGAGTTTCATCCATCTTTTTTAATGTAAACATGTCAGTTCTGATGATTGGCTTTTATAAGTCTGTTGGTTTTCTGCTGATGAAATATGTCTCCATAACTTAGATGGGAGGGGATCAGGGAACCCTTACCTATAACTTTGTGGTAATACATCAGACAGCTTTCCAGCCATGGCTCCTTCTCCTCTAGAAGCATGCAGCCAAGATTTTGCTGGCCAGCCTAAAGCTGCCTTCTGTCTGTGGCATAACTATCCCATAATGGCTTCAGAATACATTTTAATGGCTGTTTTACAACTTCCTATATCAGTCTTTATGTCTTTACAAAACACTCTGTGAATAAAATGGATGAGATTTGATATATTTTATTCATGTGAGCATCCAAAGCACCTAATGGTGTGAGCACTGTACATTTTATTTGGCACAACATGGAGTTCTCCTGTAGATTTCTTATTTCTTGTTTCAAAGCTAGTGACTGCATCCTGAGCCGAAAACCTTCCTCTTTCTTGGTACCTGTTTCCAAGCTCTTTCCATTCAGAGTAGCAAAGCAGAAATCTTTCTCTGGATCTGAAGGCTGTGTAGTTTATAGTAAAATAACTCTGAGTCCAATCTCTAGTTAATTAAAATAGACATGAAAACCTGTTGGGTGCAGAGAATTATAATTTTCATCAAAATATAGAGATGTGCAGCAACTAGAATGTGCTGCTTCCCTCTTGCTTATTTATGTCATTTGGGTGCAGCATAATTTGAAATAAAAACACCTGAAAAGAAAGCAGAATATTTTTAGCTCACTAAAAATATATATTTTATCATAAGAGAAGACTTAGTGCCAGCATTTAATTCTTGGCATAACATTTGTCATCCTGAAATACTCTTTCAGTATCGGAATGAAATCTTCTGAATTCATTTCCTTTTAGCACATGTTAGCTTTCTGAAGACTTTTATTTTATCAATAAGTCATTGGTCATGTCAGAATGCCATGATTCTGATGAGAAAGATGCCAGCAAAACTCATTAACTGGATTTAAAAGAAGATACTGTTTAGGCAGAGCTGGTTGTGACGAAAGGCTTGTGTGTTGGTGATGGAGGTTTTGGTTTGGACATTTTGTGCCCTTTATTTGATTTTTTTTCCCCCAACAATGTGAATGTAATGAATTCTTTTAAATATTTATTTCTGCCCCTGGTCAGCATCCATGGTGAACAACAGGGCTCGTTTTAAGGAAACATGTTATGCAATGTCATATCAACCTGCAGGTCTGTCTTGTGACACAGGCAGCAAGAGGAACTCTGTCTCACCTCTCTTCCTGTGTCTGTTTGGGCTGATTTCAACACTGTGCTTTGCCTAGGAGATGTTCAAGAGCTAAACATTTCAGGCATTTCCATCAGATTGTTGTGGAATACAAAAGCTTTCCCCTGCAGACCAGCCATGGGAGCCTGCCTGGTCCCCACAAGGTTTCGGGTTCTCCAGCACCCCTTTTTGGACCTTCAGCTCTGAACTCACCCAACAAGATGTCTGTGGGTGAAGGAGCATTTTCAAATGGCCTTCACAGGTTGCAAAAAGCTCAAGATTTTCCAGCTCCCTGCAGGCTTGGTTACCTTCTAGGCCATTAGTTTAATACTTCAATTACATACCCTCTGGTGCTCATGCTCTGGTGTGAAGGTGCTCTTTTAAAAAAAAAAAAACCAAAACATTTCTAGTCAAATATTCCTGGTCCTAATAGATCACTTCCACAGCTATGACTTCCCTGGGATGGGTAGAGCTGTGCTGATTTATGGCAGCTTGAGATGTGGCTGATTATACGTGTTAGGAACGTGTGCTACAAAAACAATCATTGCTTATGGTCTTGACAAAATTATGCTTGTTGGAAAAAACAAACAAACCAGATATCAGTTCAAGTAGAAGTAATGAGTGTGCTGTGTAAAATTGCAAGGACTGTATTATTCAGTTTTCCCTTTTTTTGCTGTGAGCACACAGGCCATCAAAATGTGTGCTAACAGCCACTGAAATTTTTCAGCTAAAAGAGAATTTCCCATGACACCTCCTAGATGTGAAATGTGAATTGTGTGATAAATATAAGTGAATTAAGTATCAAAAGGTTATTTGTTTACTGTCAGTAAAATTATGAAGTGTGTCTAAGTCACATAGACTACTTTAGCTTCTTGATCTTTATGTAAAAGTTCTTTATTTGATCTTAATTGAAAACAGGAGTTCTGCTTAGAGTTCATGATTAGAATGAAAGTTCCATGTGATCCCATATTAACTTGTAGTCCTTTTAAATATGATGATTTAAAAATGTTTGTGTGTAAATTTATGCTTGTATATTTGTGAATCTAGACCAGTGACATTAAATTAGATGTGTCGTCGTTCTGTTTTTTATTTCCCTAGCCTATTATTCTCGTGTTTTGCAGTGCTCTGCAGGCCAAAGGAAAATGCCAAAGAGATTATACGGAAAAGGAGGGGGAAGAGGGGAAGATGACTGTGCTCCAAATAGTCTCAAACATTGAAAAACCCATCCACATGACTGCTTTTGATACAGCAGTTAGGATTGCAAAATCTTTATTTAGTTCACGAACATTTCTTAAACAAAAGGAGAATTTAGGACTCTTAATTCTTATTTTGTGAGACTTTGGCCTAGCAGAATAGCAGCGGAAACATGCGTGCTGCCATAGACTGTCATCCCTCTCCCTGGCCCATGGAACATCCGTAGAGTTCATGGAAATCGGTAGACTTAAAAAAGTACAGTCCTACTCAAGATCAGCGTGTCTGATGGTGTCTAAACCTGAGCCTGTAAACGCCACTTTCACAGTGTTCACATTTAGGTTTGTTTCCTTTATTACCACTGCTAAGTGTTTGAAATACATGGACACGTGTCCTCGATTCTATGTCAGACCACGTTTGGTGTTGCGCACGCGGGAGATGGAGGTACAAGAAGCCCCGGCTTCTCTGAAGTCGGTGTCCAGCCAGGTGTAGTGCACAGCAAGGACCTCGTTCTCCGCTTCTCCTGTTGCTTCTGGGGAACGGGACCTCCCTGCTGGCTCGCTGCGACATGATAGGAGGGTCTGGGTCCTGGGGTGGGGGTCTGAGCCCGCAAAGCCCATGCCAGAGCAGGAGGGCAGCGAGCTGGAGGTGGGCAGGACCCCCTTCACCTGTACTTACCCCCCTGCAGGAAACCTGTTGACCAAGTTTGCCTTTTGGGTGGTGGTCACCCATCCCCAGGGAGTCAGAGAAAGGTGTGCAGGGCATACAGGTGGTGTTCTGAGAACCTGAAAGGCCTTTTGAACTGGAGTGGCTGAAGCCTATGACAGTAAGTTTAAAACTGTAATGGCAAACGGCATTTATCTTTCTGAATAAATACAGGTGCCAGAAATACCTAATTTGTTTGTACTGCTCTCACTCCTTTCCATGCCAAGGAAAGTATGCATCTTGGGGCTTTATTTTCATATGCACATTCTGTTTACATAACCAGTACACTTTATCAGCCAGAACCGATGTTAACTGACAAAGCAAGAGGGAAATTTTCATTCTGTGCATGGTGATATCACAGAAACAATGTGTTTGAAGCCTTGTACTTCAAAAATATGCCTGTGAGGAATGGAAAAATCCAGGCTCATATTGTAAAAACGTGAGTCACAACAGCTATTATCTCTTAAGAAATGGCATTCCAGCTCTTTGATTCAGTCATTGATGATTTCCCTTTTTAAGTTGTGGTTCTTTCTTAGCCTTTTAAGAAACATCTGGGCTAACCCTGGCTATTTGTAGAAATGTTTGCAATTCATAGATTAAAAGAAATTAGACATAGAAAGGGCCCGTGAAATTATCTTGTCCATTTCCTGAAAGCTTATGAAATTGACAAAGAATTGTGCTAAGTATATGTATATTAAAATTTGGAACCTTAGCTTATATACAATATGAAGACAAAACAAGTCAAGAATTTTCTATGGTAAGGATGCTGAAATATATATATTTTTTTTTGGTGAGAAAAATTAAATAGAAGACTGGAAACAGTCTAATGAAGGTTATGCAGGATTTTCCAATTCTTCCTAGGCAGTTACCTTTCTGGAATTCGTAGATAAAACTAAAAAGATCTGGTTTTGACCAGTTTGAATTTGATTCAATTTACTAATAAGAGAGAGCTTTAAGCAAAAATTATTCCCTTTAGAAAAAATAATTAAACCATCTGATTTTGATTTGTTTTTTTCTGGCAATTTTATCTCCCTCACCATCCCCCATCCTTTTTGTGTTTCTCTTTTTTAAAAAAAATATTCGGCCAGTTCTGTTGTCGGAATGGCTTCTCTTGTGATTCCTTAGGAAGTCTGAGAAGTATGCTGAATATTCTAGTGGATATTCTAGTTTTTTGTGATCAAGCACCACCCATGAAAACCATGGCACTTAGTAGAGACATTCCACTCATTCTCTGCCATCACAGTAAGTACTCAGTGCCCCTCATGCTATATGGCCGTGCCTCCAGTTTGGAAGTAAGGAATGTGGTGTGGAGGTGGCTGCCACCAGTTTTCCAGCAAAAGGTGTGTCTGTGTAGGTTGGAGGCAGTCACCCATCCCGTGCTCCGAAGCACTGGAAGCAGGGAGTTGGTGTGACGTGGATCTGGAGCACCTGCAGATGTACAGGGGTGTTAACAAATAGAAGAAGTCTTTCTTGCGTGCACCCGGGTTCTGCAGCTGAGGGGTTTTCTCAGTCAGAGGCAGCATCTTTGTGTTAAAACCAGTTGTGGACCTTTTGTCCTTTTATTTGCCTTGTGGCTATGTGAATCCTTGCCATTTGTGGCCAACAAGTTTCACAGGATGACTCTGCACCATGTGGAAAGTGGCTCCAGTGGTTGTTTCAAATCTGCTTCTCTGTGATTTCATTCAGAGTTTCTCCATTCTTGTATTATGAGGAAAAGCAAACAGTCATTCCCTATTCACTGTCTTTACAGAGCTCATTATTATCTGGACCTCAACTAATAGCCCACAATGTTCTTCTCTCTGGTTTAGAGACCTAGTCTGTGCCCTTCCAGCAGTGATGATCAGCCACCGATTTTCACTGTCCCCTTGAGCACTGAGACAGGTTTCATTTTGAAGAAGCAAAAATTGAAAGGACAAAACCCAGATAATTTTCTGGCCACCTGTATTGATGTCATCTATAGAAAGCGAAATTCTATTTGCTCACACTGGTGCTGAGTCACAAAGCAGTGAGCATAAGAAACTCAATTTGTGGGAAAGCTTCAAATTTCCTGTTTTTCAGGAAGAAGAGGATAAAACAAATGAGATGGAGGGGAAAGGGGAAAGGAATAAAGAGAATAAATCCAAAACAAAGAAGAATATCAGAATACCCAAACTCTGGGAAGACTAATTCATTTTAGCCCTGCTTGTTCAAACCAGCAGTAATGCTGAGTTTAGTGTACAAGCTTCAGTAAATCATTCCTATATGATAGACTGTGATCAATGGCAATTTAATGAATTCATTTTAAAATGAAGTCAGAACAGGAAAAACAGTAGTTATTTGAAAGAGTACTTTACTCAAGTAAATTGAGTCAATAAATATGCTATTTGTCATGCAGAGTCCAGTTAAAGTCTTGTTTGCTAACAAAAATGCTGTCATCACAGAGCCTAATAGACACAAACTATCTGGAACTATCCGTTGTAAATAGACAAATACCATCTGAAAGCAGAAAACAATTGTGGCTGAACAAAGAATTGGATCCTGCACACGTTGCCGAATGCAATAGGATAGCCCACCTCAAAATCTACTATTTTGTTTGGCACCAGCATGTATTCTGATTTAGTATGAATGGTCTGGTGGTGGCAAAAAAACAAGGTCTGTTTTTCTTCTGTGAAATGAGTTTTAATTGTTGTGTAGTGAGGGCTTCTCTTGCTGGAAAAACATGCCTCTAAAGTCACTATTAAATTGCAAAATACAGCTTCAGTGAACTTGGATGGATTTGTGCAGACTACCAGAACAGGGATAAGCTTCATCCTTTTTCAAACAGTAGTTCTACATTAATTTTCACAGCTATCCATGTTGTTTAGTGCAGATACAAGAAGGCTTTTTGTTCGGCTGTGCTTTTCACGCTTGGCTTTATTCGTGAAGGTTGAAAAGATGTGGCAATTCTCACTTGTTTTCATTCAGGCGGAGACTGGAAGTTTTAACAGTGAAGTAAAATCAGGCCAAGATGTTCAACCTCACAGCTTTGGGTTAGAATCATAGGATCAAAGAATTCCGTGCACTGGAAGGGACCCATGAGGACCATCGAGTCCAACTCCTAGATGCTCAAGTTGGTATTGGATGGAAGGAGCCTGGTTTTCAGATGTGATGAACTGGCAGCAGTGGCTATTCAGCATCTTGGAAGCTTGGTGTGCTCTCATGAAGGTCCCAGGGCTTTTTCAGGCACATCTGGGCTTCCATCATCCTTCAGATTGCAGGGTGTGGAGGAAAAGAAAATGCTCAAAAGTTTTGACAGATATCTTGAAGATGGCATTTCCTATCCCAAAGGAAAATGAAAATTACGTTGCAGAAGCCTAAGACAGAGATTATGAAGAATTTCTATTGGATTTAAGAATCTAAACTTGACCCTTCACTCTTTAAATTTGGAATAGAACAGCTGGGGCATTTTTAGATTTTGCGTCATGTGGCCGGAGATCGGCTGATTTAAATCTGCCCTGCAGTCATCTTAGGCACATTGTTCACCCACTCCCAGAGCTACATTTTCAAAAATGAGTTAGGAATCCAGATCTCTGTGGCTTTTGATGAAACCTAAGCTTGTATGAATCGAAGTTTCTCCTCAGTTTGGATTTAGGATCCTGAATGACTGAAAAACTGAAGAATATTCTGCAGTCTACCTACAAAGTCTTTTCAGCTCTGACCATGCGTGATTCCTTATGAAAATTACAGTTTCAGTAATTTTTGTTTTCCTGGATGTTGTATTAACCACAAAAAAACAGACTAAGGGTTTTCTGATGACAGTTTGGTTTTTGTTTTTTTGGTGTTTCCTTTTTCATTCTGATGGCTTTGTTCTTCTTTGTTTCCTCCTGCCACTAACTTTTTGGGAATTTTTATTTCAGCTGTTTCCACTACTAGGAGTAAAGACCAATAAAGACAAAGCAGGATGAAAAGATGGCTGACTTCTTGTTACCACCGGGTACTAACAGCTTCCACCGGTTCACGCCTGAGTCCTTGGCTGCCATTGAGAAACGGATCGCGGAGAAGCTTGCAAGGAATGCGAAGCAGGAGTACAGAGAACAGCTGGGCGAGGAAGAGAAACCTCAGCCTCAGTTTGATTTGCAAGCTTGCAAGAAGCTGCCCGATATCTATGGGACTGTTTCTCCAGAGCTCATTGGCGAGCCCCTGGAGGACATCGACCCTTTCTACAACGATCGCAAGGTGAGCCCCACCCTGTCCTTCTCGGCTTCTGCTAAAGCATAACCACTGTCTCTGTTTTGGGTGCTCTGGTTTTTATCTTTCTACAGCCGGTAAAAATCTTTCTTTTCCAGATTAAGAATCAGAGTTTTGGCGTGAGCAGAGCTCCCAGAAAATATCTAAGCAGGAGGGCAAAGAGGGATAAAAAACAAAATTAGAACTTGTGTGTTTTCAGATAACCCTGAGTATGAATATACAATATCTGAAAAGAGCAGAGCAGTAGCTGAGTTAAATTAAGCCAGAGGTTTTATCTGCCCTATCTTGCCTTCTGCATGAGCTGTGACTTTTCACAGGTCTCTTGTTTATCACTTAAGCCCCTTCATGTTAAGGGCTTCTGGGTGACTTGAGCCTTGTGCAAGCACTCTGCACAAGAGCAGGAGGCACCTCCACAACCATTCCTGGAGAGCAGCATTTCTGTTCCTGCTGAGGAATATTTCAATTCCATCTAAGATGACCAAAACAGAGCTGAAGGGAGATATGTGAGTAGCATGTGCAGTGCTGGCACTTTTGTGGAAGGGTAGACTTTGTCCCAAAGTGAGCATCACCTGACGAGGGATCACGTGTAGGCTGGACCAAAGCCACAACAGCGCAAACAGCTTCTGTCAAAAGGCTGTTGACAGCAGAGCTGGGTTGGTTGCTTACTACAGTTTGTTCCCCTTTCCAAGCATTTTGCAAAACAGTGGACAAAATAAAGCTTGGAAACGCAGTGCATTTTAGGCAGCTTCCAGTTCTTTCAGGTACTGATGTTCCTGATTTTGGGCCGTGCTGTTTCCTGTAAACAATGTTGGCCATAATGCTACTTCTGTTAAAACAGTGTAGAGGCAGGTGCTAGAGCTATAGAATAAAACTTAAATGGATAAAGACAAATAGATTACTTATCTGGAAGGACCAGAATTCATTTACCTTTTAATTTGCCTGCTGTCCCTGGGCACAAGCAGCAGGATATAGATTTGCAATTTTAGTGTCATGAAGTTTTTAGATTCAAGGTTGGTGATTTGCTTAGATTTTATATATTGGGTGTCCTGATTCAGTCTCTGAGTGAATATTAGTTCCTCTGTGCTTGTTGGGGCATCTTCAGAGCTCTGCAAATTGGGTCAGCATCCAATTCACCTTTGCTTTGAATTTAATATAACTTACAGTATTGTTTTCCTCTGCCCATAATTATCTGAGTACGAGAGTGCCTCAGCGCCAGGGTCAAATCCTGCTGTGGAGCAGAACCTTCTTACTTGGTGAGACAAAATACACTGAGAGCAACACAGTGCTCAAAGTAGAGAAGGTGGAGTAACAACATAGCAAGGTCCCCAGCACCTGAGAGGAAGAGCATCACATAAGTTCCCCCACCACATTTTAATCTCCATCTCATTTTTATTTTTGAAGGTTATTCCACTCTCTTCCCAGACCCTGATGGAGATGTTGCATGGAACTTTGTAAGGGTTCAAAGGAGTAAAAATAGTTGGGATATTACAACAGGACGGACAACAGCTCTTTAGAGAAGGTCTTGGACAAGGGATTTCACCAAGCAAAAAGGAATTTGGGGTTCTTGGGAGGGAAGGGGGAAAAAGTATGGGATGTTGGCAGGAATTTCCCAATGGGGTATGGGCTGGGAACAGCTAAGCATAAATGCAAATACTGAATGTTCTCATTTTCATTTTGTTTTCCAGACATTTATAGTGCTGAACAAAGGGAAGACAATCTTTCGATTTAGTGCCACTCCTGCCTTGTATATACTTAGTCCTTTCCATCCAATCAGAAGAGCAGCAATTAAAATTTTGGTACATTCATATCCTTTCTGTTGATTTCCCTCCTCATGTATTTTATATGGGTTTTAAACACAGATGGATGGAAGTCAGAAACCATTTTATTTCATTAAGCTGTTTTAAATCTTTTGGCTGAATTTGCTTGCACAAGCAGAAATGCACTTGGATTTTCGGTTTGCTTCATTTTGTATTGTTATATGAGCTATAAAAATGACTGTATTGTACTGCTGGCATCAGGTAACATGAACTGCGCTGGAGAGTTTGGTGAGTTTACTCAGGATTAAAAGATGTGAAGGGACTGATCATCTTTACTGAAGAGTCAGTGGAAGAAAGTGGGTGTAGTACCTTAGAAAGGAAGGACACCAGGGAAAATCTACACTAATGGAGGTCTTTGTTACCAAACACTTCAACAACTTCTCCCAGAGGTGAAACTCTATGATTCCATATGCAGACACAATTTAATTTTGAACTGCCTCAGAACTGAAACTTTTTTTCTCTCCTGAAACAGAATATTTTAAAAATTGTTTTGTTGGTTCTTTTCAGGTCTGCTTATTGGAATGTGTTATCCAGGCAGGAAAAAAAGCACAGGCTGTCCTGCTGGACCTTCCAACAGAAGGGCGGTGCCTGATTTCCCCTGACTCTTGTTCTGAAGTCATGTGAGATACACTGCAGTGGCTGGTTTTGCTTGGTTTTTTAACGAAAACCACAGAAACATTATATTCTGACATAGCCACATCTCACTGAAAGGCCAAATTGACCCAAATATTCAGCTTTGTGTGAACATTACTGAAAACACACCCTTCTTTGTGACTTGGCTGCTTTCTCTGTGGTGCACGTGGGGGAAAGACCTGGCAGTGATAATTCAGAGAATCCACGTGCTGGCTGTGCTCATTCTGTGATTGTTTTAGTGATGGAAATCCCACATCCGCAATGCTCCAGTCACCACAGAGAACTAACTAATAAAGTAGGTAGCATCTTAGAACCACTGGTTAATTATCAAGTTTCAGGGAAGAAAATAGTCAGAGAAACCAGATTCCCAGTGTTTGTCCATGCACTGAGGGAAAAAATGTGATATTCCAGCAAAAGGAAAAACAGGTGAAGCTTCTAATTGCAGTAATTCTATGCAAAAATGAATATGTGGTATCAGCCAAAATATTATTACGGTTACTAAGAATAAACTGTAGAATTCTGCAGAGAGATTTGCTTGTGGATCAGATTATGTGTGCGAGCAGTGCAGCATATGCTGCCACACACCTAGAGACCAAAAAAGCTTTTAGGTACAGTTTCCTTGGCACAGCATTGCTGAAGTTAACCAAGGTCAATGCATTTGTCCAGGTATGGCTAAGAGAAGAATCTGAAAATTGAGTTTCTTCGGAAAAAAAGTGTGAATATTGCCTCCAGCTTTGGAGTGTTGTTCTGTCTTCCCCTCACTTTCTTTTACACTGGCTGGTGAAGCCAAGAGGTCGTAGATATGTGTAACACAGGAGCTACATGCCCTTGGTATCAGTCAACTAAAAGATAAATAAGCAAGAAATCCTTATTGTTTTACTTCCGAGGACAAAGACCACAGAGGAGAGCATTTAAAATAATTATCAGGAAAGAAATACGGTCAGATGAGGACTGGGAATGGCAGGTCTCAAGGCAAATATAAATTTATCTCCAGAAAGACCCGAATTACCACCCTGTGTTAATAATGCCAGGAGATCCAGCAGCTCAAGCTCTGGCAGGCACAGGCAGGAGACAACAACTCCTGTCCCAGTGAAACAGCGGCGAAGTTCCTGCATTAGGCACTGATTTGTTTTCTGTCAATAAAGACCTTTTGCATCAACCTGAAACACAAAGGCCAATGGGCTGAGCAGGCAGTCAATATCCCAGGCAGAAAGGAGCCTGAATCGGCAAGTGCTCAAGCAGATAATATCCCAGACATGAATCTGGGAAACAGATCTATCGTCTTGCGTGACTGTAATCAAGCAATCTTTATTTCCCCCAGGGCAAAAGCCTAAAAGGAGCATTAGCAAATGGTGCCCTGTCACGTAAATATCTGAAGCAACTTCTTTAGTAGATGCCATACTTCAATTTTCAGCCATTGAGTGTGCTGTGAAGGCCAACAGTAGAACAGAATAGAGAGGACAGAGTAAAATCATGCTGTAGAGAAGCCGTGGGGGTCACATTTCTTGGCTAAGTAGCTGTATACGGAGTTCTTCCTCTCAGATATCAGGCAGGATAGATTCTATATGTTCACTGCTCATCTAGCCAAGCCTGATAAGTCTAGTCTTTCAAAAATACATCCTCCCAAGGGAAAAAAACATTCACAGCCTCCTAGGTATGTGAATTGCTTCAACTAACAACGTATTCTTAAACCCCTTCTAGGTATTTTTCCTCTTATTCAGGGTCTAGGAGGCCTCACAAAAGGACCATGGCCAGAAGGTGGCCCTGGTCCATTTCTGTCACAGAGGACACGGGGACTGTAGAGCTGCATCCTAGTGGATGAACACTTTATGCCTTCTGCATCCTTATCAGCTGTTATTAACATCTTTATTTACTATCTCCACCTATTAATGAGATTAAGCCACTGGTAACACTTCATCAATGCTTGTGTTTAAAATACTTCTCTCAGTTCTTGCCTGAAAGAAAAGGACCATTCTGTGGTGTCCTTAGTTTCCCCAAGCAGTTTGCTAGCCTTTATAAAATCTGTAGCAATTGTTATTTCTTGTTTTTCTAAGTATTATAGCCAGTTGCTCTCCGTTCACCACTCATCCAGAATGGAGATTTGGCCAAAAGTAACTTTCTTGATGATAGAATTATAGATTCTGGTGCATTAGATAAAGAAATTAAAAGAAAAAAAAAAATTCTCCATCTTTGTTCATGTTTTCTGCTTGCAGCTTTTCTCCCATTTGATTTTGCACACTTTCCATAAGGCAAAATGAGACCTTGTGAAGCACCAATTATATGTACCGTTCATGGGGACTAACCTTTGCTTGCACATATTATATGTAATTTGGCAGTGATCACCTAAAGAGCCTCCAGTATTCAGTCTGCTAATTAACAATTATCCATCATAATGAAGTCTAGAATAGAAGTGTGCCGTGGTTGACTCAATATCTTCATGCTAGGAGATAAAATTTATAACTTTTAGAATCAGTTTGTGCAAAGCCTATTCTGTAACCTCATATTGGAAATAATGGGTTTAATTTATTGCAGAAAGGATACTGATGAGTAGCTTAGTATATTTGGGTTGTAGGCTTTTAAAAATTTGATTTAATAGCTGTTCTAAGATAGGGAACGCACAATGCTGCTAATATAGCTTATCTCAATTTTATCTTCTTTGCTTTGTCCTTTCTGAGTAGATCATCATCATGGACTTTTTCTAATGCAAGCAATTGCGTTAGATTTCAGGTAGGAATGCTAATTTCCATTCTGTAGGAATTTCTGTTTTCTTTTTTGTTTTGTTTTGTTTTGTTTGTTTTGTTTTTTGTTTTTTAAACACAGACCTCTAACTTTGGTGCATAAGCAGCTGAAATGTTTCATTCTTCTCTGTTCTTCGTAGTTTTCAGCTTGGTCATGAAATCCAGATTGAATTCATAGTGCATTTTTTGTCCCAAAGATGACCCTTTACATTTTCAACCTGAGTTCTCTGGTTTGTTCTCTTTGGTGCTTGAATAAGAAGGTGATGACACCTGCCTGCAAGTGAGCATCTAAGAAAACCATTAGATTTAGTTTGTAACACGATGAAACAGAGACATATAAATCAAACCAGTGATCCTGAATTCCTGTAGAGGAATTTGTTTTCTTGTAATTGAAGTATGCTATTTGTTTGGCAAGATCTGAAGATAGCACTTTGGTTTACTGTTATTGTTTTCACAGCATTTCATGGTAGCTGAAAAAAGTAATCCAGCGTTTTCTAGGCTGGCCGCAGCTTAAAACTAATTGTGTTAACCAGAATGACACAACTTATAGAAACATATCTCAAGCTGATGTGAGAAAATGTGCCTGGATATCAGATATCCTTCCCAGTCCTTCAGCAGGAGGTGTTGGCCCAGAAATGGAAAATGTTTGTGAGATGAGCAGTCCCTGTGAGTTCAATTACTGCTTTCTGCGATGGCCCTGGGGAATACACAGGTTGGTTACTACCCATTTAACCTTGTAGTTGCTTATGTGGCCCATTGGAAAACGTTCCACTCTTTATTCAGCAGAGATTTTGGTTCTGCAAAAGGACAAATTTCATGCAAACATTTCAGGACGTAGGTTTGAAATTATATTTTTCAATCGCTATTCCCAAACAAAAAATGACACCAGTGGAATCAGTAAAGAGGTTAAAACCCCCCCCTTTTTTTTCTTTTTCCCAAAGAAAGCAAAAGAAATTTATATTTGGATGTTACTTGTTTTTTTTCCCAGTAACATGGGACCAGGTATTTATGCAGGAGAATCACATCATATTTTGCAATTAATTTTTTTTTTTTTTTTACACAAAGTGGCATGTGCTTTTAAGGAGAGCCCATTCAGTGAACTATGTATCCCATTTCAGGAATTTGATTTAGGGTGCATCTTTTCGTATTTATGGCCTCAGCTTAGCAGCCAAGTGCATGGACTATACACGTGGGAGGTTCATTTTAGCCTCCAATTAGGAAATCTGGTGCCTCAGCTGAGGCAGGCAGCTCTGCAGACCGAGGCTGTGTATTTGCCAAGCAGGTTTGCAGACCTAACCTTAAAATCAGTGCTCTGAAACTCAGACTAGCTTTTGCTAAAACTTCATACTGAAAGCGAGACCTCAAGCCCATTAAAGAGATTAGAAAGACCAGATTTGTAACTTGCCCTACCGCCTGAGAAATGTTTCAGGTTGCAAAATGAAGTGGGAATTTGCAGACACAGGTTTTTCTGTAGATACTTAAACGAGACTAATCCCTCTTTTCATACAAAGTTGTGCACCTATGCACATTGTCATCTGACCAACGCAGCTGTAAATTTGGGGTATTGTGTTTTGAAAAGACTGCAGAGTCAGTACATTTGTTTACTGTATGAAGTATGTATAAAAGATGTAGGCAAAGAAAAAAAAAGCAGGGACAGTTCCATCGTTTTTTCTGTTTATATAACTATTTGTCTACTTCCCCACTTGCAAAAAAATGTTTATTGTTCTTTAAGCAACTTGCAAATTATGATTGAGCTGTCACATCTTGTGTGAAGGGACGAAAATTTCTGAAGTCTTGTATCATATGCATTGTTTTCCTTAATTCGCCTCTTTACATTGTTCAGTATGTTTATTATGTGCACTATTTTAACTAATTGTGTGTTCATGGCACAATCAGAGACTCCGTCATGGAATAAATATGTTGAGTAAGTATCCTTGCTGGTTTACAGCTGTCCTGTCCTTATCTCATCCTTCTTTTTCTATTAATTTTATTCTTATTTTCATCTTGTTTGCTGCTAATTCCTTTCCAGTAATCCTGATCATGGAATCTGCTCTTTAAAGAATGTTTTTCCATGTAGTTTTGTTTTTGGGGGGGGGTTTTTTTGCCTGTGAAAACTCTCTTAGTAAGTAAACTAAAAATTTTTAGTCCATGAATCTCATACTTCTTGCTCAATGAACCTTCAGTGCTACATTGAGTAAAATCACATATGAGGACAACCCTGTTTGAACCTGGACAGACTTCCACAGTTCTCATGCAAGAGATTTGATAGTTGGACACATCAGGATAGGCTGATGGAGTTTAAGTTGAATTATTTTCAGAAAATACTTTCTGAACACATTAGCCCTAGCCTTAAACTGAAACTTACTGGAAGCAAAAGTTCCTTCTGGAGTGAGCATGTCGTGAGAAGTGTTCCCCTGTAATCATTTTAGGAATATTTTATGAGCATAAAAGTGTCTGGGAACACTTTTAGGTGAATTTGTGTCTTTTTACCTTCTGAAGCCTTCAGGAAATACAGCAAAGACATCACTTGAAGGCGTCTAGTTGTTGTGGTTGTTTTGTGGTTAGTTTTTTTAAAAATTAATTTTAAGGGAGGCAAAGGGGTTTCAGAAAGCCCATTTCATTTCTTTAAGTTGCTTTAAAATATTCCTTTTAGAAACAGATACCAGATGCACAAGCAAATCAACCTACAGTGCATTAAACAATTATTTTGGCTCATTGAACCAATCAGAACACACTTTTTATTTTTGACTGACATATGATAAACACAGCCATCTGCTGCTTCTTAGCCTGGTGGTTGGTCTACTCAGGGCTGTAAGGAAAGACGGTGAAACGCCCTTATTTAGGTTTCTTAAAATCGTGCAGGACACATCTTCTAGGCCATAAACTGCTAATTATAGGCAGCACTGAACCAAATATTTCATCCGATCACAATAACATCCTAATCCCAGGATGTTTCATGTACTTCTGTAGAGTGTGGTACCCTCGAGTATGTCTGTGATTGTCCTTTCCCTTGATGTTGTCCTTTTCCTATGGAAAACTGTCATACGGTACCATAGCCACGATGTATTCCACTGAATCGTGGACATCTCATCCATGTCAGTCAAAATTTGGCCTGTTGGTCTACGGCTGGGAATTCAAACATTCTGGAGGGAAATACCAAGATGCTTATCGTGTCTCCTGCGAGCAGGAAAATGTGGATGATGCCATCAGTGCATCAAGCAGAGTGTGCAAGAAATGTAGAGCAGAAATGCAAATGGACTCATGCAGCATGGAGTAAATCCTTCTGTGTTTCCTCTTTTCCTGTGTCCCCTCATATTTCTCAGCTTTTCCTCCTCAGGTGCATTGAATGAAAGCAAAGTCAAGTACTTTTGAGGAGCAGAACAACCCAGTGAACTGTAATTCAAATTGATTAATATTGGATTTGGAAAAGATACATTTAATCCATTTTGTTCTGCTGTTTCAGAGACTCACAGGGGATAGAAGAATAACCTTGTGCAAATATTTGTCCTAGATCTTCCTTTAAAACATTTTTCTTACCATTTTGAAAATAGAAATCAATTCAACTTCCCTCCACTATTAAAAAAAAATTTTAAAACCCCTGACTTCTGTTGTTAAAGAAGCTGTTCAGTTGCTGGAGGACTTTGCCCGATCCATTTAGAATTAGATGATGATTATACAATCAATTAAACCCATCTGACATGCTGAATAAATACAAGTGCTTTATCACTTTAATGAGCTTATGTACTGTTAAGTATTTTTTTTAGTTCTTTGCATGTGTTTTCTGCCTGTATTACTGAATACACACGCTTAAAGAGGCTGTCACATGGGTGACCTATATTCAAAATACCAGAGCAAAATTAAAGGGGAGCCGTGAAAAGTTGGATACAAGATAATGCTTAAGTGTATGGTCAGAGAGATGTGAGAAACATTTAATGCCCACTGTTGCACAAAAACTGTCCTGCTAATCATCGTTTTAAGGTGAAGCAAACTGAGGTTTTATAACATATGTAACTAGCTCTACTGTGCAACACGATGGCAGGAGGGCATGAGATTTGCCACTGTCTGTGTGTGTGCCCAGCTGCAGATCAGTGGAATACAGCTAAGAGAAAACACCTCCATTTTATGCATAATGAAGTTCTTCCTTATATTGCACCTTTAATTGCTTACACCGTTTTTGGTTTTTTTTAACCGAATAGGAATCTCGACTGCTATAATTTTTTTGTGTGTGATGGCACCATTGTAGCTACTGATGTTTAGCCAGTGTTTCCAGTGAAAGACCTTAACATCATGGCTTATAATAGTCATGTTTTAGTAGATTTTAGGTGTTTGACATTTTCTAATAGGCTTTGGTGTCATCTGCACCTTCGTTTGGAAAAAAGGGGAAGGGAATGTCAGTGGTGGATACTAAATATTTATTTATTTTATTAAGATATGGCCTAGAATAAATACCTAGTCCCACTGGGCTAGGGTAAAAACATTAAAAAAGAGCTGTTGTATGCCCTGAACTCCTCTGATGGTAGGTAGAGCCCTGGGTGACTACAGATCTGAATGCTATAAATCAGCTGCATTACTGTCCTCCAGAGAGATTTTGCTAAATTTTATTACAAGTGTCAACTTTATTACAAAAGGTAAGATCTATGTTCTAGCCCAGAACATCACTGTCAGGAGGCTTTTGGCAATAACTTATTAGGGAGGAAAAAACAACCTCATGTCTCCTTTATTCCCAGGCAGGTCAAAATTACTACAGATAGTTTTTGGGTGGGAGTTTTTTTACTCTTTTTCAGTGAGGGCGTTTTGTTGTTCAATTCTCCAGGCTGAAGTGTTTTGCCATGGATGGTGAAACACAAAGGAATTTGCAGAACACACACTCTTTTCAGCTAATAAAACCAAGTGGTGACGTTTTTTTAACCTGCTGTACTTCAAAATGTCCTGGTTAGGAAGAGATGAGAGGTATGAAGGGAACAACCACCCTCCTTCAAATTAGAGGAACAACAAGGATTGTGGCATAATGTTGCCAGGAGAGGTTGTGGACTCCCCATCGCTGGAAGTGTTCAGGACCAGCAACCTGGTCTAGCAGAAGGTGTCCCTACCCATGGCAAGGGAGTTGGAGCTAGATGATCTTTAAGGTCCCTTCCAACCCAAACCATTCCATGATTCCCTCCCTAATCCACTCCTCTTTCACTAGTGATTGCAGGCAGAGCTTCAAAAGTCCCGTAGCACAGCTCAGCAGCGTGGTGTTCATGCTTGACTTAACGAGTGAGGATTCATCGTGGTACACCCTGTGGTGAAAATTATCTTCATCCTGTGGCTGTCAAGAGCACTTTCCCATTTCTTACATGTTCCTTGTTCCGCACATGAGGCTGCTCATGCACAGCCCGGTGCTCCAGCCGTGACTCACCTGAGCAACCCCGGCGAGACGGGCAGGAGGGTCTCATGTGAGCTGAGTGTGTCTCTTGACATTCCTGTCTACTGCTTGCTAATGCTCCTGCTCATCTTGGCCACTTTTTTCCCCAGGTACACTTTCACTGGCATTTACACTTTTGAGTCGTTGATAAAAATATTGGCGAGAGGATTTTGCATGACAGAATTCACCTTCCTTCGAGATCCATGGAACTGGCTGGACTTCAGTGTTATTGTTATGGCGTAAGTAGCAATCCTTTATATTTTTCAAGATAGTTATATGCAATAGAACTTTTAAAAAAAATTGTCTGGCTGTTGTTTTTTTTCCCCACTCATATTTTACTGAAAATGAGAAGGGGTTGAAGTGTGTTTGGATAGAGGTATTTTTTCCTGAGTGGCTTCAGAGGAAGAAGCCAGAGGAATCCTCAGTTCTGTTCTTTCTATTCACTAGGCTATTTTGGAGAAATTATTTACTCTCTCTGTATTCCACAGAGAGAGCTGTTTGTAAAATATCCATAATAATACCTATCTAAGGTAGTTTTGAGAAGCTCCAGACCCCTGAATAGAAAGTATTATAAGTGTGACTGAACACCCATGTGTTTAAATCCCTATTTATACTCTTATCTATCCATAACATCACCAAAGCTGTTTTCACATCCTTCTCTTCACAAAGCCTCTTCACCCAGAAAGTAATTACTATTTTACTACAATAGAAAATTAATTTATAGGCCTCTGAAACTTGTTATATATCTTGGGAATAGAAATTTGGCCCCCACTGCAATATTCCCCTTCAGCTGTATACTTCTACCTAGATTATTAGAGTTCATTCAGGACATGTGGGATTCTGGTGCTTTGAAGGAGGTGATGGATTTGTGGCATCCAGACAGCTAAAAATACACAGGGGTAGGGGAGCAGTCAGCCAAGGCTCACAGGGGACACAGGGTCAGCCTAAGCTCTGGCCAAAGGCAAATGTCTGACACTGTCACTACTTCCAGCTAATCTAGAAATCCAGTTTTTTTCATAGTCACAGAAGAGAGAAAAGCACGCAAAGAACGCGTGTAATCTTTAAGTGAAAGCTAGTAGAGATGCCTGAAAAACTCCATTTCCTGATCATGGAAGGATTTCATCCGGTCTCCCTGGGTTTTTTTCTTCTTAATGATACCTGTATTCAGTTCTGGGTTTAGGTTAGTTCTGGCTGCCATCTTTGAAGCTCATAATTCACAGCACCAAGTGAGATGCAAGTGCGTTAGCATTGACATTTGAGCTGAACTCCAGGGATTGTGATATATGAAAGGAACCAAAATTGGGAAATAACACTCAACCAAACTTAGCTCACGTGCCAGTGAGGGCCACTGAAGTTGAAAGCACAACTCTGGTAGGGCACAGGGATCAGGACCAGTTTTCAGAGTCCAGACTCTCTCTGGACTCTGGACAATGCTCTTGGTCATATGGTTTAGTTTTAGGCAGTTGTGCAAGGAACAGTCTGTTGGACTCCCTGGTCCTTACGGGTCCCTTCCAACTTGAGATATTCTATGATTCTGTGGTCCTTGGCAGCATTTAGCAGAGCAGAGTGAAGGTGTGTAAAACCTGTGTGAACTTCCTCGGGAACACTCCCATTTATTTCAGTAGGCTTTGGACCAAAGCCAGCCTTAGGCCAGGTCCTGGTATCTGTTACTGCATTCCTATGGATTTGGCTGAACTGACATCTGGCCGTTACGATAAGCTTTTAAAAAAACATTCAGCGCAGATGGGGAGAATCTTTTGGAGGTCAGCACACATTAGGTATTTTTCTCAGCTTAACTTTTCCTCAAGCATTGCTAAGTGCAATTCTCCTGCAGCATTTAGAGGCAGGACAGAACAAAACAAAATGAAATGAAACAAAACAAAACAAACAAAAAACCCCAAACCAAAACAGACTCCCAGTCTGCTCCTCTGTCTCCTGTCCATCAGGCAGTCGGTAAAAGCAGCAAACTCATCTGTTTGTGAGTTAGGACACGAGTTTATTTGTAGGTCTTAGAATTCAGCACAGCATGGAGAATTTCTGTGCAAGGGTTCCCTCTTTTCTAGGGAGGTTTTTGACAGTAAGGTAGAAAGGAGCAGAGAAAAGGACTAGAGGAGCCACAGCTTGCAGCCTTGACCATGAGCCTGCTTCCCTTCATCTTCTCAACTCAGGCAGAAGTTAGGGCATCACCCCTGACTCTGGGAGCTCCTCTGGGAGCATCTCATACGCTGTCACTGAAATTCAAGTCTTAACAGTCAGTCTGGGGCACAATCTTAAATTCTGTCCCCATAATCTCTGGGTGTTTGGAACTTACAGAGCAGGAAAGATGCGAAGGTTTGCACAGACTTTGAAGTGGACAGTTACCCACAGTTTGAATTATTCACTCCCTGTTGGTAGGAGCCAGGATTTGGTGCCCAGAAGGTTGTGAGCTTACCCTTATTTTTCCTTTTCTAACTCTAGACTTCAGTGGCCACTCAGTGCTCCAGCCTAAGGATTCATGAAAACTTCCTTAAGGCTTCTAATGAGAGGCTTGGGAATGTGTGCTTTCTTTCTTAGCTACATTTTAATTTTCTTTCCAAACGATATTTCATCTCTTAGTTAGAAGATCCCTAAAACAGGGGGACCTGCAACTGCAAAATATCAAGTTTCTTAACATCAAACTGTACAACAGGCTGTGCTCTTCAGAACCAGCATCTCTTCCTATTGTTTTCTACTTTAAGGCATACTATACTAACACTTTCAGAATGGAAAAAAAAATTGGAATTCTGGAATAGAAAATAAATTAAAAAGTGCTTCCTTGAGCCTACAGGCAGCAGTGAGAGAGTTAAAAGTGGCTGCAATATGATCTTCATATGTACAATGAAACCTCCTTCCCAAATATGCAAGCAGCAGATAGTACAGAGCTTTGGATAATGGAATCTATTCTGATATGATTTAGCCTTCATATAAATCCAATTTGCAAGTAATTTAAAGTAAGATTGATCACACAGGTAACCCTGGTGTTGTCTTTGCTTGTAGCTAGTGTGCTGCTGGAGGTATTTCTGTATCTGGAAACAAAGAAGGCTTGGGGATTCAAAATGGAGGAGGCCAATAAGGGGCCGTGAGATTGAGATGGGCGGAGGGGTTTGACCCAGCAGAAAATCTGATTATGTCACTGAAGGGTGTTATAGTGGAAATACAATCATTTGCTTTAGAGTCACTGCAAAACAACTTCTGACCTTCTCTCTTGGACAGAAAGAGTGCAGATTGGGCCACAGAGAGTAGTTTTAAATAGCACGCTAGAGAGTAAGAAGTGCCATGGGTCTCCAGGGTTTTTCTCCCATCCTGTGCCAGCAGGCACAGCCGCGGCTTGTGACCCTCTCTGGGGCCATGGATGGGTTCAGGGAAGATTATGAAACTGCCCCTGTTTAGATCCCTCTTTTCCAGCCCAGCAAGTACTTCCCAGGACAGGTGAGGGAGAGGCAGCTGTAACTCTGGGTTGGAAAGTGCACTGTCAAAAGCTTAAGGACAGTAAGCAATTCCCTGGCTAACCAGAAAATCCAGTTGCTTCTCATTCCCCAATACAGAGGAACTGGTCTGCTGCAATTTAATCAAAGAAACGGCCAAAATAAATCTTAATTAACTATTACAAACAAGCAGCAGTATTACTTGCTTCGTATGCTTGCTCACATATTTATGTGGTTTTGCAAATCTCTGGTCAGCAAAACCGTATTCTTGTCCTATTGCTTCTCCCTAAATTGTGTTTTTCCATCACCTTTCTTGGTGCAGAAGAGTTCGGGAGAGA
This sequence comes from Cephalopterus ornatus, assembly GCA_013396775.1. Taxonomy (NCBI): domain Eukaryota; kingdom Metazoa; phylum Chordata; class Aves; order Passeriformes; family Cotingidae; genus Cephalopterus; species Cephalopterus ornatus. The sequence continues at coordinate 64,099 of VZRE01010645.1, forward strand.
AGCACTGGGTAGAGCTGGGGAGGAAATCTTTGCCCAGACTCCCCTATGAGATTATGAAGAGAAGCAATATTGCTCTTCCAGGCTGTAATCTGGATTAGTAGATATGGAGAGGATGCTTTGTCCTCCCCAGGGGCCTTTGGACAAAGCCCACTTAAGCAGGTTTTGTAAAATAACCAGGTGAGGTTTTATCTTAACAGACAAATGCCTCAAAGAAGTAGAATATTTGAATGAAATTTAATGGAATTTTAACAGTGAGATTCAAGGGTCCAAGAGCTCTTTTATTCAGAAGGTACAGTGGTGACTATGCTTTTACTGTATACTGACTTGGGGGAAATACATTTGTACAACACTTATTAGACAAAACTCATTCCATGACTGACCCTCCTAGGAGCATTTAGCTCAGATGTGGCATGTGTCTCCAGGGTGACCAAAACAGGCATGGCAGGGAAGAGCTGGGATTGGTATTTTAATCAGAAAGAGTTTTTACTAGGATGGCAGTTATATTCATTTCAACTCCATCTTCCTGCAGCCGAAGGATATGAATTTGATGTACAAAACAAAATACAATTGTAAGCATCTCTTGAACATCTGCTTTAGAACAGAATACAGCATCTTAAAATAAATAACCCAGTAGAAGTCTTTGCGCTGATATTTTCCGATATTGTCCTATATGTAGTTTTCAGAAGCTATTATGTGAAAATGACTCGGGTATTTGAAGCTTTTATTTTATTTTTTTAAGAGCAGCAAAATAACTCCTAATATTTCCTATAATGTAAAGAATTTATTTTTTTTTTTTTTTGTTAAACTACACGATGGTAAAATCTTTAAAGTATTTATTGCTGAACAGAACGATAACAAAGTTCACCCGGTAGTTTTAAAGAACTGATGCCTATTAGATAAGTTTAATAGTTCAAGTAGCATTTGAAATAATGTGTGCTAAGAAAAACCCGGGAAAAATGGCATCAAAGAACAGCCTGAAAAGTGGATGCACCTCTCGTTTGGCTGTGTTCACTCCCTGTGTATGAATGCTTTCTTCATTCAGGCAAGTCTCATACTCTATTGTGTAATTCCAAATAACTGTGACTTAATTCTACAGGTATGTAGGAGAATTTGTGAATGTAGGCAGTGTTTCACCTCTTCGGACTTTCAGGGTATTGAGAGCTTTAAAAACTATTTCAGTAATCCCAGGTAAGAAGCCCTGATCCTTACGTTTTGGCTCTCAGCTACAAGTGATTCTTTCTCTGTCTCTCTTTGTCCCTTTGATTGTTGTGTTTTTTTTGGCTGGTGTTTTGTCATTGTCTGTGTGTGACTTTCCCTTGTTACAGATACATAACTGAATTTGTGGACCTGGGCAATGTCTCAGCCTTACGAACGTTCAGAGTACTGCGGGCGCTGAAAACAATCTCAGTCATTTCAGGTGAAAATCAGGTTAAACACTCCGGCTGCAGTTAAAGCCTACATGCCATTTCCAGTAGCAAACACCCTAATTACAAATGACTAAAACCATAGACACTGATCAGGAAATGGAGGAATGTAGGGAATGTGACCTGTCGATAGAATACATTTTCCCATATGCGTTTTTCCAATGTGGTGTTTGTGGGCAGAAGGAATGGGAGTGCCTCCAAAATTACAGACCTCACCAGGAGGAGCGTTGCTGTAAGAACAGTGGCTCGTGAGTCACATACAGAAAGTACCCATTCGTGAACCATATGAAGATGGCAGTAAAACTCTTTTAAAGCCTTTGGATATTGATTTTTAAAAATGGAAGGTTAATGACCTCAAAATGCATATTCATGTTCAAGAGCACATTGATAGAGGACTCTAAATCCGTGCTATGAGCTGAGGCTTCAAGACTGCAGGCACAGATAGCCTAATTTGTCATGGTGTTTATCCAATTGCATGTGATAGAAACACTGTTGAAATTTTGGGTCTTGAAGAGATCAGAGAACTTTTCATTATTGATTTTGGTAGGTCCAGCATTTCATCGACTAGCATTTCCTAGGATATGATTTCTCCGCTCTTCCCCCCTCTGGAAAAAAAGAAAAAATCAATCCCTGTTTTACTACACATCTGGTAGTGAAAGAAACTCTTTATTCAATGTTATTATTTAAAAAAAAAAATTAATAACATTTACTATAAGTAATTTATGCAGAGATGAGTCCGCTGAGGACCTAACCATATGACAACACTTTCTTGCCAAGCATTATCTATGGACAGGTCTCATTCAGCCTCAGTGTTTAACATCTCCAACCTGCATGACAAGGTAGAGAAGATAGCAAAAACCATGCATGGTAGATCCTATCCTTGATAATCCTGAACAGATGTTGGCAATTACATGTCAAAAATATTCAAAACGTCGAAAGAACTGCTCAGATTCTCCACACACATCTCTTTAAGGTTAGAAAGGCTTTTCCACCCACTCTGTTGTGCACATCCACACTGTAATATAAATCCAAACAAATTCTGAGGTGTAAACTTATATGGACATGTATTAAAACTAATCATCAGCACTCATATGGAGTATAAGCTAGAAATGGAAATTCTGGAATGGAAGTGTTAAGAAAAAATATATATGGATCTGGAGTTTCCTCACTCGTTCCAACACCAAAGCAATGAAAGTCAGGGAAATTACTGGGAGAACAAGGTACTTTTTGTATGTCCAAATATAGGTTTTAAAGAATACTCTAATATGATCATTCTTTAGGTCCTTGAAATCAGTACCTGTCTTAATTTTCATCTTTAAGTTTTAAAGAATAATCTATTAGCAGACACGGTTTCTTTTAAATTTTTCTCTAATTGGATTTCCATTGAGAAATTATTTTTATTTTCATTGGGAAACAAAGCTGAGCACAGTTTTACAGATCATATGGGACAGCAGTGGCTAATCAGGGAGAAAGCCAGAATTTGTTTCCTAGTGTCCTTTGCTAGCAACTTGAAGACTATCTTGGAGGGACAGCCATCTCCAGGGGACACCTTTCACCTTACATCTTGTCTTAGGCTTGAGCCTCTTCAGAGCAAAGCCTGTCAATTTTTCTGAGTTTTATATATAGCAGTTTTCTGCTGCCCTGTATCAGAGGGGGAGCTGAAGCTTGTTTTACATCAAATGATAAAATTTGACTTAGTGGGGGAAAAAATCTGAGTACTGAGATTCAGAAAAACGCTATTTGAAAATACGCCAAACCCCTTCAGTGATACTAAACGCTGAGTTGTTCCATTTGTTGGTTAATAGAAGAAAAAAAAAAAGAGTATTATTTATTAAAGTAATACATAATAACTCACATTCTCTTTTTTCATTCTGACTGAATATTTGATTAGTTTTTTGATAACTGAATTTTTATGTACAAGTCACTAAATTATTTGGTGACATAACTACATGAAGATATGCTAATAGAATATCTGGCCTCTGATTTTATCATCAAGATTACCTGTGCACTGAGTATGTTTAAATTACAAAGGTAGAGAGATACAAATTGCCACGGAACACCAAGCTGCCAGTGAAACACAGATGAAGTGGGGTTTTTTTCAATGTTAGCAGATAATTTCAGAGGAGTCAGTTCATTTTTCAGTTAGACACATATATTTTAAAAGAAATATTGGACATGATGCTGTGGTTTATTTGGAGATCAGTCTGAGGTTTTAATGATAACACAGTCTTACGCTGAGGTGAAATATTTTCCCACAATAGGCTTAAAAATGAGAAGATTAAGAACATTAATATATTTCACGAGATTTTTGGGGTTAACTACAATAGAGAGGAGAAGGTGATTGTTATTTTTGCCACTTCTCAGGTGAAAAACACTGAGTTGTATTCTCCTTTGCAAATATCTAAGCTTTTCCTCAATAAAATCGATCACACTTTTCCATCAGGTACTTACATTTGCACAAACGTACTTGGACTCAACATGCTGAGTGAAATTGCTTACCGAAAGCAACGGGCCAAGTCCTCCGTGGTGTAAGGCTTCTGTCCAGCAAAGCACTTAGAGACTGGTTTTCAAAGGCTTTCTGCTTCACTTGGAATCAATGAGTTTCTCTATTGACTCCAGAGGGAGTCAGTAAAGCTAACAATTAGTGCTTTTAAAAATCTCACCCACCTTTAATGCCTCGCTCTAAGTGCCCAAGCAGGCACGGGGATGTTTAGGGGACACGGACTCGTAGGACACAAAAATATCTCCTAAACTCAGAGTCCATTCCCCTGGCCTAAGGCTGTGTTTAGTACAGCTCTAACATGGCATGATATTTATTTCCTGACTTCTTTTAGCAATCCTTCAAAGGTGGAGTTCTCAGGATCTTCCTGAGAAGTCTGTTCCAGAAACTCATCGCTTTTGCTATTAGAAGATTTGTCCCAGGAGAATGGTTCAGATCCAGATCCAACAACACAAATAGTTGCATCCACCATCAAGCTGTGTGATTCCCTCTCACTGGGGAGCTGTGGTTTGATTGCCATAATGCCAATATCTCCTGCTTCCCATGGCCATGGACCTTCAGGTCCTGTCTCTGAATCCAGATCCCTGTCCAGCCTCTTGGTGTATTATCAGCTCTCTTTCTTTTTACTCTAGAGCTCTGTAAGACATCAGTGCTTTTAAAAATTAGTGCCTTACCTTCAATGGCAGCCCTTAACATGCCAGAAGACTCATGGAACCCCTTGATTTTCCTTCTTCTGCACTGAAGACAACCTTTTCTTCCTCTTTTCCAGTTTCTTATGGTATCAAGAGGAAAACAAGCTTTGTACAGGTTCAGGTGCTCAGAAATACACAACATTTTCTCTATGGGAGCATGAAACCTTTAACTCTCAGTGATTTTATTTATTAATTGGCATCTTGCACATCACTATGGCAACTGGATTCATTTGTTTTTCAATCTAAATAGGAACCATGGTCAGCAGCAGAAAAACCCACTGAACTTACTCATCTCCCATTACAATCCCATTACCAGCATATCTGAGTCCCAGTGTGCTCAATAGGAACTCCTCCCATCACAACAGAGGGTCTTGAATGATATTTATCTTCATGGAAATCATCAGTGGTTTTGATAACTACTGATTGAGATAATATAAACCCTGAGGTACACCCTTCTACTGTTCTCCATCAAAAGACCACAAAATGGAGGCCATCATCATCATCATCATCACCAGGATTTTGTAAACTGCCTGTATCCAGAGAAGCTCCACTGCTCTTTCTGGAACAGGCGTGTACATCACAGACATCTCACATAAAATGACAGGATACCGGCGAAAGGTGACCTCATAGAAAATTGGGCCAAGGCACTTTGGGGCCTGATCCAGCTCCCATTTAAGTTAGTGTGAGACTAAAGGCTATAAATAGCGCTGTGAATGTTATCCAGTACTTTAATGATAGCCAGAACAGAGCTCGGAGAACAAGAATTAAGACTGTGTGGAGGAGATTGACCCTCGATCACTGCTTCATTCTCACTGAAGTCCTGCTGCAGAGAGATAAATGACATCCTTTTGGTGGGTGAATCACTTAACTCAAGAAGTAACTATCCTGGAAATGAGAAATATATGACATATTTGCGTTTTCCTTGGAGACTGGCCTGTCAGTCACATTTCCGTGCAGAGACAGTCTACAGGAATGCTGACAGCCATTCAAGTTTGCCAACATGCTATTAAACTCTGTGCTGCCCCATGTCCCAGTGGCTAATTACAAAATACGCTCATCAAGGGTGAGCTCTTCTCTCCCTCCATGCACATGACTCACACAGACATTTACAAGGCACGTGAGTATCCTCAGGGGAAGGAGTGGGAGAGGTGAGGACAATCATGCTGCAAGTCCCCCTCTCCTTTTTTTCGTGGTTTTTTTTTTTTTTGCTTTTTCTCCCCGCTTGTTTCCAGACTGTGCATGAAAGTGTCTGATGTTCTGTAGGTGATTGCCAACATCTGGTATGGATGTCATACTGAATTATGCTAATACTTTCTCACATCTCGTAGAAGGAATGGATGGTGTTTTGGGATCTTGCCATTTCTCATTGTTTGGTGTTGCTTGCATTTTCTATGGTTTCTGATTTGCATTTGAAAACCGATTATTTGATTAACCTCTGAATGTGATAATTTCTACCTGCCTTAACAGGAATGCTTGGGCCAAATTCTTCTTGCTTTCTGCAGATGTCAGGCTGCCTATACAGCCCTCATTCCACTGATTTTGGATCTCATGGTGCTTTTCATGTCAGGCAAGCAGGATTTGGCCTAGAGGTGTGGAAAGAAGTCAGTGATTCAGAAAAAGCCTGTTATCAATTTACTCCACAGGGAGTAATCTATAGACCCATTGTGATTAGCGGGTGTAGATGTTTTTCAGTTTTGGATCAGATCCTCAGGTTTTTTCCTGCATGCTGCCTGGTTTGATATTTGACTTGCAAGAATTAAATAAATGTCTCTAATGCCCCATAAATAGTATCTTCTATTAAGCTATATTTCAGTGCTCTCATTGGCACTCTTTCAAAGAAGGATTATTTATCCAGAAGATTTAACCGTGCTCTAAATCTGAATACATCTAGCATTGCATTTACAAAACATGGGATTGATTCAGAGAGATGCAGAGCACCTGGGAGAGGTTCTGGGTGTCCTTATTTCCCCTCAGCCCTTCCATTTTGGAGGCACAGAAAGTTTAAATGAACAGTGGTTTAAATATTTTACTTAACTGTGGCACTTAGTTGTGCCAACTACCTTGATGGATGCTACTTAATTTTCTGGGCAGTTTTGTTTTTAAAGGGGGAGAAAAAACAGTTAAACTGTAAGTATAACACTCTGCAGATGGTTTTCCTGGAAAGTTTTAATAAAGGTCCAGGAGGCAGAGTACAAGTTATTTTTAAATGGTCTTTAATTACAGAAATTGTATTACTGAAGCACCATCTTCTTAAACTGTTTGGAAGCCTGTAAGCTATGAAAACAAACAAAAAAAAATAAAAAGGCAGTAAAGCAGAAAACCCTCTTATAAAGAAATTACTTGATACCTGGAAGGAATGAACTCATAAAACTAGTAGTTTAGGATTACTATTCTATTTTAAACCCCAGTAATTAAACTGGGAAAAACATGTTTAATGAAATGACCTTGAAATTACCAATACTGGGGCCTGATTTTGAAAAGATGATTTTGAACAAAGATGGTCTTTATTGCTGATTAGAATTCTGCAGGTTTTGTTTCCTAATATTATCCCTGTTCACATTAGGACTCCCATCGTCCTTACCCATGCGAGTAAGATTAATTAGAGCACTTAGATGATACAAATACAAACTCCAAGCTTAACAAGCAATTAAACGTGCTGCAGGGATTTCACAGAGCGTACTTAAGTAAAAGAACGTGTGGACTGGTATTTTTTTCCTTTCTTAAGACTCAGTCTGCATTTGGATTTCCCAAGTTTCACCAGCTTCAGTGAAGAAACATCTGTTCATTCAAAGGACAGCCAATGATAAGAATCATTGAAAATGTTTCAGAATATTAGATTTGCAAATATTCTAGTGCATTTACAAATCTTATTTTTCTCACCTAACTTCTTGCTTAAGACCTCTCTGTCTTAAAGGCCTTGTAATGCTGGGTAAGGGTGACACTCCCAGAAGTCCTTTCAAAATTGGGGTACCACTAAAGCTACGTCCACTTCAGGCATGAAGTTTACTCCAGACTAGATTATCAGAACAGCTTTCCTTTTTAGTTAGGCGTCAAAACAGGTACTCAAATCTACAGATGGACTCAGAAGTTCGAGTCAGCCTTTTTGTAGCTACCTGAGTAGAACTGATCTCATTTGTAAAATCTCTTTCTGGTGAGGAGGACAGGTAGCATGAAAATCCAGCTTTTGCCTAATGTTTGCCCTGCAATGACTTATATTATATTTTTGAGCAGAGCAGGGAGCTGTCTACCCTTGCCTCTTTATTGTGCCGCAAGCTAGCTTTAAGGAGGCAAGCAAAGAATTTAATGGAGAAAGCTGCCCACACCTGATGGGTCAGTCCCTTTTGGTTAAACAGCCATTTTATAGATGTTGATATCATTCACAGTTTAACCTAATGACAATATCCTACGCAGGAGCGGGATATTTTAGGACTGCTGCACCTGTTGGCCATTCCAGTAGCTCATCCTCATTTGAGAAACCATGAGTTCCCCTTACTTTAACCACAGAATTTTAAGCAAGACCAAAAACCCATTTTGCCTTCCTCTGAGTCCTGAAGTACATTTTCACATTATTTGCAATTACACAGCACTAGCTCAGCCTTTGAGGCTGCCAGACTTTTGGGGTGGAATTCCAAGGAACTGATATTTAATGTGTATGATCATATTCAGTGAGCAAATCAATGTGCTTCTGAATATTGCCCAGGAGAATTCCTCCTGTTTCCTCTTTGCATTTTCTTTTTTCCTTTTAACTCAATTTCTCTTGCTGCTGCCATGCTGGTGACACCGATTATCAGAAGCACTTATTACTACTTACCAGTATTAATTAAACATAAATAGGAAAGAAACAACAAAATTGCTACCATTGTGCAGCTGATACTAATGTCCAACTATAGCACACCAGTTCAGAATAATGGTCTTTTTTAAAAAGGATTATTTTTTTGTCATAATCATGTAATATTGAATCGGATGAAATAGTGCTGATTTTCAGGAGCAGTTCAAAAGCAAGGAATATAATTTGAAAAAACAGTATAATTATTCATATCTGAATATTTATAGAATAATAAACTGAATCTAGTGTTGCAGGGTGAAATAATACTGGAGAAGCTAATTTGTGTGACCCAAGCCTTTGGTGTTATGTAATAAGATGATTTATCTACGTTGGCAGCGTATTAGAAAACGATTAACTTTTGCCCAGGTATTGTTGAAGCCTCAGGTAGTTTTACTCAAATAATTTCCACTGGATTTATTTGATTGCCCATATTATTTGGCTTTTTTCTAATCCCAAATTCTTGTTGTCTTAAGCAAATGAATTGAAGGCAGAGGAATTATTCATATGAGGACAACATGTTGGATTTGGCACTAAAATATGCAAAATGAGCAGGGAACAAACAGCATTTCCATACCTCTTCATCTGTTTATGTGAGGGATAAAGTTATCAGAATCACCTGAGTGATTCAAAAATAATTCGCCTTCTCAAAATTCAATGGGATTTAGGCTTTACAGCCTCTACTGTAGATCCATGAAAATACAGAACACATTCCGCATTTTCTTTATCCCTGAATATTTTTGTGCCTCACTGTCCCTCCATCCAGTTCTTTCCCTCCATTTTTAAACTGGTGTTTGTGCAATGTCAGGACTTTTGTCCAGACAAAAGCAGGCCAAACTAAACGTTCATGGTGATCACTTGTCTCTCGTTTCTGACGTCCAGTCGCCAACATGTGGTAGAAACACTTCCAACCTCCCCTTCCATGGAGATTTGCATCATGAAAAGTATCTGCCTGCAGGCACATTCCAGTCTCTCAGTCTGTAAACTCTCGGCTTTTATCTCTCTAGGGCTGAAGACCATTGTAGGGGCACTTATCCAGTCTGTAAAGAAACTTGCTGATGTGATGATCCTGACCGTTTTCTGCTTGAGTGTCTTTGCCCTCATAGGCCTCCAGCTCTTCATGGGCAACTTGAGACACAAATGTGTCAGGGATTACACCATGTTTAACTTCACCAATGGCTCGTTGTACTTGGATGGTAGGATGTGGAACACCTCGGAGGAATTTCTTAGTGATCCAGGTAAGCTCTTCGTGGTCCTGTGATCTGACTTTTGGTTGTTTGGGCTTTTTCGGGGGGGATTTTTTTTTTTAATTTGGTTTTGGTTGTTTGGGGTTTTTTTTAAATATATTTACCAAGGTCTGTATGTGAATCAGCAAATGCAGCATTATGTGACTACTGGCTCTTCACGGTGTCAATGTGGTTTTGAAAGATCTAGGTAACTTTTCCTGATCTCTATGGTGCCTTCACAGTTCATGCTGACAGTGTTTCTGGTGCTTTCCTATGATACAAAATGAGGTCCTTGTTGCATTGCTGAGGATTGTCACAGTTTTAGGCTGTCTCGTCGTATATTTCTTAAAGCTCCATATCCTGGAATTAAGCAACCACTTGAAAATTTCAGCTCTGTGTGTGTGTGGGTCTGGTTTGCACAATGTTTCTGGAAGACAATTTATAGTTCTTGCATTTTGTAGAAAAAGTTCAAAATTTGAATTAAGGGTCTTAAAAAATCAAAACGTAAAGCAGAAAAATTCAGTCTTGATTAATCTGAAAAATCCCAAGGGAATTTTTTTAAGAAAATCTTATGTTGTTCAAGCTCTAACTAATTATCTGGGTTGGTCCATCCTGCAGCATCTCATGCTCTGATGTTTATTATAAAAAGGTTTGTTTTCTAGTCCAAAGAAATTTTTTAACACTTTACAGTCTGCTGTACTTTTTCACTACAATGTAGTAAGTTCACTGAGCATATTTATTAACATTAAAAGAAAACCAAAAAATAGTTGATGTAAGTGAACTTCAGAATGCAAACAAGTAGCTCAGCTCTTGCTGCTCCAAAACCCCCTGAGTCACTGGAGGACCTCCATCAATTGCAACGGACACGGTCTCACATCTAAAACAATTTAATTATGCTCCTGGGGGCAGGAAGCAGCCAGACTGATGTGCATTAGTGTGAACTTAAGACCAGTGACCTTTGGTATTTTATTTATTTTGAGGAGAAAAACAAACCACGTAGTCAACTCATTTACTGGAATTTATGTTGGGAGGCAGTGACATAGTGCCACGGAGTACCTCTGCTCTGACTGTGTGCACCAGACAATCCTACATCTCCAACCATCTGCACTATCAAAACCCCACCCCTGACCCCTGGAAGCTGCCTGGCGTGGCCCAGGGTTCTGTTGAACCAGGGGTTAGGCCAAGGAAGTCCCACCACTCCCCATGGATGACTTCTGGACTTTCTGCTGGATTCTTCTCCCTGCAGTCTGAGCAGCTCTGGAAGCAGTGGTGTTAGCAAAGTTTCATTCAAGGAATAGAAAGCTCAGCACTGGTGTCTTTAAGGAATGATGTGGTTGACATGGCATTAAGGAAGGGCAGCTCTCACAGTTCTGGCTGAATAAGGGTTGTCTTTGGAACTGACCCTGACCATCAGGTTATGTGTCCTCTCACTGTCGCTGTATCAGAGCCCCTTATCAGCTGCAAGGGGAAAGAACTCTTGGACCTATGCTGAATGGTGAGGAGCCTGCTGATGCGTTATCCTATCCACATTCCCTCTGCTTCCAGCTTGGAGATGAGGAACTAGTAAAGATATTTGTGCACACATGTTGGATTAAGGCGCTTCACAGCTCCTCTGCCCACACATAACTGAGAGCTGCGTGAGGCGCTGCTCTCCCTCTCTCACAGAGGCATTGGGAAATAAAATAGTGATGGCTGGAAGCATAAAGCCCTGCAATAGAAGTGAAAGGATGAAATGGAGCTGTGTAGATAGTCTGGCTCTCTGGAAATGGAGGTAGGGTAAATGTACCACTGTATAGGCTCTATTAAAATACAGTTAATGTCAGGGCCAGCTGCAGCACTGCTTTAAATGGGTGGAATTGTACAGCTGCTCCAGCATACCATGAGCAAGTTTATTTGTGTGGTCCTAATATGGGGAGGTCTGCTCTGGCCTCCAATCGGGAGGCCTGGAGACACACTATTCACAATGCTGCAATATCTTTTGAAAATACACACAGGATCACTCTCGAGGAGAAAAGGCAACGCAGAAAGAACCATGTCCTTTCAGTACCACCTGGGGAGCCATTTTGCTGTGCCTTTTGCAACCGGACGTGTCTATCTCGCATTGGCCTTTTTAGCCATCAGCGCGCTTGTAGCAAGCGTGGGTAGAGTCCTTCACAAATCTTCGTTCGCGAAGCCTAGCCATGATGATGATGATGAATATGGGGAGGAGGGCAAACATTCCCAGAAATCCACACAGGAAATCCAGCAGTGGTTAATATGGCCATGAAAATATACTGGTTATCACTAAAGGAGATTTTACTATTACAAAGATTATCAACTTGGTGAGATAATGGATTAAAGTAAATTAAATTTTGATCACGTGGTATTACTAGGAAGTAATATTAATATCAATGAATGTTTTCATAGTATTTGAAAATAAAGATGGTGCATTATGGCAAACTCTCTTACTTTGTATGGACAAAAAAGATTTAAATACTTCAAGTGCTGAGGCACTGCAGTAGGCCACTGAAGACATAGAAGAAAAGTAGATTTTTAGGAAAAATATAATGATATCTGAAAAAGAATAATGAAGCCTTCCTTGAAAAGCTGAAGAAGGGGGCTTAGCTATTAGACTAGGGAGAACAATGTTAAGTAGGGTTTTCATTTAATGTTGACTGTTGCACTAAAGAAATTCAGAAATGGAAGGACTGGCTCATTATGTGACTAGATGGGATAGCGCTTTGTGTTTCATTTTGCATAAGTATTATGGTGAAATGAAGTGACTGTTTAAAAGACCAGTACTGACCACAATTTAATAACAGTCCGAATTTCAAGTACTGCAGGGAATTAAGCAATACATACAGTTAGATTAAAGTGTAGGCAGACCAAATTAGATAAAAAGAGGAATATATTAAGAAACAGAATAGCGTCGGTGTTTATTCTGAAGAACTAGAGAAGAAAATTGGCCAACATGTTGAGATAGTAGAGTTCACTCAAAGGGAGCACAGACAATTACAAAAGGTTTTTGGAGATTTCAAAACCAGTGTGGCTGAGTCACTTAGTTTGGAGCAGGCATACTAATCTGAAAAATAACACCCCAGAAAACAGAAACCTGAAGTACTATCAGAGATTCATAATAATACTTTTTAAAAGGGGGAAGGTAAAGAAATAAAGGACTGAAAACCACCAAAAAGTAAAATTGGACAAATCGTTCTTTTTGTTCATCAGGACACCAAAACAGAGAATTCAAACAGGATGATATGCCAGTTCTGCTCTTCTTGGAGAGCATAAATTTGCTTTGGATTACTTGAAAGAGTTTTCAATGTTTTAAAAGACAGCAGGGAGCCTCTGAAATGGCATCAGCCTCCTCCTGTGCCTTTGAACCTTTTTTTTGCATGCGTGAAAAACCAAAAATGAGTGAAACCCCTTAAAAGGGTAAAGTAGTGAAGAATTGCTTGGTGCTGTAAAGGAAATAACTGATACACTTAGTCATGAGGTGCAAAGAAAGATAGGAACTCAGTTCTGAGTCTTTCAATGCCCATTTTAGTTTGAGATAACTGTGTGCCATGGGCAATTGGTAGAGGAGACATTTTGGTTGTGTAGAAGGCCTGGCATAGCTACAGATCTACTTTTTCATTCTAAACTGACTTCGTATCTGGAAGAAGTTCTGTATACTCCTTCCTTAGTTGCTTTCAGCCTCCAGGCAGATAATTTTTTCTCATCTGTCTTCTTGATCCTCTTGTTTTGGTTTTATGTGTGGGGGAAAAAAATCAACTCATGAACTCTGTTTGCATCATCACTAGCTTAACCACAGTTACGAGGTAACTCTTGATTTTTGGGTGATCCTTGAGGAAGTAACCACCCACATTTCAGGAACTCCTTCCCTTAATTACATATTTAAGACCCACAGGTAGTTTCCTGCTCTAACAGTGTTGTTGCCACAACCATCCTGGTTGGTGGTGCAGGTGCTGCCCGGCCTCTCTTCTACCTCTATTCCTGCCTCCTCCACCAGTAAAGGCACTGTACCAGCACTGGGAGTGGTGGTGCAGGAATTGCAGTGGCAGAAGAAAAATCTTTTTTCCCTAAATCTTGTCAGTCCTGCATCAAAAGACTGCTAGTGTTGTTGGGTTCTCTCCTCTTGTTGGGCATCTGCCATAAGATAATCACACTCTAAATCCCATAAGGAATTTCTCCCTATCCACCCAACAGTTTGCTTGTTCTTGGCATCATTTCCATGGCTTCTGCAGCTGGAGGAAACACCGGGGAACTTAGGAAGCAAGGGACAGCACCTTTAAGCATGGGGATTCAGTGGGAAAATTCACACTGAGAGATCTCTTCTGTTCAGCTTCACTAATCACCAAGTGACAGCAAATATTCCTGATCAGACTGTCAAGAAGCTTTTTTTTTTTTTTCTTAAAAAGCTTGATTCTGTGAAAGAAACTTCAACCATGCTACTGCAGGGGCCTCTGGTTTCTCAGCCTAATTGCCAGGCACAGCAGTCACGGTAAGATGAAACACCTTTTTAGTCTTGCCTCAACTCACAGTGAAGATGCAGATCTAAAATCTGCCTTTTAGTGGGCACCTCCCTCTCATGATGAACGGGAGAAATTTTATATTCTTTCCACCAATTTAAGTGCCTCTAGGTCTTCAAAATTTACACAGCCTCTAAGAAGGCTTATCAGAAAAACTATTCCGTTCTGGCTTTCCCTCCAATGAGTAATGCTTACCACTGCAAACTTAGAGAGGGGAAAAAAAAAAGGAAGATTGAGGCAGAAGTAGCTCATCAGGTCTCACAGCCTCCTCCGTAGAACTACTCTTTGTCTGTATGAATGGATTGTGGGGTAGGCAACAGCTGAGCATCAGACAGAATCAGGCTAAAAAAATCTTCATGTCAAGTGCCAATGGTAAAGTTAGAATGCAGGCACAGCTTGTTCATCTGGGAAAACACTGACTACTGGTAAGTAATTATTTTTCTACCTGAAATACTAGATTTGGTAAGCGATTGCAATCAATAAGTCCAAGGAGGATTATTTTTAGACATTAATAACAACAAACCTGGGAATATGAAGTTTTAGATGCAGTAGCTACTGTATATAGAAATAAAATGAAAGAAAAGAAAAAGGTTGAAAATAATGATAGTTTACTTCCACACCATTATTATGTGATCAATATATCAATATCAAAGCTATGGGGCTGTTGATTATCTTTTGGAGAGCTCATGGTTTAGAACCAGCTGACTGAAAAACTGCAAGCTTAATTTCAATACTTGTAAGATTTGTAGGAAAGCTTCTCCAAATAACAATCATGAAACCCTGTCTGAAGTTGTGGTGTTTAAATTAAAGATGTATTTGATGAAGTGAAGCTTTATGAATGTGTGAGTTAGAATGGATTGAAAGCTATGTGATGTCAGACATATCACTGGCTTAGAGATGTACCAATGGACCGAGTATAGTTGATTCATGTGGCTGATGATTTTAGAATCTTTAACGTCATTTATGTATTCCATTATGAAAATGGATTATTGACTAGTCAATAAGTAGAAATCTGAGTACTTTTGCTGAGCAGGGCTTAATGTAAGGGCTGAATGCATAAGAAGAAATACTTTGGAAAAGAACCCTAAAAATATAATTAAATTATAAAATCACTTATGGAATGATAGTCTCAAACTCCAGTATTTTCTTTTTCTTCAGACTAAATACCCTACTTAAGGCACTCTGAGTCTTGTTTCCAAAGTGTTTTACATACGTTTTCTCTCAAAATCAGACTTTTAAGGTAAAGAAGAGCAACCTTGTAATTTCCTTTAGATAGTCCTATCCAAGCAATTGACATTAAAAATAATTAACTAGTAAAATAAATGTTTAAGCTTTATTAACCTTTTACTGAGAGGAATCAAATGTATTTTTATAGATTAAAAGAGGCATTCCAGGGTTGTTATTTTTTTTCTTTCAGACTAGTTTCTGGTATTCATTTCATGGCAGTGATTTTTCTTTTCTTCTGGAGTCAAACTCTGTTGTTAACAAAGGTCTGGGGGTGGGGGGAAAGCAAAACTAAACAACTTTAATTAAAAAGAAAAAATGCAGATCAAGGTAAATGTAATATCTTATTTGTCTTCAGTTACGCCTGGAAGCCTTATGGTTTCTTCAGGCTCTATATTTAGAAAGATGTATATAACATGTGAAGTTTTGGTGATACCCATCCAAACCCTGGTCTTCTTGGGCGCTTGAGAAGGGATCAAAGGCCTGTGGGAAGCAACTCGGCTTTGTGCATGGTGTGAATGCAGCCAGAGCCAGTCTGGCTGCTGGGAGCTGATAAATCAGGAGCAGTTCCAGAACAATGTGAAATAATCCTAGAGCCTTTCCACATCCTTCTCTCTGATGCCCTGGGTGCAATGCACTGTTGAAGTGAACGAGCATGGATGTTGAGGCATATATCTGTGAATATATAGAAATATACGTCTGCATGTACATGAGGGTGTGTGTACATGTGTATCTTCTTTAAGCAACGTGCCTGATTGTTATCTCTGCCTGATGAATTGCTTCAGTTTTGCTTTCAGAACCACTGAAATGGAACAGATACTCTGAATCTGCATGAGAACTGTATAGAAAACAATGATGTTCAAGTCAGATAATAAATGCAGCAAGTATGGGGAGAGCTGAACTGTTTGAGGTGTTGTCTGAGGTAGTAATAGAAGACAGAGACTGTTTGATGAGTAATTATGGAGGTGGGAGGAAGGACAGAAGCAATAACTCAAGTTGGGACTGGAATAGGTGTTTTATTATGTGTGATTGTACATGAACCAGTGATTAAAACAAAGAACCTCTCTGGGTTTTCAGACTGTGCTTGCCAGCGTGGAATCTATTAACATTACTCCTCTGTTAACTGTAAATATTGTGGCTTTGTTCGAGTGCTGTGGATCTTTTGATAAATAGCTTCATAAATGCTCAAAACTTAATGCTCTGATGTGTTATTAACATGGGTGTTGTACCTGTGCACTTTAATGTTTTAAGCTAAATAGAAAAAGAAAGCCCCGGCAGACGTGCAAGTGTCAGAAAAACATGGAAATTGGTAATCTTGAATCCAATACAGTCTCTTACTGACCATTCAGCAAGAAATGTTTTGGCCTTGTGGTGAAAGATTTAGATCTTATATTGGAATAGTTTGTGCAACAGGAGGATTTATGCCTTGGGTACACTTATTTTGCTCTCAGCAATGCTCACAGAAAGGAGAGACCTACTAAAGGAAAGGTCTGTCACGGAAGATTCAGACTGAACCTGTACCTTCAAATTCTTCATAAACTACCAAATTAGTATACCCCATTGACTTGCACAGTGATGTGCATTTGAAAGGACTTTGTCTGTGCCCATTGGAGCCAGTCCATGGGCTGCTTCTTGCTCCACGTTCAGCAATAATGTGCCTTGCAAAGGCAAGAGGCAGCTTCCACTTTGAACACTCAGTCCAGGTGCACTGTGAGACCACCAGCAAAGAACAACTTGCACCTATGCTTTCTCTTATTGCTTTGCTTTTAAGGCATAAGTAAAGAAATATTTTCCCCTGATACTTTTCATCAGTGCTGAATTCCCCTAAGTGAGGTGGAGATAAAACATGGGAATTCCCAGGCTCAATCTCGCCTTGGTGTACCTACAGCAGCATCTCTCTGTGGCACTGAACAGCCTCATATGCTCCAGAAAAAATTAGTAGAGCTCAAAGTATAGATATTTTTCTATTTTTATTAACATCAAGTATTATAACACAGGAATAACCTTATCTACATCAGCAACAAATCTCCCCCTTTAAATGTTTTGGCCACAGAGGCAGCCTGTGGCAGCAATTTCAGCAGCTCAAATGGGAAGTGTAGTGAAAAATATCACCTTTATCTTTAGTTTTGAAAATTCCTCTCTTTTTTTTCCCCTCTCCATTTTCTCAAGGCAAAAAACATTGTTAGCACATTCTGTCACTGGAAGCACACAAAGCTTCCTGTTCTCCTTTTCCAGACTATACACTATTTTTTACTGGATTGTCACCTCTTTTCTAGGATAAAAGATGTCCATTTTTTCAAGTTTTGCTCTTCTTAAACTTTTCCCAGTCATTTTCATTACCTTCTCAATACTTTTCAGTCCAGCAGTTACACTGTTGAAAGCAATGTTGTGGTCTGTGTTCTGGATAATAGAGTCATTTAGGTTGGAAAAGACCTTTAAGACCGTCAAGTCCAGCCAGTAACCCAGCACTGCCAAGGCCACCACTAAACCATGTCCCTAAGTGCCGTATCTACACATCTTTTAAAACACTTCAGGGATGGTGACTTCATCACCTCCCTGGGCAGCCTGTTCCAATGCCCGACAACCCTTTCCGTGAAGAAATATTTGCTGATATTCAATCTAAACCTCCTGTGGCACAACTTGAGGCCATTTCTTCTGGTACTGTCACTTGTTACCTGGAAAAAGAGCCCAACCCTCACCTGGCTACAGCCTCATTGTACTGAGTGCTAAAGTCCCCCTGAACCTCATTTTCTCCAAGCTGAGCTCCCCCATCTCCCTCAGCTGCTCCTCATCGGACTCATGCTCCAGACCCTTTCCCATCTCCACTGCCCTTCTCTGGACACACTCCAGCACCTCAGCATCTTTTTTGTAGTGAGGGGCTCAAAACTGAACACAGGATTTGAGGTGCCTCATCAGTGCCGTGCACAGGGGGACAGTCATTGCTCTGGTCCTGCTGGACACACTATTTTGATACAGGCCAGGATGCCTTTGGCCTTCTTGGCCACTTGGGCACACCTGGATCATGTTCAGCTACTGTCATCTGGCACTCCCAGCCCCTCCTTTTCCACTGGGCACTTTGGAGGCACTCTTGCCCTCTATTACCGCTTGGGGTTGTTGTGACCCAAGGGCGGGACCCAGCACTTGGCCTCGCTGAACCTCATACCATTGGCCTCAACCCATTGATCCAGCCCGTCCAGATCCCTCTGCAGAGCCTTCCTGCCCTCCAGCAGATCCACAGTGCCACCCAACTTGGTGTCATCTGCAAACTGAAGGTGCACTCAATCCCCTTGTCCAGATCATTGCTTAAGATAGTGAAGAGAACTTCTAGAAACAAGCCACTGTTTATCAGTTGTTTCCTGTTTAATACTTCATCCTGGTCCTCCTGTATCTCAATATTACACTTTTCTTTGATTACAGCTTCAAATTACATAAACGTGTTGACAAAGAATCCCAAGAAAAAAATCCATCTCTCCTACCTGAACTTATACAGGGAATTTAAGACTTGATAAGGTTATGTATAGGTGAGATTTTCTCCTTCTCTACTTTACTTCACTTTCTGACAACATAATATCCCACTTTGCTTTTCTCCACTTTTTTTTTCCTGTGGAATAAGCCCCTCTAGTGTTCCCCATTCAGTCCTGCTCTCGGACTTTATTCACCTGGAAAGTATGTGTATAGTAGATGTCACCTCTCTGGTCACCCTCTTTCCCTCGTACTTACAAATGTAACAAAGAGGTGCAAGTACAGCCCTCTGTTAGCCTTGCACTATGACTTTTCATCTGAACTTATGTTTTCTGTCTCTCAGTCAGTTTTTGATCCAATTTATTTGTTTTCTTTATCACAGTAAGTGCAGGAGTATTTTTTTTCTATTTTTCTGTCATCTGTCTGTAATCACAAATGCATTCGACCCTTGTAGCAGCTTTTAATTCTTTTGTGTGAAACATATAAAAAAATTCCACAAAACACAAACCCTCTACAGAACTTCCAGAGAGCACACTTCAGCACTTTGCTGCCTATTCATGTGAAGCATATGTCTAAACAAGTGGTACTAAATAGGCTTTTATCTACGTACTATGCACCCTGCACTCCTAAGAGTGTGGGTCTGCGTGGCTGGTCAGACACAGAGGCAGGGAAGGAGGTTGTCTGAAGATGTTTAAAAGCCAGCATGTGTGTTTATTGCTACTCATTGTCTCCTGTCTCATCTTCCTGGGGATGCTCATGGACTTGGCAAGGTCCCCAAGCCAATTTGACAGCATCTAAATTCTCCACTCTCCTCTAGTGCACATCTCCAAATGCTCCTGATGTGCTTTTTGTTCCCTCAGACCATGCGGGCAGCACAAACCAGGTCCTGTGGATCTCTGAGGCTTTCAGAGCCTCTTCCTAGTGCACGGGAGCCATCTAGCAGAGGGCTTGATTGATAGTGTTAGTGGCTTTTTCCCAAAGAGGGAAAAAGCTGTACTGCCAAAACTGGAGGTGTTTTCTGTACTATGGTGACTGCTGAGCCTGGCTGGGAAATTACTTCTTTGGATTGTCTCAAGCATGGGAAGAAGCACTAACAGGAGCTTAGCAGAGACACTCGAGATGAAGGAGGCCACTTTCCTCCCAGCACCTGGTTGAATGGTTTTCTACAATGTCCTCCCAGCCCTCCATATCTCTTGCCCAGAATTCAAGGCTGTCACTGTAAAGTCATGTAGTAGCCAACGATGCATATAAAGTTGTCCCCTTGACCTCTGCCCCTTCTCTTCTACCCACCCAACCCCCTTTATCTTCACCATAATTCCTCCTGTTCCTTTTTGAACTGAAGTTTTGAAAATGTCCTTCCACATGGTTATGGGATAAGGAGGCAGGAGAGAGCTGGGTCAGAAGTGAGTTCCCACGGGAAGAGGGAGAGAAGGTTGGGAAGCAAGGAGAGGAGAGCACCCAAGACCCCGTGAAACCCAGCAGAAGGGTCAGCAGCAGCAAATGCCAGGGGACAGCAAAGGACAGCCAGATCCCCTGTCACGGCCTGAGCAATAGGAGAGTAACTGATTATTATAATTATTTGCAATGCCTTTTATCAGGGATGAACTAAACTGGCAGCGCCATTTATTCCCAGGCATTCTTCCCTAATAACACCCTTAATACAGCCTGTTCCACCGCTTTTGTGAGGCATGTTTTTCATCTTCAAACTCAGTTTCGTTTATTAGAGGCTTCACCGTGTGTGACACAGTGTGCACACAGCAAGTGCAGCGAGGATTCGTTTTAATTACTATGTATTACCAGGAGGTACAGTGTGCTTGCGCCAGTGGGCGAAAGGGCGAGGAGGGGGTGTTGTCTATTTTGTTTCTGTGTCACATATCACAACTGCAGGGCTCTCTGAATTGTGTTTTTAAATTTGGAATCAGGATGTTTGGTGGCTTGTCAGTGCTCTGTGCCAGCCACAGCACGGGGAGAAAGTCTCCGACCAGTGAGCACCCGTGTGGCTGCAATAAATAGTCCGAGATAACGGACACCTCCCTGAAGTTTTTGTTGGAAAGTCAGCCAGAGGACTCTTCTCCGGGCAGTGACTAATGATATTTGAATGTTGCTCTTTATGCAACTGTGATAATATATAGGGTTGTTTGTTTTGTTTGTTTTTTTTTTTAAATTGGAATTAATTTGTTGTAAGATGAGTCAAAACATTTCAGTTGGGCCTTCGAAGGAGGAACAGAAGCTGGAGGCAAGAAACTGTGTTTTCTGAGCTGACTCTAACCTTTTTTTTATTTTTCTTAACTGGAAAATTTCCCTTTCCTTTGCACAGAAATGAGGAAGGTTTCTACCCTGCAGTCTACGTATCCCACTGGCTTTCTGCTTTGTTGTGTGATATAGGTGTGGAAATCATAAGCTGGAGCATACTTTTAATTGGAACAAATTATTTTTTTGAGGAAGTTTGCCTTTTTCTTTTTTTTTTTTTTTTTGTTAATTTGACAAGTGGAGACATTGTGAATGTTTGCTCTGTTAGAATCACCTGACGTGGAAGGGATCAGTGCAGAAACTTGGAAGATATTGAGAAAAACAGACAAAGTGTAGAATGAAACAGCCAAAGTGATGAGGAAGTTACTTTGGAAAGAAGATATTGCAAGAATAGTTCAAGAGAATTCATGTATTTCCTCACGACTAGCATATAGCGACTTTAAAGCTAGGGCCAGTTCTGTGTGCGTTGAGAAGTGTAGGACGCAGACCATGGGCTTGCAGGAGAGCTTGTTATTCAGACCATTTTTTATTCTTTTTAATATGACTTACACTGGAAATTCCTGTAGAAAAGTTCCTAAAAGGCAACATATACCCTATAACTGTGACATCTACATTTTAGTAAAGCCGGTAGGGAAAAAAAAAAAAGGCATTTCCTTTTGAGAGAATGGCATGTTGCATAAAGTTTATGTATGCACACACACACGTGTATAAATGTCATTGTTTTGGCTTTATTTTACTTTGAAGATAGAATAAATAAATAAAAAACCCACCTAAAATGGAGGCGTTTAGGTTTATTTTCCATATTTGTTTTCCTATTTTTTTCCCCACTCACATGCTGAAATTTTTAAGTGAAAAAACTGACAAAACAAAACAAAAACTGATTGCACTCTTCCAAGACAATGAAAAAGTCATTGTGTTTTCAGGTGGTGTCGATCAGTTTGAGCAGTCTGTGTTTCAGAGAGAAAATCCTACTCTATATGAAAAAGAAGCTTCTTGTTCTTTGCCTGTGTTGGAGTTAACTGATGGAAAGCTGAGGCCATGGGTTAATATGATACAGAGGTGGTTTGTTCTTAAAAGCAAGAGTGATGACTGTTTGCTTCTTGCAGACCTCTGATTGCCCAGCAGGCTTGATTGAAATCCAAACCAACGTGCTCTGAGGGACAAACTGATTGTTGTGCACATTTTTGTTAATACAGCAATTTGTCTCCTTGGGTATAATACTGTAATACCCCCTTTATTTATCAGTAGGGAATCAGGAGCTCAGCTCTTCCTCAGCCTGACATTCGGCACAGTGGTTGTGACACTCCCTTGCACAGTTGCAGACCCTGTGGTGAAGTTACCCCCTCCCAGCAGCACCTATGCACCACTTCCTCAGTGTGCATTTCATGGGGCTCTTTGGAACCTCCCTTATTGCTTGTTTTAAAAATGTAAATGTTTATAGTCAGCAGGAGACAACAGAATTTTGTCTATTCTTGAGGATTCAAATTTTTTCTTGCACACAGATTCTCCCTGTCCTCCTTAATCCTGTGCTGAAACTCATCTGCTGTTCTCATCTTCTGATCTGGCTGAGCAGGAGGTGTTGGTTCCATCTTCAACCAGCACTGTGCTCCAGAACTTCGATCGAACCTTGAATCATAGAATGTTTTGTTTTGGAAGGGACCTTAAAGATTGTCTGGTTCGAAGAGAAAGTGGTCTGGTGTGTTTGTGTCACTGACTGTGTGTATCCCAAATAAGATACCACCTGTCCTGAGAAAAGCACAAGTCTTTGACCAGCAGAACTGGAGGGTGGAAGGCGATGCAGAACATGTCATCCTTCCCCCTTCTGCAGTGACTGATCACCAATCCTTAACTGTATTGAATTCCTGGGTCTTGCTCTCAGGCAAGATGCTTCTGTAGAATGCCCACATGTAACACAAGGTTGAAAAACATACAGTCTGAGAAGGATGTATGGTCTGACAATTTGTGAACACCATCACGTGCCCTGGTTACCACAAGCTCATGGACAGTAATTCCCTCTTGGCAGGAAGCAGAGCAGGGCTTTTCCACTGCTTGCAGCTTACTGAGAAAGCCACAGCACATCTGTTCGGTGGTTGAGCCATTGAGCATTCTTTACATACCCTGCCTGGATAAGCTGTCACTCTTCATTTTTAAAACATTTCACAACAGAGGGTTAGCCTAGAATGGAGAACCTGTTCTGAGCATCATCTGCAGAGGCCCCTCTGCTCACGGAGACTTACTGTGTAAAGCTGCCACCATCATGTGTTATGTCAAGAGGGGATCACGTCCTCTCTGCTGCAGCAAAGCACACCAGATTATCTACCCTTCACCAGTTAGCTGTGGGCTTCTGTTTTGCATTTATTATGCTTTTAGATCAATGTTTTTATCTGTTTTCCCATGCCACCATTCAGGTTTTAAAGATGGTCCTTAGAACATCTCCTTTTCTTCACACCCTTTCTGGAACGCTGATTTTGCTCATCCTTTAGAGAAGAAGCTGGCCTCCTGTTCTGTGCCTCTGAATGTTAGACTTGATTGGCTGGGGATAGAAGAGGGAGTGTGTATGCAAAGTCTCTCATTAGCCTGGAGATGTTAATTTCCTTAAGCCTTATTGATAGTCAACCAGGGAATGATCTACAGCACTTAAATTTAACTTGCTCCTCCGAGTCTCCCTTGAGAAGTGTCTGTCTCTCCTCATTGCCATTACGGATGACTACATTGATAAATATTTGTCTTTATGAATACTTCCTTGTTTGTTTGATCTTTAACAGGGTGCATTTTTGTTTCTTTTGCTTTACACTCTGTGTTTTCTATGAAGAGCAGAATCCATCGGACTGGGGGAGTGGGCTGCTTTGTTAGTATTACTACATTCTGACTTATAGCTGGTTACATTTTTAACCTATGAGTCAGGAATTTCTATCACAACCTTCAATTAATATGTATATCATCAGTGTGGAGACTAAAAGTTACAGGCAAACATATGGCTTGGTTTTATTGCATTTATGGAACTCAGTAACAATGTTCTTGGTTAGAACAACCAGGGACATGGCTAGATAAGGTTTCCTACAAACATTGCCCACAGGCCGTTGCCACCTTGTTCAGCTGTTCAGATCTGGAATACAAACAGCAAGTGCTTAAAGAGATTTGAAAAATATATTTGTTTGTACAATTAACAGAAGTTAAAATTAGCAAAACAAAGCAAAAGGATGCCATTCATCTCTCAATTGCTGTCCCAACTGAATATGCTGGTTGGTGGATGATATTTTTGAAGGTTATCATTCCCAGAATGTGTTTATTTAGAAGCCATTTCTCTATTTCTGTTGCAGTGAACTATTTCATAAAAAATGGTACAGAAGATGTGTTACTGTGCGGCAATAGTACTGATGCTGGGTAAGTACTTTAAAAATACCTTCACTTCTCTTTAGTTTTGTTGCTGGGTGTTTTTATTATTTTTGCTACATTTCCCTTTTGTTCTGTCCACTTCTCACCAGCATGAAGTAGATATTTCAACTTCCTTGTGTCAGGTGTAATAGAAGAGAGGATAATGACAATATTGTGCATGGTAATACAGTTTTCTGAATGGCAGGGAAGAGAAGTTTGTGTGTGTCACTTATTCAGGTCTAAAATCTTTAGGGGCCTTATTACAGTTCCCTTTCAATACATTTAAACTTCCTGGTAAAAAAATAGCAAAAGCTAAGTAACACTTCTGCTGAGTGGAGAGTATTTTAAAAGAAACAGAACAGGAATGGAAACAGAAAAGCTGGAGAGATTTAGACTGTTGATGAATTCCAGGCTTTTGGCAAAGGAAGATAAACAAATCAACAAATGCTAGTCCCCAAAATAACATGCTTTGGAGGTGGGAAAGTACTCAGGCTTGAGTTGTGATCTACATTTGTATTTGATATGTTTGTAGACTATGAGTGTTTCCTTTTCTTACTGTACAGACAATGAAGAGATCCTGTGGTACACTAACTTATTTTGCATAAATGACTTTGTTCATATCCCTACCACCTATAGATGCTAATGGTTCCTCCTGCATCTAGTCCTCAGGGTCTAAGCACACTGTCAGAGCATGTGATTGTATTTGACAGGTTCTCATGATCTTGACTGAAAAGACGGGATGAAGAGAGATGAGATCTTGTGTGGTCAGAGGAGATTATAAACCATGCAAAGATTATAGGCTGTTAGGAGCTGTAGGAAAAGGAAAAAAAATACCTTGGAGTGGTGGGATGGAGGAGCTTTTGAGCTAAATATTTGAGAGCATTTGAACCAAATATGTGAGAGCATTTGAACGAAGAAGATGGGTGACCTTGGCCAAGTGAGGGGAGGAGATGAGATGATCTACTTCTGGAGGGAGCTGAGTTTTAAGTTTTGGGTTGGTAGAAATAAATGTGGAACAGTGCAAAAAAATAGGGTTTAACTTAGGGAGAACTTCATGAGAAAAAGAGCATGTGTGTGTAGGGAGACATCAGGAAGATGAAGAGATGATAAAATCTGAACTTACTTTTGGACAAGAAGGCAAGAAAAGCCTCGGGGTCCATGGGAGAGACACTTCTTCTGCCACTGTCCGTACCTGTATTTACCTAAGACAAAGGGAAAGCTCAGTGTCAGCCTTCCCTCTGCAGGTCTTGTGTGTCTGATCTGTACTGCCAGCCTAAGTCAGACTGTAGCTCCTTGGGCAGACGGCCATGCTTTCCCCTTTGTTTGTTCCACAGAAGGTACGATGTCAGCATCCATTAATTAAGTCCTTTGTTGACTGTAATACATTCCATTTATCCAGGCTCAGGCAGGGCTCCAAGACTATTGGGATGTTTCCCGGGAATCCCACGATTTGGCAATCTGTGTATGCTGGAGAACTTCAGCCTGTGCTAACCAATAGGCAAAAATATTGAGAAAAAAAAGTGTGGCACAGTAATATTATTTTGCATGTCATGAAATATAGCTTGTTCTCACTGATGACCTGAACCGTGGTTCAGGAAAGGTGCTAAAGTCATGAGCAATGAATAAGGGTGGATTAGATTATAGCTATTTCTGAAGCATGGTTTAGAGACTACTGCTCTGGAATTGTTCAGGTGGTGGGAAGCTAAATACCAATCCAATATCCATGGAGTATTTATATATTGGTAGCCTGTATGGATTAAAGGGTTAGGTTCTAGCGAGGTATATGAGCAAAACCACCCTTATTTCCTTCCTTAGAAAGTCAATAAATTGCAGCAAAAAGCCATGAGTGGAGAAAACCTCTGATGGAGGCACTATGCCCATGAGAGATTCACAGCCTGAAACAGCCAGGGGAGAACTTGCAGCTCTCAAATATAAGAAGAAGAAAATGCCACCCACACACAGAGTGTCCTTGTACTTGTTTTGATAAATACATCAAAACTGTCAGTGTTTGTGACATTAAGGGAAACCCACTTTCCCTTTATGCCTAAGCTCTTTCTTCTTCAGCCTCTTGCTGTTTTAGTTAAGCATTTAATACCACTGGGTAAGGTTTGGTTTTAAATGCCTAAAACGGGGGAATAAATATTCCTACTTGTACTGTTTTTTGCAGCTCAGGACTAGCAAATGTTGTCTCCTTTGCTATACATTGCAGGGGGTTACAGCCAGTCATCCACTCCTGTTGTTTAAAGACATGAAGATAGTTAGAAAGATGATCCTAAGGCCCCAGGGGATGTGCAAAGTCATGTATTCCCACCTGTTAGGACAGAGAGACCATCGTTTACAAGCTGACATATCTAAGAGAGTGGACTGGTTTTCTCTCACCCTTCAACGATCAAAGCCAAGAGCAAGTGCCTTCGACAGTAAAACAAAATCTGCATGTGTGGGACCTTCTGGCACAGGTTGTACCACAGGATCAGGGGAGGGGAGTTAAGAGGTGGTAGATGCATCATCTTGTGGTTCCCTCATTCGTTAGTAATGAAATTAATGACAAGTGATGATGCTTAGGCTGGGAACCCATGGAGGCATCAGGAAGGTGTGCTAAGGAAAGACAGCTGGTAAGGCCATGTCTGACTGTTCATAGCATCTGTGGAGCTTGCTTCTGCTCCCAGTTTGGAGCATGAATTCATTAGCCTCTGGGGTACACTAAGGACTCTAAGGAACCACGGGGAAGGGTGGTGTCATGTGTGCGCTCCTGGAAGGATTTGTTGTTAGAGTGAGCGATATCTGTGTTGTGGCCAGGGTATTAAATCTCGAGGTAATTGACAAAGCCATTTTAGTGCATTTTTAAAAGCATGTTAATGACACTCTGAGGTTTGGCTGATTGCTGTTATTATAGAAGAGTAAAAAAAAAAATATCTAAATGAATCTGCTATGGCAATTATTAGGTGATGAGACTCAGATGGTCTAATGTAAGAGCATGTAGTGATGGAGACTGCAACCTGAGCTGGAGTAGCAAAGCCAAAATCTGCAGGGAAAGGATCATCAGTGGATTCTATATCACAGACAACCTAATTATCTCCAAGGTGGGGGCTTTATTACATTACTAGGAGGGACTGTTTTCTGAACAAGCACCCAAGCTGCCAATAAAGCAGGAGGTAATGGATCTAGCTAATATTGATTCTAGTTCAGAAGGGATTTGAATAGATGTATGTCACTCAGCAGCAGAAAACATGTCTCTAGTACTTGATCTGGCAGATGCAAGAAAAATACACATTTATTTACATTTTTAGATATACTCAAGCAACCTCAAGAAGATTTTTTACTTTAAAAACCATGCTGCAAAGACACGGTAGGAATGTTTAGGAGATGGCATATTTCTCAGGTACACAAAGGCTAATCTGTCTGTGGGGTTTCCCATTTGATGCCTCAGAAACATTCTTCCTGGTTCCTGAAATTTGATTTTTTTTTATTTATTTAATCAAATAGAACTTTTGCGTTGCTTTTCACTTTGTTTGTCCAACTGCATTTTCCCCCTTGATGTACTGCAAGAATTTCCTTTGCACTTAGAAGGAACAGTGTACGATGGAAATAAGAAGTAATATCTGGAGAAAAGAGAAAATCAAATGATTGTGATCAAAGGTGTTGTTTGGCTCAAAGTGAATGCTACTGACATGAGCTTGGTGTTTCACAAGTAGATTCAGAGAACTTTAATGGAAAAATCCTCTGCTCTGAGATGTGTGTCACAGATTGGTCAGACACTGAAAGCAGTGCTAACAGCAGTGCTCTCTTAACAAAAAAGAATTTAAAAATGTAGTGTATTTGTGGAATTGTTCATGTTTCTAGATGTGTTTTCATGTTAAATTTGGTTGTTCTTTTGGATGTGGTTGCACTGCGATATACCCAAGTTGTTTTCTCTTTGCAGTTTCATCTTCTTTTATTTGCTTTGTTTAAAATAAACGGAGAAAGCTCAGATAGTCTGATTTTCAAAGGGATTACAACTCTGTAAATTTGTTTTTCAATTTAATTCCCAGTATATAGCTTATTCAATTTCTAACACCTTGTTTTAGCCCCAAGGAAGGTCCAGTAAAGAGCTGGTACAATGATCAAATATTTGGAAGATCTTAGCCAGGAGCAGAAGGTGGAAACTGCTCTATCCTCAGTGAAATCCTGTCTTAGCATCAAGTGGACCATGATTTGCAAAGGCTACAGAACAGCAGGTGACAGCAGGCACCACCACACACTGCCTGTAATCAGGGATATGTGCCTTCTGCAGTGGCCTTTTGCCACTGCCCTACTGAGAGAAATTGCCACATATTCACAGATGAGTATTCATGGTGATAGTGCCAAAGGGAAGGCCAGGGAAAGGAAAGGTGATGCTTTAGAGAGTGCTCAGGGACCTACAGCAAGGACAAAGCCTGGCACTCAGTGCCTGGCCCTGGGCAATGGGACGTGGGCAACACCAGGCAAGAAGTGAGGGAGCCTCCAACAGCTCTCAGAAGGAGAGAAGGTGGTCCCACCTTCAGATCCAACAAAGTGCCAGCAATTCCTCTACCAAGCATCACCCTGTTGCCGTCACCAGACCAGATCCCCAGTGGGTGGGCTGTGGGAACTGATCCGTGTCAGGCTGCACCAGCCTGGTCATGTTGCCCTTGCAATTATGACTTTTCCTGCATGACTAGTAACCATTCACTTTGATGAGATAACCAGTACTGCAGAGTCCAATGCTTCCCTGCAGAGTAAAGACTTGCGGGGTCTGCAGCAGCTTGGAATTATCTGTCTGTGAGAAAGGAAGATACATTTCAGCTCTAAAGCATTTCCACTTTTATCCTGTTGTAATTTCACAGGGACGTTTTTCTGCTGTGCTTAGACTGCTGTTTTTATTTCCCCTTCTGCCTGAAGGTTCAGTTGAGCAATAGAAACAGCAAGGAAATTTGTCCATTATGAGAAAGAGACAAGATGCTGTCAATGTACAAAGTAAACAAGCAGACACAAAAGAGAAACTTAAATTTGTTCTTTTCACTTTTTTCACTTGCAACTACAACATGAAGCTGGATTTTCAGAAAAGTGTACATGTTTTAAATCTGTTGTGTCCCCTTTGGATCTCAAGGTCAGACTGCTTAATTTTTTTTTTCCCTTACACATGATATGTCCTGTGTATTCAGCTCATGGGCAGGAATAGTCTACAAGATCATACTGACAATGAAAGCACATTTGCATCATGTCTGTACTGATATTACCAAAAAGACTAGTGAACAGGAAGGAAAAGCAGGCAGTAAAGCTACTTCAGGAACAACAAGAAAGCACCTTTGGCAACTGCATCCTAGTAACTGTTGCTATAGAAACTTTAGCTACCTTTATTCTCACTATGACCTTGATTTTTCTTAACAGGATACATTAAAATAATGTACACTGTGGGGCAAGATTCTCTGTGATTTGGTAAATTCTGTCACTGAGCTTATTGCATATAAGGGATGAAGGAATGACCATGTGGTGTAGTGCTCCTCAAAGTTTTTGTGTCAGTCCTAGCTCTTTCAAAGATATTATCAGAAAAAAAGATTGTTTTCTTTTGTGCTGTGGCATTTTACTAAGGTAATAATACCAGCACTTAAAACTGCATCAAATGCCTGGTTCCTTAGTCTCCATGAGTACCAAAAGCAGTGTTTTTGTGGTAGGTTCTCCACATCACCTCACTGTCAGTGTACTCACACAGTGATGCAGCACTTTGACCTCACTGAGCTGTAGTAACATTCCTTTGCCTTCATACATCTCCATGCAGTGATTTAAAGTCCCTTGCAAAGGCTTATCACACCCCTAAAGGGCAGAGAAGAAACATGTTCCATACTGAGGAGCAGCACTGCTACCGAATACTTCCACCACTGCTACTGCAGCTCTCACCCAGACCTTGGCAGGCAGAGAGATTGAAGAATGTGTATATCCACCAGAACATGGCAAACAACATCCAGAAATCCAACTGCTCTGAAAACTGGGGAGCTGCACCGGGGAATAGTGCACCCAGTGGATTCTGTTATTCTGCTGCTGGAAGTCAGAAGCCTTGCAGCTTTGACTTGCCTGAACTTAAATCTGTATTATTATTATTATTATTGTTGTTGTTGTTATTATTATTTCTTTTCTTAATATAAGAAGGCCCCAGATTCAGGCATGTGTTGTTGGATACTGGACAAGTAGGGTGAGAAGAACACCCTTGGCTTGGAAGTTTGGTATTTTGCAGTGAGGTGAAGGTGGTGCTCAGGTATCTTAGTTGCATATATGCACTCCTGGGGAGCAAGAAGAATGGGTAAGGTCAGGAGAAACGTCTGCTTGCAAGTTATCTTGGGACTAGCCATCTTTGTCAGGAAGGTCTGCCAGGGTTTAACTTGCTGCATGAATGGATCCATCACAGGAAATGGGATATTGGGAGTTTTGGCGTGCTCCTAGTGGGACTGGCATGTTCACAACCCTCACCAAATGCAGTCTGATTGGGGTACAGCTGGATGGCAGATGGGAGAAGGCTGTAAAGGTTGCTTGAGTGAGAAGGGGGACACCATTTCCAAATGTGTCCTCTTCAGATGTCACCAAAGCAAGGGTATTCTGGAAAGAATTTAGTGTGTAACTGCTAGAGCTAAAAACATAATTGCACTCCAGCTTATCAAGTAACATTAGCAAATTTATTTCAAACTTTCAGGCTATACGGCACACCTTAAATGAATTTAACTAGATCCTGATGTAAATCACACGAACTTTCCCATCCACTCTGTGTTGGTTACAGCAGCAGCAGAGTGAGGAAGGTTTGCCCATGGTGAGAAAGCCTCTCACTTGAGTATGTAAACAAACAGAAAGCAATTATGACACCTCAAAGGTGCTGCAGGGGCCATGAACATAGCGTGAGGTATTATACAGGTTTAGGAACAATAATAACAGTCCTCACTCTTAGGGATCAGCGGTGTATTTGGAAGATCATGTCTCTGGACAAACAGCCGCAGTAGGGATTAAATCCAAATCCACTCAATTCTTAAGAAGGGGTAATATTACCTCTTAGTCAAAGCTGTAATAAGCTCATCAGCCACATGAGAGAAGCAGACTTACTAAAGGCTACAGTCTTCATTAAGCAGTAATCTACTATTATGTTTATGATGATAAATTATTGCCCTACATTTTGTTTGATGGGTTACGCAGAAGATCCGGTGTCTGGCCACTGGATTGAGTCAGAAGGAATGAGAGCTTGTTTGCCTTGCTGCAGCATGAGGTCTAAAAAAGCCACACTGCAGCACAGGGAGTTCTTCCTCTCGCTGCCTGCGTGCCTGCA
This sequence comes from Cephalopterus ornatus, assembly GCA_013396775.1. NCBI lineage: Eukaryota > Metazoa > Chordata > Aves > Passeriformes > Cotingidae > Cephalopterus > Cephalopterus ornatus. The sequence continues at coordinate 95,886 of VZRE01010645.1, forward strand.
TGGAGGGCTCTGATGTCACAGGCTGGAACTGCTGGTTTTCCATCTGCATGAGCAAGTAGCCAGTGGGGGAGGCTGAAACTTTTCCTGGACACGAGTCAGGAGCATGCACAGGTCAATGGGTGCTCTGAGCCTGTGAGCAAGCCTGCTCACGGGCACCTCCTTCCCTTTTCTCCTCCAGTTTCAACTCCTGGTTGAGGTTGCTCTTTATTCCGAGCTTTTCTTCTCTTCTTCATCATCTTTTTTTTTTTATTTTTTACCCTGCAGCACTTAGTTGAATTTTCTTGCACTTCCGTCATTCCAGACAATTGGCACCCCTTCCCTTGCTTTCAAAAATGCCCTTCAAATTCTCTCTGACCTCTTAAGATACTTGGAGTGAGAGCTGCTGGGGGCTCCTAGTCAGACCTATCCATGCCACTGAAAGTCAGATTTTGGCTTTTAGATGGTAATTAGTGGGGAATTTTAAGTCAGATTCTCTAACCATGATTAGTCATTAATATAAAAAAAAAAAAAAAGAGTAGGGGAAGGAGAGCAACCTGTGACTTTCAGGCACACCAAGCACCCACTGATAGCAATGGCCTTGGCTGGGGTGCTGCTGCCTTTTGGCCCCTTTCTCCTACATTCCCAGTTGGTCTTACAACATTCATTTTTTTAAATATTGTCCTGTTTCAGAGTGGGTAGTTTCATCCTGTCAGGTAGAAGCAAATGGCTGTCCAAGGATATTTGTGTGTTCCCCACAGCCACTGCACACAGTGTGCACTCCTGGTTTGGCTGCTGGTCTCCTCCCTCAAAGACAAGGGAAGGGAGAAAACATAGAAAGTGCAGAGAAAAATACTCAGGTCTGTGGCCTAAGGGAAATCTGAGCCTCTCTTTTGTGGCCTGAGGACTTTAGCAGGAAGAGGCAGGTTCAGGAAGACGTGACTGTGCACATCATGGAGGCCGTGGGCATTGTCTGTCCTTCAGAGCCTGCTGAGCTTTGGAACCCCATCATGGGGTTTCCGTTTCCAACCACCATGTCCATTCCCCTGGAATTAGCAATGTGTCAAAGACATCGACTGTAAATTTTTCAGCTTGATTTCTGCGCTCTTAATCTGTGACCTAAGCACGAACGCTAAGGGGCCCTTACCAAAATACGGGTTTGTTTTTTTTTCTAATTTTTGCTGTGTCTGTGGTATATGTGCTTTATCTTCCATTAGTGCTTCTTTGGTGAACAATTTGGTGTAGCAAGCCATAGTGTCCCTTTGTAACTGAAACCCAAGGAGAGTGCAGCCTTCCCCTCACAGAGGCCGTAGCTGACACGAGCAGCCGTTTGATGCTGACTCCTGGTAGCCCATGGACAACCCTCCCTCGTATTTTCAGGATTTGAATGTTACAATCCGGTGCACGGTTGCTTTACGAATCTTCTTTTATTGCCTAACCCCGTTGGCCACTGCAGCCTGGATCAGCAGGTTGCTTGGCTTGCCTAGATTAAACTCTAGAGACAGAGCATTTTGTAATTATGCCCCTCAGCTACAACCCTCTGGCATTCCCAGCCTGTGTTATTTAAACCAAAGCTGTTTCTTATGTCCTTTAATTTCCTGTACCAATGCCAGCTTACAGGGGTGATTACAGCCTGATGGATAGGTAGGTAGGCTGCTGCTTTTAACTTTTCTGAATCAATGACACTAATTTTATTGTGATCAATTGAACAGCATCCTGTGACGCTCCTGTGGAGGATGGTATATTTATGTAGCTTGTTGTTGCTGCCCATCCCTGTGCATCAGAGGAGAGTACAATCCTCTGAAATGCTTCCCTGAGGTAAAAGAAACTAAAGAGTTTGCTAAAAAATCCAAAGGGATGGGCTTAATATTCTACATCGAAGATAGTTCAGTAAAATCTCAAGACTCCTTAAAAAAATCCTCTGAGGAAATGGTGTCATTTGCAGAATAATATTCTCATGTGAGAGTCTTGCACCTAAATTTCTGTAGTGTTTTTCTGGGAAGCAGTATTTTGTTTTCCTCTCAGTGTTTTTAACACATTCCCATACCCTGTGGGTTATTGCTTATGTTGGCTACAAAAGAGCGTGAGCAAGAATGAGGAGTTGACAACTAGGATATTTTGTCTCAAGTGCCCAGTTGCCGTAAGAAGGATGTAAACTAACATTAACAGCATTTTTGAGCTGGGGTTCATGCTTTTTGTGCTGCAGCACCTCATTTGAATGCTCTTAAAGCTGAACATAATATTAGAGAAGTGTTTTGTCCTGGTTTCAGCTGGGATAGAGTTAATTTTCTTCCTAGTAGCTGGTACAGTGCTGTGTTTTGGATTTAGGATGAGAATGATGTTGATAACACACTGATGTTTTCAGTTGTTGCTAAGTAGTGTTTCTACTAAGTGAAAGACTTTTCAGCTTCTCATGCTTAGGCAGTGAGGAGGCTGGGGGGGGCACAAGAAGCTGGGAGGGGACACACCCAGGACAGCTGACCCCAACTGGGCAAAGGAATATTCCACACCACAGGAAGTCATGCTCAGTATATAAACTGTGGGGAAAGCTGGCCAGGGGGCCACTGCTTGGGAATTGGCTGGGCACTGATCAGCAAAAGGTGATTGTTCATCACTTGCATAATTCTAATTATTTTATTATTCTCATTATTAATATTATTATTACCATCTTTATTATTTTGTTCCTTTTCTGTCCTATTAGACTGTCTTTATGTCAACCCACGAGCTTTCTCACTGTTACTCTTCCAATTCTCTCCCCTATCCCACTGGGGGAGGGTTGAGTGAGCAGCTGTGTGGGGCTTAGTCGCCATCTGGGGTTAAACCATGACATGCATACACTCACTTTGGAGTCAGGCAGATCCTCGCACACCAGTAATCTACTGTGAGTGGAAGAGGATTTTAAGACATGTAAAGACAGAACGAAAAAATGCTAATTGTATTATAAGCAGAAAATATTAATCTGAGCTACCAATGTTCACTCTCCCAGTCAGAAGGGTTGCATCTCCACGTCGTAGGGCTTTCCAAACAGTTGTGCTAAAGTGCTTTGAGCAGTTGCTTGAATGTTCTTCTGCATCAAAACAGTTTCCCTAAAAAGCAACCCTGGCAGTGAACCCAAGAGTGACTTTGTAGCCTCTAATCTGCGCCGAGAGTTTCCTATGAAAAGACAACTGCAATATTCCTAATATCTGCTTTCCTTCAGACTGGTGAAGAAATTTAGAAAAAATTCTCTCTCTCATTAATATTAATAGCAAAATTTCCATTTTTACTAAGATTTTAGGCAACTTATGCTAGATGAAGCCTGATTTCCAAATGACTGCCCTGTCTAGGTTTAGGTTCACCAGTAAAGGAACCACCATCAAGTTTCTCACTGCTGTATTCAGATGTTTTAACCATTAATAATAACATTAAGATATGAGCGATGAGACCAGTTCAGTGGAACCACTTGGGACTGGCCTTTTGTGGGAGACTAAGGAAAGGGCTGTCCGCCTCTGGACATGATCACTGAGCTTCCAGCCAAGCACAGACTGTGAGTGCAGTCCTTTTCTCATGGCAAAGAGAATGAGCCTTACAAAATTTTTCATGTCCTGTACAGACACGATGCCTTAGCGCAAACGAGAGGGAAGGGTTTCCTTCTTGAGAGCCCAGAGAATCCATTTCCCAGAGCTCTTGAACAGTGTGAGCAGCACGTCATGGGCAATGAAGGCTGTTTGCAGCAGCAGATCAGAGGCAGAAATCTCATGTGTCTACGGCAGAGAGTGACAGCAGATGCTGCCTTTGGGAGAGAAGAGATTTAGTGAAAAGGCTGCCTCAAACAAGGACATTTGTGTACAAGAGAGGTTCAGTGTGCATCTGCATATTTTATGCAGAAAAAGCTGACATTTCTGCATTTTATTATCCTCTAACTCATTAATGTTACCGTAATTTTTATTCAAATGTGGCTTTTATTTCAAAACAATAGGTAGTCAAAGTAGGAAAGTTCTAGAAGGAGTCATTTCCAGACTGGCAGGGAAAAAATTAGAATTGACTCTCTTTTTCTTTCTTTGTGAGATACAACTGTTATTATCTAAATTTTCATCTGAGATAAGCTAACTTGGCTCTACCTAAGGTGACAGAATCGCTTGTTATACTCTCACTCGTATGTTACGTTTAATTCACTAAACATCAGCTGTTCATTTTTTTTATTGCTTATTCTGAAAACTACTGTAAACAAGGATCTACACACATTTTGCAGTGCTTCAGCACTCCTTTTATCAGTGTTCAAAGCAGATTTACTTTAAAATTTGTGCTTGACTACTGATATTAAGATATAAGATATTAAATTAAGATTATTAAAGTGTTGTTGAATGTCTAGTATTTGTGGCAGACACCACAGATTTGTGTAACTTCAGAATCTATAGCAATATATTCTCATCTCGACGTGTAATACAAGGTTGCTATCCTGTGCTGTACAAATTTTAAATTATATCAGGACCAAATTTATATTTTTTAAAGGAAAAGAACACTGATTTTCACACTGAGACACGCTTTGCTTTCTCAGGGGTCTTTTTTTTTTTTTTTTTTGGTGGCATTTTAAAAATTCGTTTGCATTATTTGTATTGCTGCTTTGCATTTCAAATTGTGGCAATATTCTGCTTCGGTAAAAAATACCAGTGATTGAGAAGCTCTAGGGGGTTTTGCCAGGAGAAAATAAAGCTAAAAGCTTTACACGTTGGACACATTCTACACGAAGGCAGTTTAGAAAACCCCGATTCCCCCATCTGACAGACAGAGCATCAAGCTCACCACATGCCAGGACAGAGGATATTGCTGTGGTCTCATGGCACTGCCTGGAAGTTGGTGCCTTGATGTCTCTGGTCTCTGACAAAGGGCTTTCACAATCCCTCTTGTTCCAGCCATCCCTATTTGTGTCAGCTGGAATTTTCACCGAATTGTACCAGGTTCATCTCTACCCGAAGGATAAGGAGAACATACTGTACATTCTGCTGAGATCTGCTTCTCCAGACACTTAGATGCTGCCCACCTAACTGATTCCCAAATACCACAGGGCTCCAGTACACTGCCAACATCCTTGATCCAATAATCACTTCCTAGGATACGGAAGTAATCCTTTGCATATCGCTCCGTGTTCTCAGTTTCCGATGGGTCACATTTTGTGTTTGGAGAGCAGCTTGTGATATGCAAGAGGTGTGGGGGTTTTTGACTAATTGTATTGCATGGTTCCAGGGGAGAGAGGATGGCACATCAACCTGGGATCTCTTCTACCTTGTGTTTCATTTGATGATGCGGTTCAGTACTTACCCAGCATCACTGAGAGCAGTCTTTATCTCTTCTGGCATATGGGGCTAGAAAATTACTTGTAAGGAGCCTCCAAGGTTAATGAGAGCCAGGGAAATTCATGCTATCTTCATGCAATTTAATACAGTAATCTGCAAGACACACAAGGAAAGCTTTTTGCTGGCAGAAATAGAAAAAATGTCATGACCCCAGACTGCGGCGGTGAGTGGAACAAAAGGGATGGGTTTCTTAGATTAAAGATTTAATCCTTGCAGGGGGGTGAGCATAAGGTCAGACACAGTAAGCAGTCGAGAAGGTGCTCAGATAGCACATGCTGATGTTTCCAGCCCATGTCAGACTATATAGCCAGAAAAGCAGGTTCACCATCACAGTATTACCTGCAACTGTAACAGGAGACACCAAGTATATGATTCTTAATTAGAAATAAGTGCCAAGATAAACCCTAGTTAAACACTTAACTCCTGCTTAGGTACCTAATTCCATTCAATTCCAAATATGTGAAGTGCTAGATGCTCATTTGGCATTGCAGCTTATGCTATGGTTACTGTTTTCCAGCTTATCCTTTCAAAGGAAAAATAAGGTTGCAAAGATCTTTGGTATTGAGAAGTAGCATCCACCTGTTTCTGTGTTTTTATCCAGTGAAGGAATTTACCACCTGTGATCTGTGCCCTTAACTAAGAGCATTCTGTATATTTCCCTGGAAATCAGTTTCTCCATATTGAAGCCATCTAAGATGTATTTCATAGATTGTATTTCATGTTTTGCAGCACGTGCCCTGAGGGGTATATTTGTCTGAAGGCTGGAGAAAATCCTGACCATGGTTACACAAGCTTTGACACTTTTGGCTGGGCCTTTCTCTCTTTGTTCCGTCTTATGACTCAAGATTGTTGGGAGCGTCTTTACCAACAGGTATGATTATTATTTTATTACTGTTAAGAATTATAAATAAACACATCATCTTTTACAGTGACATATCTAATGATTAAAGGCAAGAAAGAATTGCTGGTTATTTAATAAACTGTGCTCTGAGTGTGTGTTCTGGAGAAGAACCATCAGTTGTTACAATTAATTTATTTTCTTAGGAGCGATGATATCAAAAGACATTAGACTGCGTGTTTGGGGCAACTGGGGAAAAGTAGTACTGATAGAAAGCCACTTTGAATGACTAATTCTCCTGAGTCTAAATGAAGTTCACCACTTGAGAAAGATCACCACGTCAGCACTTGATCATTTTTCTGGTGGGTGGTGTAACACAAACTAATCTTTTGAGTCCGGCTCAAAAAAGGGCTAGAGAAGCACCTGTGTACTTGGCATAAGTAGTTTTGCAAGGCATGGTAATGAACACAAAGTCAGCAAATGGCAAGACTACCTGGTACATGTCAGTTCTCCCTGCTGCAAGCTCTTCGTCACGGACACCTGACAGACAGAGGCAAAAACGGGGTCAGTCAACCTACAGTCACGTTGCAAAGTGGCCTGTGATTAAATGCTCATTTTAGCACACATTTCCTGGAATATATGCAAACTCTGAAGAACTAAATATCATAGTTTGGCACTGAATGGCATATTCTGTCCATGAAGCCACTGAAGATTTACTGCCGCATCTCAAAATCGCCCAAACTGGAAAACAATCACAAGGAAATCAAGAGGTAGCACTGCCGGAACTACTCTGAAGGTACTGAGGTAGATATCATTGAAAATTTTCAGGATTTCAGCTTCACATACAGCCAATTAGAAAATTTCACTTCAGGGAAGTGTAAAACAATTAAAATGAAGATTCTTTAAACAACCGTATTCACTTGACACAGAGCTGCGTGTACAACTCTGGGAGACAGAAACTGTCAGGGCAAATAAGGATGAACATCTCTCCCTTTTATTATTTGACCTTTTAATATCACACAGTGTTTTCTATCAGTAATATCAAGTCACTGACCATGGGACATATCTGTTACATATCTGTTACATATAAGCTTGGCCTGTTCCCCTAAACTCCAGTTATGCCGATAAATGTGATGAAGAACCAGGGAATACAATCAATGGAGCCCAAGGTTTGCGTCTTCTTGTCCTGAGTCAGATGTCTAAATAATGCTCAGATGAGTTGCACCCTAAAAATATATTTTTCTCCCCACTAACTGCAAAGGACCCAGACTGTAGGCATCTGAAGGGATACAACATGAATCCCACTTGGATGGTTTCTAAGCACTGGACAAAAACAGATTGAGCTGTGTGGGGGAATTCTTCACTGCAGCTGATTGTGAGATTATCTATTCTAAAAGAAAACCAGCAGAGATATTTGGTAAAGGAGGGAAGCATTCTTCTTTTAGAAATTAATTCACTGCAAGGCACACAATTTTTGACCAAGGTATAAATATTTATCAGTGAGAAGATTATTTCCTTGGATGTGGTTGTCATTTCTCATCAAAGGGTTTCTGCTTGAGCTATTAACAGAGGCTAGGTTCAATTATATTGTAAATGTAAGAGTTTTTAAAAAATGTACAAAAAAATAGTATTTTTTCTTTTAAGAAAGCATTTTTTTCTTTTAAAAAGCATTGTAAACAAGTGATTATTGATTTTACTTCTGCGCTTACAGACTCTCAGATCTGCTGGGAAGATATACATGCTTTTTTTTATGCTGGTCATCTTTCTGGGTTCATTTTATCTGGTCAACCTGATTCTGGCTGTTGTGGCCATGGCATATGAAGAGCAGAACCAAGCCACTATTGCTGAAACAGAAGAGAAGGAAAGAAAGTTTCGGGAAGCCATGGAGATGTTAAAGAAAGAGCAGGAGGTCAGTGAACTATGTGACATCATTAGCGTTGGGTAACTTGAACAGATGGTAACTTGAGATTCACATTCTCTTTATTTTATATTTATCTGATAACCAAAGTAAGAGTTTGCTTGGAAGCAGCTTAATGTTTATTGTACTGGAAAGAGTTATTAGTGTTTTTATGAAAGAAAAAAGAGGGTTCTCCCTGTTATGACTGAGGCCATTTAGGGTTTACATATCCAGAGTTGTACTGATTTAATTTAAGTTGTACTGAGAAATTCGTATTGGGTGGCATGTAAGGTGTTTTAATGATGGTAAAACTACATGGGCATTTGAGCATAAAACAGCTGTTTTGGTAGCTCAGCCATAGCACCAGATGAACCTTCTTCCAACCCCCACTTTAGCACAACTTAATTTCCTGACTCATTCAACCTGCCAATTGTTCGATAATGGAAATAAAGATGTAGGATAACCTCTTTGAATTACCTACAATTTCATTCCTGAAAAATTAAACAGGCAGATCTTGAGGTTCAGCTTTGAAAACTGTGCAAAGGGTGTGGATTTAACGTTATGTCATAAGTTTAAACAAGCCAGGGAGGCCAAATGGTGGATATAGCCTTATAGCCTTAATAACGCTACTTAATTTTCATGTGGTTTGTGTAGGGTAGAAAGCCTTTATTAAAAGTGGAAGAGAACGTTTTAGGTGCTGTGAACCAGAAGACAATAAGAAAATCAGTCTGAAATAACACGTAGCACTGTAGCACAGAGAAATAAATCCCTGATACACAATATAAACTAATATACATAATTTTCTTTTGAGTACATATGGTTTCAGGGCCTAATCCAAAGCCCATTTAAATCCTCAGAAAGAAAATAGAAAATGCAATTCTCTCTTGACAAAGTGCTACTAGAGGCTTATGCATCATTTAAGTCCTTTTAAATATCCTCTTTGATAGTTTAAGTAATAGGTAAATGCAATTTAGTCCATGTACAGGCACTTTGAACAGAGTAACTCTGCCATAACCTAAGGGAGAAAACTGAGCTCCAACTCATACTTCTTTTATACAAATTTTCATGTGTTTTGACTCCAGCTGAGCTCTTCCTCATAACAGTCAACTTTAGTAGCTCCAACTATAATTAAAGATATTTAAGAATTTCCTTTTGAGGGCTTTAATTTCAGTTAAGCCTGTATGTACACAAAAAAGGAACATTAAGCCCTGAAAGTCGGAATGTGGCAAAAGAAAGGTTGCTCCTGAAAACCTAAATTGTTCCCATTTGTTTATATGCTTTATAATATAGCCTTTTCTTCAGCCAGCCATTTCTCATTTTTCCTGTGCCCTGTTCAGTACAAAGGGTGGACAGTGCATGACTCAAGAGCAGCTCTTTGCTTTTTCATCATTTGTTCTGTTGCCTTAGGCCACCTCGAGCAGACTTCCCAACTTAGGCAGTCAAAGCCTGCTTCGAAGAGGAAGTGACTAACATCCTCAGAGGTTTTTCAGTGCCTCTTGTCACAGCTCAGACTCCACGTGCTTCAAAAATACTCACTTGTACTTGTAATACTCCTGCAATATTGCCCTAATTTTACAGAAAGGAAATTTAGGAGTAGAGTGATTTGGATCTACCATGTTCACTAATGAAGTCTAGTAAATCTGCAAATCAACTCTTGACATCTCAAATTAGGCATTTTGAAGAAGAGGCTCAGGAAAGTGAATTGGGTGGCTGCACCATGGAGCTTTCAGACGTCCTTCTCAGATGTCTCACCCCAGTCAGAGCTACTCAGTTTTAGCCTCATTCTCCAAACCTCGATCAAGATCTCGGTTTGGACTTTCTCACTGTACCACTAAGTTCTTGCCTCAAGAACTATCTCTTGCATAATCCCCATGTCTTGGGCTTGTGGGAACTAAGCTTTCCTCCCATCCTTCAGACATTATATGTCCTTGCCAGACACGTCTGGTCCCACACACCTTTCCTGCTCCTTGAGCTGTTACAGTGGGTTACTGCTTGTAGTGCATGAGGGACAGGACATGATCCAGCCACAAGAACCCAACCAGAAGGGGTGGATGGGCAGGACATGGGGACATCCTCAAGGCCAGGCTGGATGGAGCACTGAGTAAACTGGTCTAGTGAAAGGTGTCCCTGCCTGTGGCAGGGGTGTTGAACAAGATGATCTCTAAGGTCCCTTCCAACCCAAACAGTACTACGATTCTATGATCCTCCATTCCCTGAGGAACAATTCAGTCCAAATCCTTTTTCCAATAACTGAGAGAGGTGCACAGCACAGAAGCAATTCCGCCTAAGCAACAGGTAAGAAAATGCTAAGAAACTGAAAATTAGCTTATTTTGCAGTATGAGTACAGCATGATTAGTGGCACAACTGGCAATATTTTCTAGATCAACAAAATATGACAGCAATCAGAAAGGAAAACCAAAACTCTTCAGACCAGCTTTTACACTGTGCAGTATAAAGAGAGCAGAAATATAATTGATAGACCTGCTTGGGGACTATCACTCAATTTATACAATTGGTCTAACACATTCCTAAATCTGAGCTTAACACCAAAAGACTTGCTGAATCTTTATGAAGAGAAAGCACTTCAGCATAGCAATTAAATTGACTCAAAAAAACCCAAACCCAAAACAAACAAACAAAACAGCCTAGACCAGTGTCTGAGCCCTCCTCCTCTCTGCTCTAAGCAGCCTTGCTTATGAAAGATATTTCCCACAGGAATTAAGTTTTGTTGTGCTCTCAGCTTGACAGAGCTACCGCTACTCCTTGAAATACATGATTGATTCTTTACACGGCTGTTAAGTGCCTTCACTTTCCTTGGACTGATGCCTGTGGGAGGAAGGGAGTATTTTGCAGCAGAGAGATGATTGCCTATTTGATTCTAGTGGCTTACAGACAATAGCACTGAGGATTCATCCGTTTCTCCTGTTCTGGGCAACCTGGAGAGGCTTTTTTTAATAATTCACTCTCTGTAGGCATTTCAGCTGGGGGCTTTGCAAATGGGCTTGTCTCCAGGCCACTGATGTGACTACCACTGATTTCTCCGGCACCTCCAAACCTTCCCCGGTGCTTTGCGCTCAGAGCTCCCCCTGCCCCGCCCCGCTCCTCCCTCCTGCGCCGGGGACCCAGCGCGTTGGTGTGGGCTCTGGCTTCCTCCCTGCTCGTATCCATCCTTCCTCCTGGACGCTCCTTTGCTCCCAAGGCTGTGTCTTTGTGCGCTCAGGCTCTCGCTCTCGGCTTCTGCAGGGTTTGTAGCGGCTGGCGTGTTCTCGCCCTCCTCCTGCGGCGATCCCACCCGATAGCCGGCACAGCGCGGGAGCGCACGGCAAGGCGAAGTCCACCTTATCTCCGGTTTAAGCCCGTGGTTTTCTCTTTGCATCTCTGATCACAGCCGCCTGTGCTGCTGCTCGGGATAAGTGTTTACAGAAACGTGCCAGCTGAACTGCCCGCTGTTCCAGGCATCCCTCTGTGATAGCGGGGGGGGAAAAAATCCCAGCTTGGCTGCCCTCCTGCCCAGCCCTCCCACTTCAAGGGGCTGAAGTCCCAGGGGACTTTAATCACAGGTTCCCCAGCTTGAGGGTTTGTTGTTTTTTTCTTGCTTGGCATCAGAAATGTTACTCCAGAGGTGTGTGCACGTTGTAAACCTGCACGTGTGTGCACCCGGGCTGTTCCTTCATGGAGTGTCAAAGGGTCTCATGTGTGAGCTCTACATAACCAACATTACTTTATGCATCCATTCCTAATGCTCCACCACAGGATCCAGGAGGCAGACCTGCATGTGTGCATTTTCACTAGGAACCTGTCTCACTTATTGTTTATTTTCCAATGGCTAAATGTAGAGGTAAGAAACAGGTAAAGACTGGTTCCAGCCATGTGAGATAGTTTTATGATTAATGATCTCCTGAAACTTTTAATATGTTTCCTATACAACCTGAAAAATTAAAATAAAAAATAATTGCTGAGGACTGTAAGTAGTAGTTGCTCACTGAAATCCTTAAATAGTAATTTTTATACCTTCTGCCATCTTCTCATTTAGGCACTCGCTGCTAAAGGAATTGATTCAATGTCACTTAGTTCATTGGAAATGTCACCCAGAAGTGGGAAAGAAAGAAGAAATAAGCGAAAGAAAAAGAAATCTTTGGGGGCAGACGAGTATGTGGAAGACCAAAGGAATCCCAAGTGTGATTATGATGATGGTCAGAGGAGGATGGTAAGCCATGGTCTGAAACATCATTTCTTCCACATTTTGCTGGACAGGCTAGGCTCTGAACAGGCAGTTAAAGCTGAAACTTGCAGAAGAATCAGGTATTTAATATCATGACTGATATTAACACAGCAGATACTGCAGACAGTCGGTGTTAGAATAGTGGAAGGAAATGTGTTGCCACTTTGTTTTCAAAATTAATTAAAAATGCCCATTAAACATTTTTACAAGCCTATTTTTTTCTTTTTTTTTTCTTTTTTTTTTTTTTTTTGGCTTCAAGATTGCCCACAGTCTGGTTTATTTTCTCACTCCAATTTCATTCATCTGATTATGTCTATCCTATCCCTAGTAGAGATGAGAAATTCTTAGAAGAAACCTGCAAAGCTTAAAAAGAAAAGAGAGGAGGAGAAAAGGAGGAAAATCATCTCTGAGGGCTTTTTAAGTGCTATACAAAGACGTTATTAACATTTTTATATTCCTTTGCTAGTTGCCTTCGAGTCAAAACTTTGTGGCACTTGTTTCTGCTTTCTATTGCAGGGAAGAAAACCAGTGAGACTGTTGTTAAATAGGGTTTTAGGTAAATGTTCCTGACATGCATGAATATGAATCTGCACATGCTGTATGTATCAAATGATCATAAATAGCTCCAGATAGTTTGTCTTTGTTTGACTGAGGGCAAAGTTTAAGTGAGTTTGTTTTGTTTTTTGAATAGCCATGTAATGGGCTAAGTCTTTTTATATTTTTTTTGTCAGTGGATTTAGGGATACTTGGCAGCCATAAAAAGCTCATAGAAAACATGTAAGTGATGTAAGTAAATGTGACCAATTAATGACTCCCCAGCTCACAAAATTTACCCAGAGCTGGATTTCTGTTAATGACATGCATTTTTTAATGTATTATTTTCTGTTATTGTCTCATTGGTCGAGAGGGTCGTGTAACAAATTGCGCATTTGTTAAAGCTAGAACCGCACTTTTAGCTTCATTCTGGATGGGGTTTCAAGACACCACGTGCCAGAATGACCACGGACTGGAGCTGTGCGTTGCCAGTTTATTTCTTAGATCAATATTTCCTGTTTTCACTTATCCCCCCTGGATGTCATATGCATGAGAAGCATGGGAGACACATTTCAAAGCTTATAGTAAATCTTCTCTGCAAGGCTGTGTCTGGCATGGTTGGAGGGAATAAGGCTGAGTCATCATTCAGATGCTATCTGAGCAGCTGGAAGTGTGTTGCCATCAGAAATCAGTCTCAACGACTGTGCCATCGAAACCCAGGCATGGATTTTTGACCAGTTAAAATTTGGTAGCGGTCCAAATGGGTTGTTTTTAGTTAGAAAGGGCCTGGGTTTTGTACTCCTACTTGTACCAGTGTCACTAAATAGCATCATTATGTAACTCAGTGGTGTAAGCTACAGCACAAAATTAAATCAGGCTTCATTTGGTTTGTCTGGTTTGTGGGTGCTGTGGTGATCTGACCTCTCTTCATATGTACTTGGCTCATGGGAAAGTTCTGAAGAAGCTGAAAATTCTGTACAGGCCATAAAATCAAAAATATGTTCTGCCTAAATTCTCTTACTCAAATAATTTCCTCTTCAGATAAGCAGGAAGGGGATAGACTTGAATTCCTTACACATTTTCTGAACATCCTTTTTTACTCTGCCAGATTTTAGGTGTGTTTAGTCCTTGGCTACATCTTGCTGGTGCTCTGGCAGAGTTGCAGTCTCACTAACTGACGTCAGAGTGGATCATCAAGGCTGATATTTGAGTGAGGGAGACTGCTGTGTACTGAGGTTACCTATCCCTTAAGCAGCCATGTGCATTGAGATAATCATTTTACAAACTAATAAACCATATCCCTCTTCTTGCTCTTGGTTTGTTTAGTTTTTTTTTTTCTTTTATCACCTTCTTCCGTCGTATTCTGCTTCTTCTTCTTCCCTCTTCTTCTCATTTTCCCTGCAGTTCATTTCCTGCCCTATTTCTTTATCTCTTCTTCTCCCACTGCACTGTTCCTTCCCTAGCTGTTATGAAGATGTGTGATAATGCAGTAGATTGGAGCTGGATCCCCTTCCCTGCTCCTGTCTTCCACTCCTTGTGCTGCCTTCCCGGGTCCTTTGGCACTTGTCATTTTGGGGGGAGTAGATGCAAAGGAAGTATCACTCCGTGAGCTGAATGCCACCTTGACCTTTCCTGTTTCAGTACCTCTTTAACTGTCAAGTATTAGAGAAATACCTGATGGTTAGGAATGACTGTTCAACCTCTCAACCTTGTGGAGGCTGAACATGTGTAATTAAGTCTTTCTCTGAAGCATTTGATTTAAAACGGGACTTACTGCTCTCCCCAGAACTTCCTCGCTCCTGAAAACATGTTGCAAAATGTTGTTTCTCTTTCCCCTTTTTCCTTTCTGGGGGTTTCTAGACTCTCCTTGGCATTAGTTATGGTCCCAGTGCAAACTTGGTGAAGCGCAGAACCAGCCACGGAAGCGTGTTCAGTTTCCGACTCCGTGGCAGAGACACTTGCTCCGAAACAGATTTTGCCGATGATGAGATCAGCATCGCTGGGGAAAATGAAAGCCACCGGGGCTCTCTCTTAATTCCAAGATCTGGGAGGCGTCCAAGCGTGCAAAGTCAAGTGAGCCATAGTTCTCACCCTACTACTCCCAACTACACCCAGACGGGCAAAAGGAACAGCTCAGTGGATTGCAATGGTGTGGTTTCCCTGATAGGAGGAGGCATCGGGGCATTCAACCCAGACCCTACTTCTCCTGCAGGGTTACTGCTCCCCCCAGTTATTATGGAAAAGCCTGGGACAGGCGACCTGGTGAGTACTTTATAACTTTTGTATATGATTCGCACTCTTGTTTCCTTCTAAATGTTGTTGGAGTTTGCTGTGATTTATTTACACAATGTGGAGTCTACCAGGAGAAACCCAGGCCCACCATTCCAGGCAGGGTGGGAAGACAAGGGGCTCACTCACACAGTAATGTGTGCCCAGTGCCACATCAGAGAGGTTCATACCTTCTGGTGAGACTTACTCTTCAGAGCTGGCTGGAGGCAAATACCTCAATCTTGAACTTGACATTAATTTTCTTTGCTTGAAGGGACACTTTTAGAATTGGTTTCTTTTGACTTTTGAATACTTGGCATTGTCTGGTGGATAGAAAATTATGTTTTTTAGATGATTGGGTGTGAGTCTTACCGTCTTGAGACTGCATTTTCTCTCACTGGTTGCTCTCTGTTTGCATCTCACCTCTGGTCGTCTGTCGGGCCAATTGTGGAGGGTTTTTTCTACAATCCAAAGGTTGTTCCCAGAAGGGTTTAGCATCCAGTTCAGATAACACCCAGGAAATATGAGCAGTTGATCAACAGACTTTAGGCCTTTTGGAGATTGCCAGGATCCTTGTTGCAAAGCACTACTGCTGCAAAGCATTTAATAAAACTGTGAATACAGTTATAAAGACTTGGTACCATTAGGAGACCCAAGAACGAATTCGTTTGGAAAACCATAAGATTTTTTTTTTGGAAAGAGCTACAACACAGGCAGAGTAATCTGGACAGGTTGCTAGTTTGAGATGGTGGAATTTTATCTCTTTTTATGTAATCTACATTGAAGCTCATCACTCTCAGCAGTCTTTAAAGCAGTGAAGCTCTCTACCATAGTCAGTGTGTGCGAGATTTATTCCATCTTAGTGAACAAAAATGGATCGGAATAATCTCTCTCCCAGAAGTGCCTCTTTCTGTTCACTTTAGCCACATGTCTTAAGTCAGGTGAGATAAAGCCCACTCAGAGTAACAAGGTGCCAAAAACAGGTTACACTGGTGGGGAAAAAAAAGCAAATGTGATTATAACATGTATTAGGCAAGGTATCTCCTGAAGAGAAAGGTGAGTGAGATGGATCCCAGCCGTGGTGTCAGATTATCAGTAAATTGGGAAGTAGCTTTTTTTTTTTGGAGCCAAGCAGTTTCTTTTCTTTCAAGCTTAGGACTGATGTTTTTTTCCTCACCTATCTGGGCATTCCCTGTAGTCCTGCAAATAGACTCTCACACCATACATGAGAGGAGGGGCCATGCTGTGCGTGGGAAACTGGTTGGTGTGAGAATTATCTATTATGTTGACAGTTTTGAGGCTGTTGCTGCTTTTTTGGATGTTCACACCTTAGTTCATTTAGTACTGTGGTAATCCCACTTTTATTCTCTGTGGACAAGGACGACCAGTCCCGAGACAAGTCTCTAGACAGCTGAGCAGCAGAAACACTCTTTGTAGATAAGGAAGTTTTATTGGATTTGGCTTGGTGCAAAAATCCTCAACCTGCTGTGTATTAAAGGAATTAGGGAAGAAAGTTTATGCATCTGTTTTAAAAAAAAAATCTGAACTAAAGTCAAAAGATGTCAGTAGATGAGTAGAGGATGTCCCCCTTGTCTCTGTAAGGAAAGCAGCTCTGCAGGCTGCTGAGGCTGTCCCAGCTGTCAGAAAAAACTTAGCAAAGCATGAGAGCACTCAACCTTTCACTGAAAATATCAGTATTTTACAGGAGCGGGTCCTGAGGTGACAGGCAGGCTTTAAGCTCTGCTGGCATTTATTTTCATTTGTCGGCTTCCTGCCTTTTAAAAAAAAAAAGGATGTTGGAAATTGAATGGCCCAGGTGGGTGAGCTCACTCAGCAGTTCCCTGGACATCTAGGAAATAACACCCAGGCACTGTAGTAACAGATTCTCATTCAGCGATGCAATGTGAAGGATGTTGTGTCTTCTGCAAAACAGGTTTGGTATCTCATCTATCCAGAATATGTGAGCTGGAGTTAAAAGCTAATTGGCAAGAAGCCCACTGCTGTACAGATGTATTCGCTACAGGAATCGTAAGCGCTGGGCACAAACGTGCAGCCTCAGCTGTGGCACAGGCAAAAAGAAATAGCAAATCCAACACCTCAGTGTGCCTGGAGATAAATCAGCATGTTTCTGGGCTCTGTGTTTGATTGTTTTCAGCTTTTCCATGGTAAAATTTGAAGTCAAATTTGTTCTCTGTTAGCAAGTCTGGCTTCTTTTTATATTTTCTTGACATGTTTGGGGAAGTAAAACAAAGATGTTGCATGGTGAAGTTGCAGTTACCTCATTAACTCCACTGACCCTTCTGCTGTTATTTATTTCGAATGAGAGTGAGCCCATGGTGAAGAAAGGACCCACTTGGGCTATCTGTTGTATCTTTCATGAACAAGAAATAAAGGTCCAGTCCATGAAAAGGCATCACTGTAATATGGGTTAAGCCCTGCTTGCAGCTTCGTGAGGTGTAAGTGTGGATTCACTCATGCAAACACGATTTCTGGGTTGATGGAGCTGAAAAAACACGATTTACAGCATCAGGTTTTGAGGATGCTTTTGTTTAGGTCACTCTGTGATGCTCAGTAGTATCAGTCCGATTGCTGCTAAGTGGAGAGATCACTGAATTCTGGTTCGGGGAAAGCTCAGAAGAGCACTTCTGATTTAAAAGGCAGAGTAAACACTGAAGAAGATCTGACCATCTCTGGTTTTAAGTTTCCAACCTGCTACCCTTAAGTAGACCATAGCTGTAGCAAATGAGTTCAAAGTGGGCCCTCCTAAGGTTTCTCAGGGAAAGCTCAGTCACCAGCCACTTTTAAGCATTTTAGCCTGATCAGTTTTAGCAATATTCAGCCTGAAGAGTTTGGCACCACAATGCAAAACTTCCATGCCTTTGTGTCATTACAACTGCTACCCCCTGTCCCAGCCAAGGACAATTCGCCCATGGGAGGGGCTGCAGGTGGCAGCTGAGCTGACGTGAAAGCATCTGTACAGCTTCTGCCCTCTCCCACAAGAGAGGTGGCTGCAGCAGGTTATCCCACGATTCAGGCTGGTGACTCACAGGACTGGTGTCCTGATACTTGGCTGCAGAAGAGCAACTGAGCTAAACAAACATTTGAAACCGGCTCCTCAGATGGCCCCGGCTGCCTGGCGCAGATGGATGTGAGTGTGTTTCCACGAGAAACCAAGTGTGCTTGCACTTCCTGTGTCCTTCCCCTAATCCTTAAATACAGCTAGTGAAACAGGAGAAATTTCATACCATCTCGATGGATGGTGCCCAGGCCCATCGGTGCTGTCAGCAGGGGCAGTCTCACTGGTCAGAAGGTTTGCTGGGCCATGGATGGCACAGTCCATTCAGGGTGGCATCTGCTCATGAAGTCTTCCGGATCAAAGTGGTCCTGCCAGTCACCAGAGGCTTTAAGTGCACAGCCTCAGCCAGAGGAGAGACATCCTACTCTCTGCAGGGAACCCGTGCATATCTGCACACTTTGCTACACCCACTGGTGTTCCCTTGGCACAGAAGAGCAAATGTAAGGAGTGGTGGCAGCATTCTGAGGAGCTGCCCCCTTGGCAGCACAGGGGGTTCACGGCAGTGCTCAAGACAGAGAGGTCACATGAAGAGCAAAGTAGTTCAGTATGAAAGTGTGGTCAGCAGACACCCTTCACAAAGGCAGCCCTGGGTCAGGCAGTCATCAGCGCCATGTGAAGAGTGACGGGTGTTCAAGTCCAAGGGTTGCTGGGAGCTTGTCCCAGGAAACCCATGGTTAAGTTCTAGTCACTGTCCTGGAATTCTCCAGTGTACCCTGCAGAGGACTCAGTCAGGGCTGTCCTGTTCTCCTAACAGCTTTATTCAAGTGACCCAGCTGCTGATTTCATCGGACTTACCCCAGTGTAAATAAGACACGAGCAGACCTGGAAACTGTGCTTAAGTCCTAATTTTTTTTGGCTTGAACAGAGACTGAGGGGGTTGAAAAATGATATGTTTTTATGCTCGTGCTGATTGCTGGGTGGGATTTTGGGCTTTTGCCTTATTTAGAGAAGGTCTATACATTATGTAAGTGACTTCAGGGCCCAAAGTTTCTGCACATTTCTGCAGTATTTATTTGTAGCTTTGTATTGTTCTGTTGTGTCTTGGTGTTTCTTAGTTAGGAGGTTAGAATAACATCTCCCTTCACAAGGTATTCATATGCTTCAATAGAATTGGATTTAGTTAATGAGCTGTTACCTGGAGCTCAATTTATTCATGGGATCTGATGAGGTTAAATAAGATATCACTTATTGTTGTTAAGAACCTCTTGAGGGTTAATAAACAGCATCCCCTCTTGCCTCCTAAAGCCACCTGGAGCCCTTCCTGTAACAGTGCAAGGAAATCATGAAGTTTTAGTTTAACCTGACTTTCCAGTTATTCTGAAGTGGAAGAGAAATGGGTGCAAGACTAAGGAGATGATGGTTTGCAAATAGGCAGCTGGCTGTTAGCTGTGGTTTCCATTGCTTGGCTCTTCCTGGGGCACCTGCTCACCAGAGCTTCCCATCAGGAAGAGGGAGTGGGGCAACCTGTGGAGCAGAGTGGGGCAACCTGTGGCATGGCTTTGGGATGGGCCATGAGGCCAAGGCTGGAGCCACGCAGAGTCTTCCTCTTGCACATAAAACCTTTCCTGAATTTCCTCTTGGTAACACTCATGTTTTCTAGAATGAGCACTTCTAGATTGGCAGGAGTGAAAACTACTGGGGAGGCGAGCCCTTGAAAAAGGTCAGGTTGCTTATTGAAGGGCTGAACTAAAGATTTAGAGGTTTACATTTAGAAAAACTTTTTTTGGTGATTTTATTTTAAAAGGAAATTAAAAAAAAAAAAAAGAGAAAAACAAAAGACCTTGGCTTTTGTTGCGGCTAAGCACAAAGTGCTTTTGCTGACCACATTGCTTCAAGGTTTTCTTGTTGACCCTAACACCACCCCGAGGTAAAATTTCTTTTTTTCACTTCTTGCTTTGCCACAGGACTGGTGAAAAGGGAAAGTGTTAGCAGTTTCCATGTTCAGAAATCAAGGTCAGCAAAACGAGTCATCCAAAAATCGCTGCCAATAAGTTATAGGGATGAAAGCTACCCAGCCCCCTGCCACTGTCACAAAGAATTGTCACCACAGCTATAGTTTCTGCTCATTTCAAACTTTGCTTTAGCACACCCTAGGTGTAAATCACTCAGATTCGGCACAAATATTTCAAGCCGCTCCAGTTTATTTCCTTAAATAACCAAGCATCCCCAAAATTAAATGGCTTCTTTTTAAAGTTGTGCTGTATCATGGTCACCTCCAATCTCATTATATGTTTGTGCTAGTGCCTTACAGGATTCATTGTTCATGGTGTGGCCTGTCCACCTCTTTTTATGCTTGAAAAAATGTTAAGTGTACAAGGAAAATTAAATCTGTCCCAGTTCCTAAATATGGTCTTCAAAAACGCTGCTATGTATAAGCCCATCTTCACATAATAGTTTTGACATAGCTCAGAACTGTGGGCAGTGAGAAGGAAACAATTCTGTTATGCATCCTCATTTAAATGTAAATTACTGAATAGTATATTTGTCCCTATAGAATTTAGCTAATCCAAAGGAGAAACATTTCCAGTCAATCAGAGAGCAAAAAATAATCTTGTCCTGGAGGTGCCTATGTTTAACTCCATTGTGATTTCTCCTCTGGATCCTAGGGAAACTCCTTGCAGAACTGTAGGGACTGCTGTTATTTTTGTTTAATTCCTATAGAAATATAAGTACAATGAGCAACTGTGCCTGTGTGTGTTCTCTCAGTGGTGATAATAGCCTTTATGCTGCCTGTTTGTCCAGTTCCTGGAACTGCTTTCTATCTCAGAATGCAAAAACTACCAGTTCCTTGAGTGGCTATTAGCCATCTCTGTTCTAAAATAAGTAGTAATAAAAAAAAACTAACCCCCCCCCACACATCTATTCTTTACATAGAGCAAAAGCTCATAAACTTCCTTAAGTAACTTCGATAATTTTAAGCAATTCACCTGCAAGGAAGCTTTCTTTCCTGGAAAAATACTTCCCAGTAAATGGCAAGGTGACTTTGTGATAGACTTGCTGCTCTGTTGGGAAAGAGAACACAGGAGTATTCCTTGTCCATGACGTTGCCTGCCACGCACCATGTCCTGGCTCTAGGGATTAGATGACCCACTGCCGAGGGGCTGGCAGGGAACAGGGTCTTTGGGCTGTGCACATGCTGCTGGGCAGGTGGGTGGCTGTCACATGTGGTACCCTTCGCACTGAACGTGGGCCAGCAGCAAATTGCACCCCCTCACCTCTCCAGAGAGGGGAGAAGGAAGGAGTCATTGGCATTTCCTTCAGAGACACCCTTTGCACGTGAAGGATGGCACACTGCAAACAGTCCTCTTGACTCGAGAAGGACTCCTGAAGTCTTGGGGACCACTTCTAGGTGGCAGGATTGAGGCTGCTGGGCTGGAAAGATAAATAGAGTGACTTAAAGAACTTGTTGAGTGGGGAATATCGCATCAAACCTAGGGGAAAAGTCAGTTCACTGCTAATTTTTTTAATGAAAGATATGCCAAACCTGTTTAACTTGGATTTTTCATTTACCCTGGTTTAGCTGAATCAGAAAAAAAATGGGAAGAATGAATGTCTGAATGTTTTTCCTTTGACTTTTTACCTCTTTGCACCTATGAGTAGAAGGTGGCGTTCGGATAAAGGACTTCTGAGGATGGGGTTGTCTGATGACATATTGCTAGTCACGTAGGGTGGGAAGATAGTGTGGTTTAAAAACAGTTAGATAATCCAGAGGAATTAGAAATTTGAGGGGTTTGTATGTTTTATTCTACAGACAGAGAAGTTATGGGTTTACTTGGGCTTTTGTGTTTTGTTTTGGGGTTTTTTTTTCCTCTTTCTTTGCTTTAACTTTTTTTATTTTATTCTACTTAGAAATTTCTCCCTCATGTTTTTTATCGCCTTGTCTACTTATTTCTTTTTTGTATTTGTTATGTATTCCAAACTACTGTGAATGATTATGCAATTTTGTAGATGCTGTCTTCATTAATAAAACATTTGTTGTTTCTTTGCTTTTTATTGGACATTTCTGAGGTGAAGGGAATCAAGTGAACTAATGCATCTAAAATGCCATTCCTGGTTTCCCTGGTTCCTGAGCCAAGGATAGAGCATTTTCTTTTTATGTTGTGTACAGCTAAGACTCTCTTGGAATAGTTTCTGGTTGTAACTTTCCTTTTGAGATGACTTTGTCAGTAACTCAATGAACAATGAGCTCATTGTTAAAAAACAAAAACAAAAAACAAAGGACATTTTAGGAAAAAAAGAAAAAAAACAACCAAAAGCATTTTGAAGCATTACTGCTTACCTGGACCCGCTAATGTTTTAAGTGCTTACTTTGAAAGCCCTTACTCTTCTCTAGTCTTGCATTGATTGGTATTTTTAACTTCAGTACTTTGAAGTGACCTGGGACCAGCATCCTGCTTATTATTTTTAGTGTCAACCTGTGGCCAAAAATCTTTGCCCTTTGCAATCATCTGAGGAGGGGATGTCCCCTGCACTGAAGAGGTCACACTCCAGAAAGACAACTCAGAGAGCTTCAGCACTTTTTTCCTGCCATTCCCATGGAATTGCCTTTCTTGAAGAACAGTTTTGGTATAGAAATGGTGAAGAGGAGGGATCGTGAATCCCTCTGTGCCTGTGCTGGGCACAGCTGTAGAGCTACTGCACATGGCACATCTCAGTTGGCATCCTGGGTTCTAATGAGGGTGGTTAGGACCATTTCAGACCCAAGTGATGAGAAGATCCAGAACACTGGATCGTATTCCTGTAGCTCGTTTGACTATGGAGAAACAAAATCAGCTACTCTGACACCTGTATAAACCGGGGTCTCTCATCTTTGTAGGAATTTCTTCTTCTTCCACATTTCCTTGAGCCATATTGCAAAAGCCATCAGGATCCATCTTCTACATCTGTCTTGCTTACACAGTGTCTCGGACCTCACAGCCTGTGTGCTTGGAGGAGCAGGGCAGAGGCTTTAAATATTTGTTTTGGGAAACTGAGTGTCTCAACCAGAAGGCCTGTGGCAGAGAATGATGCTGAGCCTGGCTTTCCCAGATGCTTACACTTCAACCAGCTCTTTTCCTTCCACCTGTGTGAGATCTGGAGGAGTAAAGCAAGTGGGATTTGTCTCTATATGAAGTGGGAGCTCGTAATAATGAAAGTCTTAACATCTTGCTCCTGTGAGCTGACAATATAAAGTATTTAATACAGTGTGTGTCTGCGGCTATACTGTGTTTCTGTCTGACTTCAGAAACCCAAGCCTACAAAAAGTGCAAAAGTAATTTAAAGTGAGACATTAAGCAAAGACAGTTGGGGAGTTTTGTTTTCCTGGTATTTGATTTCTTTAGGATTCTTTTTTAATCTTTTCCTTGAGAAAGATGAGAACAAGAGAGTTGGGTTATTTTCTTTTTCCTGAGAAAAATGAAGCTAAATTTCTCCCCTAATTATGTAGCTTCAGAGTCCATAACACCAAAGATCACTAGAATGACAATATGTTCCTGAGACTTGGCAGTGTTTCAGAACAAGAAAAAACATGTGTTGAGGAGTCAGTTTGCTTGGTATGATATCAGAGATCTGTAATAGAGCTGTTACTCACGCCCTTTTCCTCTTCTAGCTGTATAATTAAACAGTTAACACATTTCAGAAATAATGGAATAATTAATGTAATTAAGCAGGGCTTTTTTCACAAGCAAAGAGCATGGTAAAGCAGCACTGATATTTCTCTGGCATCAGAAGTGTTCCTTTATTCTCACTCACAGTTTACACGAAGGTATAGGGCGGAACGTTTCCAAAATTGCTCAAAGTGCCATTTTCAAAAGCTGTACCCCATCAGCATGTCAGTGAGAAGTCAGTGAGCTTTGGGCTGTTCAGATGGGAAAAATAGTGCTTGGGCAGTTTTGACATTGCTCCCCTCTGTCTGCCTTGGTTTTACTCTGCTGATCCAATGTGTTCCTTTACACAGACCTCTCCCTCGGACGAGGCGAGCAAGAAACAGCTTTTAATGCCCCACCGCCCCTCCGTGGACCACTCAGACGAGCCCTTTCAGAGGCAGAGGGCAGTGAGTGCTGTCAGCATCATCACCAGTGCCCTGGAAGGTAAGAGACATCCTCAGCTCCCCAGCTCAAAGCCATGTCCATGTTAAATGGCAGAGAAAAGGTGACACAAAACACCCTGATATTAAACCCTCATCGTTTTGAAAGAAGGCACTAAAGATAGTTGTTACAACCCCTGTAACAGAAGGCAGTATAATCCCTATCTTAACCATGGGCTTGTAGAAGTCCTGAGAAATTGTTGGTGGTGTAATCAAAATTGGAGCTGGTAAGATTTTGTGCCCCCATGGCATGTGATATACACAGTGCTCACCAAGGTGCAGGGCAGTGGAGTGCCAGATTGTTTGGGTGACTGTGCATATATTTACATCTCGTCTCTCTGGGGCTGATGGAAAGCCTGGCACGTGCAGCCACCAGCTACATGCAGAACATCCAAGCTGTGGGGGAGGACAGTTCTCATGCAGCAGGGACACAGCAGTGTGGTGGGTGCTTGAATCCCACCGTGAAATTTAAGGATGCTCAAAGGACCCATTTAACCACGCAGGTATTTCTCAGCAAATTTTTGCATTGCTCATTAGGCTTCCCGTGAGGTGCAGGAGGATTTCCCTTCTCTGTTCTTTCCACAGACAGGGACTGTGCCTTTCCCTCTCACAAAATTTATCGATAGCAAGACAACCCGTAGCAAGACCTGACATTCCTAGACTCTACATGCAGCATGAAAGGTCTTCCTGCCGTTCCTTGTGTCTCCTGCAATGTAAATTGAGGCAAGACAGGAGGTGGCACCTAAGAGCACAGAGAAATGTCCATAAAGAGCACAACGTGGAGCAAGGGAAGTTGTGTGTTCTCCTGCAGCCTGATTCTCTGTGTGACTGATGAATAGGAAGGCAAGGCAAGACAGAGGGACTTAGATAAGAGATGCCTTACAGACAGTAACTGGACATATCTCCTGGAGATAGGCCAGCATGGAACCAGAAAGCCCTTCTTCTTCCTCAGCTTTTTACCCTCTCCCATGGTTGTATGCACCCGATATTATAGCCAGAAGATATATTTATGTTTACATAAATATAGCGTTGTATTCTTAATAGGGAAATAATCACTTCAGTGTATTCCAGTGTTTAATGTAGTCTGCAAAGGTCTTATTTGTTTCCTGTGGTGTTTTTAGCAATTACCTTTGTGATTGATTTGCCTTTTTTTATAATGTGTTAAGAATACCTAAAAGACCTGAGCTGGACTTCTTATTTATTTGATGGTACTTTCTATTATTTTATACCACAGAAATAGGGACCATCAAGTCTAGGATAACTCAGAGGATGTGACACTCAGGGACATGGTTCAGTGGTGGACTTGGCAGTGCTAGATCAATGGTTGTACTCAATTACTTTAGAGGTCTTTTCCAACATAAATGATCCTATGATTTTGTATAGAAGAAAACTGTTTCAATCCATATCAAAGGTCTCTTAACTCCCAGACTTTGATTAGTCACTGAACTTGAATAGTTGTTAACAAGAGGAATGTCATATCAGAATAAAATGTACCACGGGTTTTAACTATACTCACAGCTGTATGATTTGTGCCATACTTTGAAGCAGTCAGACCAGAAATCCCTTCCCTTTCATTCTCTGGTTTCTGCTCTTGGGTAGTCAGCATCTGTCTGTTTTTCCCAGACATTGCAAAGCCATGAAGACAAGAAAGGTCCTATTTTACTTTTTTTTCCATTTAAAAATAAGAAGAAAGACATCTCCAACACATACTTTGTTTTTATTTTTCTGTCCATTTTTCTTAAAAGCAATGCAAAGTAGCAGGAAAAACCACAAAATAGTAGAGTCTAATTTTACTTTTCCTTTTGCAGATATTTTTTTAAAAAAATGTTAAATCTCTTGTGATTTTCAAAGATCATCTGTGGTGGGAAATTATGTGAATTCTTAATTGATTAAATCATTTTAATGCCACATCACTGCCAAAAGAGGAGAGTCACACCTTCCGCCTTCCCTTACTGTGTTCCTGCACTTTGATTTGACTGTAGGAATGGTTTTCAGCTGCATCAAGAAGCAGAACCACCTCATCCAGAAGGTCCAGGAGCACAAAAGCTGGCAAAAGGACTGAGAAATCACAAGTGGTTGAGGCTGAGGAGGGTGAAACTTACTCTTTTAGCAGCAACCTGGACTTAAAGGGGCTTGTGTTGAGTGGAACCTCAGGGAAAAGAGTCACTCATCTGATGTGTGTCCATCCTGAAGGTCCCCAAATTAAAAATAGTGGAATAAGTAGGGTTGGGTAGGCATGATTGTGAGGAATAAGGATGTGTTCTAGATTAACCTGGAAAATTTTAAATTGTATCCTTTAGGAAGTAACCACCTTAAGCTCTTCATTACTTTCAGAAGCAGGTTTCAAAAAAAAAAAAAAAAAAGGCAAAATTATGATTTTGCATTCAAATTGATGTTCTCTCATCATTTTAAGGTTTACCTGTAAGCCTTTTGTTTGGAGGCTGGAAGGACAGTTATTTCTTGGAAGCAGTTTGGTTTCCCAAAGATCTCAGAGCAATGTGGATGATGTTTGTGCAAAACCTGTGCTTATAGGACATAATCTGATATTTTGAAAGCTTGCTGGAAGACACCTAATACCACAGCCCTGTTGTCTGATGAAGAAAAATGGACAAAGAATCATAGAATCCTTATGGTGGGAACAGACCTCCAAGATCATCAAGTCCAACCAAATACCCCCTGCCCACAGAGTGCCACATCTACTCATTGTTTGAGCACTTCCAGGGATGGGGACTCCAGCACTTCCCTGGGATGCCTGTTTCTGTGCTTAACCACTCTTTTAGTGAAGGCATTTTTCCTAATATCCAAACTAAACCTCCCCTGGCGCAGCTTGAGGTCGTTTCCCCTTGTCCTGGATGCTTCCTGCCCTGGGAGAGGAGGCTGTTCATGAACTGATGGAAATAACAGCCTTGGCTGAAGTTTTCCCGTTATCAGTGCAGGTTCTAATTATATAGACTAAAACTGTTATACAGCATTCCATGCCCATAAAGGAACCAGAAAAGGAAAGCATTAGGCAATTCCACTAATCATTATCATTCAGCTATTAACTGTCTTTTTCGGCATTTCTTTTTCACGGTTTAACACAAATTATACTTACGAAGCTATTTCAATTCTTTTGTCTGCAAGTAAAATGAGGATATAAAAGTTGTATTATAGGTAGTATTTTAAAAGCATCTTTAAAAAGCAAAGCACACTGGAGTTTTAGTAGCGTGTTCAAATGGGCTTATGGGCTCCCTGATTTTGTATGTGGGCCTCAGAAAAATGTTTAACGCCTTTTTGGATTGCACATCGAGAACAGAAGCTCTGTTGATAGCCAGTGATACTCTCATTCTCAAGTACTTAAGGCAGCTCTAAATATTGGATTTAAGCTCTTTCATCTCTTAACTGCTTTAAAAGGTATTACTTAAGATACTTTGAAAATGTGACCTGGGATGAAAAAATATGTTCCAATCTAATTTAAATGAAGACAGTGTGTTCTTATCCATTTGAACGTGGCAAAATGGCAAATTGAGTAAGAATCCAAGCCTATATATAATAGTAGACTTATCATATTTAGTGTGACTCTCCCTTATTGCCTGTGCACTTTTAAAAGGTTATTACTTTCAGAAAAGGTCGCTGTCTGCTAAGTGCAGGTCAACTGGCAAAAACACCAAAGTGTGTAATTTGCCAACCTGCTAGGACAGAAATATTTTTACCCTTAAAAAAATTTGGGGGTAATTCATGGGCCTTCCCCTGTGTTATGAGTCATTTTAAGTGGTCTCTTGTCATATAACTCAGCGTGAATTGACTGTTACTTTGCTGCTTGTGACTTAGAGCTTGAGGAATCACAACAGAAATGTCCTCCCTGCTGGAACCACTTTGCTGTTAAATTCCTCATTTGGGATTGCTGCCCTCTTTGGCTTTTGATCAAGAAATTTGTCAAGTTTGTGGTAATGGACCCATTTACCGACCTCACCATCACCCTCTGCATTGTGCTGAACACGCTCTTCCTGGCCCTGGAGCACTATAAGATGACGAAGGAGTTTGACCACATGCTTTACATAGGCAATTTGGTAAGTCACCCTGATCTTGAAGTGCTACCTGAGGAGTGTATTGCTTTTTAAAGTGTTGGCTGGGGCTTGGGAATACCTGGTGTTTTGATACACTGCCAGCATTGCTTTGCCTATGACATATCAAGCAAGTCCACACGGACACCTCTTTCTGGGGGTGAAGAGAACTGAATGAAGAACAAGGGTCTGTTTTTATCAAACTAACATTTTCTAATGCTATTAGCGAACATTAAAGCCATGTTTCTGGGCTGTTCCTGATCTGTTTAGGGAAATGAGATAAGAGAAAGGTTAATGAGCTTTATTTGGGATCTCTGGTAAAGCAATGATAAGACAGCAGTTCTTGGTGACTAATAGTGACTTTTAAGTACTATTAAAAATCCTACAGAAATCCTACAGAAAAATCCTACAGAAAAAAGCAAGGCAAGATCTTGGGAGGAAATAGAGTGGAGTTTGATAATGGGGTTGATGCGTATGCAGGAAGATGCCTATAGTACATTTTCTGTGTGTCCCTGTATGCCCCTGCTGTGCCTTTTCCAGAGGCACGTGCTGTGTCCCATGCAAACCCGGGGGCAAAGGGGACATGGAGCAAAGCATGGCTGATGCTTCGAGGGGAAACTCTTACTGTGCAAGCCGGAGCAGACGGGTGCAGAGCTGCAAAGCAAGCAGGGACCACACTTCTCCAAGGAAAAGCAGAGTGACAGTCCACAGTCAAGCTGCAGGGACAGCATAAAAGCCTTTCCAGAGGCAGTATGATACAATTTGTGACCCAGGGGTCCACTAAAATTTTGCAGTTACTACAAAAAAGAAGCTTTTTCTTTAATCATCTTTCTCTGTTAAAAGTTACCTTGTGTTACTGCTTTAAAACTTAACATTTAAAATCCTTTTAATTGTAGAAGAGTCTGAATTGGAAAAGGCACAGGCCATCTAGTTATGGCATGGTGGAGTTGCCCCTAAAACGTAGTGGTAGCAGCAGAGATATCCTATGGGACCACAAGTAATCTGGAGAGTCTGGAATGTGGATGCTGCTAAGTCTGCATTTGAGAAGCTCACAGCAGAGATTAAAAAAGCCCTTTATTTCTATAAAAACAAAGGCTGCAGTGTCTCAAAGCAGGATTCACCTCACCTAACTTTAGGTATTTACAGCGTAGGAGTCTGTCTCTGTGGCAGTTGCCTTTGTCTCCCTTTAAAGTCAATGTAGAGTAATGGACAATTTTAAGCCACATTAATGTGATGTTGTAAAGATATTTACTTTTGGATAAGGTGAACTGTGGCCTGGAGGCCAGTGACTGTAGTAACCATCGACCATGGTGGGAGTATGCAGACACACTACAGATGTGATATCTGCCTTTAGTGAGATGCATCCTGTGCTGGCAGGTTTAGGTGGGTAGTAGCAATAATCAGACGTTTTGTATCAGTCCTAGAATATGTGATAATGTCACAAACAGATTTTTTTCTTTACCCTGGTCCTCTGGCCTTCCTTGGGCAGGTTGAGGTTATTCTCCTAGACTGTGGGACTAGTCTCCAGTTTTTCAGCTGCTGTGTCTTGGCAAATCTTGCTCTGTTGTTGTCTAAGCAGAAATCTGTTTGGGTCTCTCTTGCCCTCTGCAGAAAGCAGTAGATGAGGATAGCTTGGAAAGTCATCTCACAGGACCGTACACCGCTGCACTTTGCAGCCAGCAATCCTTCTTGTTGCTCAAGAATTTGTAGCCTTCCAAGATGACTTTGAAAAAAATTCCTTCAGACCCAGTGTCCACCAAAGCAGGTGGCAGTGCTTTCAATTCCCTCTTTGTCACTCGGGATAGTCAAGGTGTCTGCTCCCTGCTCTGCTTTTGGCAGATCAGCTTCTCCCTTGCAGACCACAGGCAGGGAAACTTTAGCCCTTGGCATCCCTGCTGCCAGTATGACTCCTAGTTTTTGGCAAAGAGAGAAAGTTTGTAGAGAGACATATGGTTTGGGTTTGCATTT
>VZRE01010645.1:126111-154382 GCA_013396775.1 Cephalopterus ornatus
TTTTTTGGCAGGAGAAATTTTACAAAGCAAATTCTGCAAAATTTTGCAAAAAAAAAAAATCTCACTGTGAGTTTCTCGGGATTGCCTAGAGCCATTTCTGCTCTTTGTGTTAAAGTGTAAAGTAAGCAAAACAGCCCACCAGTATTTTCTGTAACAGGCTGATGGCTCAAGGCTCCCCTTGTTCTGAGATCTGAGGTTGGGTCTGTGAGAAGCCAGACTGTCCCAGCTCACCCTCACCAGCTTTACTAAACCCCTGCATAACTGGATTGATTGTGAGTGGAGCAGGTCAGACAAAGGTAACTCCATTTTGTGGAGGATTTTGCAAAGTCATTTTTAATGAAAATTGACATTTTTTGCAATTCCCTATGAAAGGCAAGGGAGTCCCAGCCCCAGGGCAGGCTGCCAGGTGACTGCATCTCCTAAGCTGCAGACTGCCAGCCCTCCCTCTGCCCCCACGCTGGCTGGCTGTCGCCTTTCTGTTGGATCTAACCCTCTCTAAGTGATTATTCTAGCATTAAACAGGGGAAATATTAAAGAGGGCAGGTCTTTGGCATTTTTTTTTTTACTCAAAACAAATGCTTCTGAGTGAAATGAAAGAATGAGAGTGGAAAATAAATTTGCTTTCTCTGGATCTGGCAGTCAGTGGAGCTCTCCCGCTCTGATTGTCTATCCACTTCATTCAGTATCTGCTGCTTTTAGACTCCTTCAGTTCATCACTTAGCAGGAATCAGCATTTTTAAATGTGAGCAAAAGGCCAGCCAAGCACATGGACATCTTTACATGCTTCATCTGCCCACACACCACCCAAAAAATTAGTAGATAGAGCAAGATTCCCTCAATTTTTCTTTTCCTTTTAGAAGCTGAAATACCTCTGTGCAATATCAAAGCCTAAATGGCTCGAATGACAGGTAAAAGGTTTTGGTTGGTTTGGGGTTTTTTTAAGACAAAGTCCTCCAAATCAGCAGTGTCATATTTGGCACCAGTGGATGTTAAGCTACTTGTTTTCTCTCCAGCTTTCTCATATGTCACATCCCCATCCGTCCTCTTGTGCAAGCGCAGCCATCGCATACCAGGTGCCGGCGGTTTGGCAACCGCTGTTTGAAATCTGCAGCTGGTACACATGCACGATTCCTAATGCCTCTAGGAAGGCCCAGACATTTTGCTGCCTTGCTGTGACATTTCCTTCTCAGAAGGCTATTGATTAAAATGATTCAGGCAAAGAAAGTGATCCTCCTGAGTCATTTCTCAGCAAGATGGTTGCATAACGTATGCACCGTGGTATCGTAGTTTCTTAAGGCAGTCCCCTGGATACAATCTCACAGACATCCAGTTCTGTCCTGTTCTCCGTCCTAGGAAAATTGAGAGCATTATGGTGGGAGTCTTTGGTATCTCTAACCACTGTGACTCAGAAATCGTTGGCTACTTAGAAATATGAGACAGGTTGTTTGTCGTGTTCTTGGTATGAGATGGCGATGGGAAGTTGTCATGTTCCCAAGTATTGCTGCAATCCAAGATATCATTTTCCTGATGAGAAAGAGAAGGTAATTTACATAAGGAATTGTGTAAAATGGCCACTTGGAATAATCAATTCCAGAAGCATTAGAAAGTAAAGCCAAACCTTCCTCAAATGCAGGCTATACTCATTTACTTTTATTCCTTAATGTCATGATTACATTATCTTAAGTTTTCCCTTTCACATCTTAATGGGGGTCTCATCCCTGTTGCTCAGAGTTGATCAGTTCTGCTGGGCTAATGCTGCAAATATTCAGCTTCTTGCAAGGAAAACATTTCTCCTTGACTGTATGTTGTTGATGTGTGAGCTCTGTATCTCCCCCTTCTTTCTAGACCAAACAAGAGCATTAATGTTGATTGTTTCACAGAAAACCGTGTGCTTTACCAAGTACATTTCCAGAAATTATCTATTTCTGCAGATATATCTATTTCTGTTTCAGAAATACCAGAAATTCCAGAATTTTCCAGAAACACAAAGCTCTGTGCAGCTTGTACTAGTACTTGGAATGAAAATAAACCCGTATACTAAGAACTTGGTGCTCACATTTTGTCATTTTAACTTGACTGTAGCTTTGCATCGTGCATTTAAACTGTTACTTAAGGAGGGCATATAAAAGGACAAGATCTGGGAGATACTTTAAAGGAATGTGTTAAAACTGAATTTCTTGTCAGCAGCCTTCCTCCCCCCTCTCCCTCTGCCTCATACGTAATATTTATATGTTGTTTTAAAGAAAAATGTTCCAATTAGAAGTTCCACCGTATGACATTTGAACTAGGTCATAAATAACCAATGTGTTCCCAAGATGCAGTGAAAAGAAAATTGCCATGATTATTTGTTGAAAAAAAAAAAAAGACCAAGACTCAAATTAGAGTTTCTAATTGCCTTCACTGCCAGCAATAACCTCAGAATAACTGGAGGCGTGCATTGCCCTTCTATTGATAATAGTAACAAAATGAAAAGGGATAATACAGGAGATACACTACAACCCAAATAACCCTGAACACTCACACTGAATTCACTCAGCTTTCTCCACTGATATGAACAGATTTAACCTTTATAAAACGCACCTTTACACTTTCATTTTTTTACCGCTGGGATTTTTCAGATGATGGAAGGAGATAGAAATGTATGTTCCAATCCAGAGCTTGAAGTCAGATGTCATTGTAAGTTTAAAGCAGTGTATTATTGTGAAAAGAGAAGACAAAATTGTAATAGTGATAAAGAATCAGCCATGGAAAAGAAAGTATTTGTTTGTAAAAAATGTTTTTGGCTTTCTGCTGTGTTCACCTGCAGCAATGGAAACTCTGTAAGCAAGGAGCTGTGTTTAAAAGGTTACTTTGAATTCATATTTTTCTTTCTGCAGGTCTTCACTGGGATTTTCACAGCAGAAATGGTCTTCAAAGTAATTGCCCTTGACCCCTACTACTATTTTCAGCAGGGCTGGAATATTTTTGACAGCATAATTGTTATTCTAAGCCTGATGGAACTGGGTTTGTCCAGCATGGGAAACCTGTCTGTTTTACGCTCCTTTCGTCTGGTAATGGTCTTATTCTGTTCTTATCCATCTTCTTTTATTACATATAAACTCTGACATGAATGCAACTTGTTTTCTTAAAAACACATCTGCCAATAATAGCTGCAAACTGGTGAGCAGTACATGACACTAATTATAGGCTGTGGGATAAATGGAATTGTTCCAGATTTACATCAGGGTAAATGAGAACATAATTTGATTCCTTCTAGCTGTGCCAGGTACTTGTAGCACACTTAAAATATTTGAATTCAAATTTGTAATAAAAATCTGCCACCTTATACCTGTACACCTGTTAGTGTAGTCAGCAGATAATTGATAGCCCAAGAAATGCAAGAGCCAGTAACTTGTTGTTTTAGAAGTTGTTATTCCTAAATTATGCTATAAACATGCCACTGTTCCTTTAGATGTTGTCAAACGAAAGTGTCTTTGAATTATTCACCGAGTGTGTTTTTTTTTTTTCCTAGAACTGATCACCATAACATAGCACTTGTCTTTCATGGGAACTCCTTAGCTGTCAGCTCCTTTGTTAGGCTCGGGATAGTGGTGTTCTATTAATGAGAGACAGGTGACATACTGGAAGAGAAAAGTGCTTTCCTCCCTAGCCTGACATTTGTGTTGCACTTCGTGTACCAGGATGTCCATGCCAATCATTCTGGCCATGATATGGCTTCACAATTTTAAAGATCAGGAAAACAAGCCCTTATGGTTACATTTAGCGGAAGAATTAATTTTTTTTTTTCCCCCCAAAATTCCCTGCACTGCTCAAAAATGCAAATTTTCCATCTCTGGCCTAAGTGTTTCCTTTCAGTTTTTGAGCAAGCCCTCTTCAATAGGGCTGATAGTAAACCTTCACCTGAAAACAGAGCACAAGGGCTAGGCACCATTTACATCCTTAAAATAGGTCTTAAGTGGGGCGTGGGTTGAGCACAGACTGCGTGATCCTCGGCACAGAGGTGATTTTCACCCTGGGAGCTAACAGCTAGTAGCATCTGGCTGAGGCTGGCTCTGAAACACAGAGGAATTCCTTCTCTCTCTGTCAGATCAAACCCTAAACTCCTTCCTCCAGATGCCTGCCAGGCTGTTTAATTTGAGGAGGAAAAGCAACGTAAAAGAAAATATTAAGACCTGTATTTTGTCCTTCCGTCCTCTCCCCACCATGGTAGTGGAGGAATGCGCCTCTAAGGACCCGTGTATCCAACCAGGCAGAGCATAGCTCTGGAAAACTTAATTCTCTTCCTAGAAGCCCAGCTGATGTTTTATTAATAGATGTAATGGGGTTAACAGGAAGCACGGCTAAAATCACCTGGTACCGCACACGCTGTGGCATTTAACATCTTTCACGTTTTACCCACTTGAATAATTCATTGGCTGAAATGTCCGTTGCTTCTGTGAACTGACGCTGTTGTTTGTGTTCCGTTCGCAGCTGCGGGTCTTCAAGTTGGCGAAGTCCTGGCCGACCTTAAATACGCTCATTAAAATCATCGGTAACTCAGTGGGTGCCCTCGGCAACCTCACGCTCGTGCTGGCAATCATCGTCTTTATTTTTGCCGTGGTAGGGATGCAGCTTTTTGGAAAAAGCTACTTGGACAACGTGAAGAAAATAAGCAAGACTGGCAATTTGCCACGGTGGCACATGAACGACTTCTTCCACTCGTTCCTCATCATCTTCCGGATTTTGTGTGGAGAGTGGATCGAGACCATGTGGGACTGTATGGAAGTAGCTGGGCAGCCACTGTGCCTTCTTGTCTTCTTGTTGGTCATGGTGATAGGAAACCTGGTGGTGAGTTCTCAAGATGTTGGGGTTTTTTTCTTCCTTTCATGGTGGGTGTGTGAAAATGCACCATTTTTTAATCTAGAAAGGGCAAATCTCACGTCGCTCCATGACTTTAATTTGATGAACTAAGTTGTCACTCAGAGAAACTTGCTCCTATCCCAAATACAAAATTGCTAACATTGCATTAGTCATAGGGAATGAGGGCTTGCTGGTTTTTTTTAGAACAGGTAATGTTTTGCCAGAGGTAAGTCACTTGGGCTGGTTATAATGATTTTATTTCTTAGGCCATTCATGGGGATGAAAAGATTCCAGATCTCTTTTCTGTACAGGTGTGAATATCACCTCAACTGTCACTGTTTTGGGACATATTTTATTTCCCTTCATTTTTAGTCCAGAACACGTGAACCTCACAGACGGCACAGTGTCTTTGACTGGAGTTTCAAATGTCTTTAGCCTGCGCGTTCTAGGAAGCTACAGGTTGTGTTTACTGTAATGTCACTGGCTCGCCTGCCTTTTTTAATAGACTACCCCATAACCATGCCTTACATAAGCTCTGAACCTATTAAGACTGAATTATATTTCCCTGTTGACATCTTAAGGAGCGCTTTGCTGGCTTTCAGTCATTGTGGAAACGTTTCTGCTGTTCAGCTTACAGAGCATCTTTGACATTGTGGCTCTAATGGCCTCACTGTTTATGTAGCAAGTTGTTTAATAGTAGATGCTGCTATAAAAAACGTGGGGTTTTGCTGCTGATTGCTTTTAGTGGTTGTTTTGCTTTTAAGTACGCAATGTTTTGGTTCTCAGCTGCTGGGGTAAAAAAAGTTCTTGAACGAGCTTATAGAAAAACAGAGCGTGTTCTTTTGTTTACATTAATTTATATTTTAACAGTTATTTTTGTGCTGAAAATGTTGATTTCAAGGGCAAATTATATTTTTCATTTTGTTTTTTTTTTTTAAATAAAAGTCAGAAGTTAAGCTGTGATTACTCAGAAAGCGGCAGATTACTTATGTTTTTTTCCATAACTTACTGTTTCTATATTTTTTTCTTAGAATTGAATTTGATTAGAGGAGTTGGGGATAAATGCTACTTTATTTAGAAAAAAATTATTTGGGAGAGTTTAGCCAGAAATCCAGAAAGTTAATCTCCCCCTGCCATTAAGCAATGCATTCTGTGTATGATAATGAAAGCTGGAAATAATATGTGTTAAATTCTGGGGAAAATGTTAACATTTGAAATATTCATGGATTATTAAAAGATGTGAATTAGAAACATCTGATACCCTTAGATATTAACACTCATCAATGTACATAAGTTCTGTTAAATATGAAATCTGGTTCAGCAGAGACTGCATTAGTATTATCTACATATATTTAACCTTCCGTGCTTGAAAAAGGCTGTCCCTGATGTAAAACCAGATATTGAAAAACTCTGTCAGCGTGGATAAGCTGAAGTTATTGGTCAGCTGAAAGCAAAATGCTAGCTTTATTGTTTTCAGCCCACAG
Source organism: Cephalopterus ornatus (assembly GCA_013396775.1). Lineage (NCBI taxonomy): Eukaryota > Metazoa > Chordata > Aves > Passeriformes > Cotingidae > Cephalopterus > Cephalopterus ornatus. The sequence continues at coordinate 132,435 of VZRE01010645.1, forward strand.
TTCTGTAAGGATGTGGCAAAGACCGGTAAATAGACATGATTCTTGTGTGTGGGTCACTCAAAAAAGAAAAAAGTGAATGATTCATAGGTGATGAAAAGAACAGATTGTGAATCATGAGACCCATCCAGTGTTAACTGTGTTGCATGGAGATTTCATGATGTTGATTAGCAGGTAGGGAGGAGGTCATCTTACTCCTCTGGCATCAGCTAAATTCTTCCTTTCTTCAATGAGGGTGAATTGAACTTACCAATTCATTTATTTGCTGAACATCATCAGACCCAAAAATTCTGGTATCTAAAAGAGCACCATGAGCCCTTTCAAATACAATTACTCAAGTGCTAAAACTTTTACCTGTAACACCACTGCAATCTGTGCCAGCACAGCTTCTCTTCTGACTTGCTGAGATCCTTGTTCCTCCTCTGAGTTTCAAGAGTCAGTTCTGATAAAAAATATTATCCTGAGGCTGTATCTCATCTGGACCCCCAATGCTTCCATAGTCCCTGAAGGCACGGAGGAAATCCTGCATCGTTTTTCCTGAGGTAGCAGATCTGCACAGTCATCTAGACTAAATACTTTTGTCTGTCACATCCGCCAGTGCATATGGTGGTGTCTGTGCCCACTTCCCCAACTACAAGGCCAAGTATTACAAAGCAGACCTGCTCTCGAGCTCCTGTAAGGGCTGCAAACTGGTGCTGAAAGTGTTACAAACCACTGACATTCTGTGGCATGTTCAGTGATTCTGTTTGCGGGTCTTATCCAGCCTCACTAACATAAATTCAAAGGAATGGTGGAAGAAAATCCAGGAAAGTTAGTAACCGCCCTGGGCAACATCGTGTTATAGAGCAGCACAGCTGCTGAAAGGAATTTTAGTAAATCTTTAGTCTTTGGTTTGTATTCATATATCCTAAAAATGTCTTGGACAATTTGTGTGCAATGCCACACGAAACTATATTTACAGCTGGTCAGCTGATATTTGAGTCATCTTCAAGGAACTCAACTTTACAACATAGTTGGAAAACTATGTGCTGTGGAACTTCTTTCACACAATAAAACTGTGCTACTATTGTCAGATAGCTGTTTAGAGTCATTGAAGCTGCTTTAGAGGTAAAGCCAAACCAGACAGATAATAAAAGTTTCTCCCTCATTTGTAAGGAAGAGCTTCTGAAATAGCTGACGGAATAATTATGCTTACTCTTAAGTTTTAAAAAGGCCTTAACATATTATGTGTATTTATGTTACTGAGGTTAATAAGGAAAATCACTGAGACAGGAATTATTAAGAAGATGTAGGAGAATTTGGGTCACAAGGCAGTTCCTGGTGGCCCCTGCTCCGGCAGGTCAGCCAGTGTGAGAGTCGATATGACATCAGCCACTTCTCAGGGGACAGTTGTGTGTAATGGGCGCAAACAACGTGCATGAATAAAACTGACACCTCAATCACAGACAGAACAACCTCCAACCTCGCTCTGCGTGTGTGATGTGCACTGGCCAAGCCACCCCTTTATTCTTCTGACGGCCACACGGATGAAACGTTTTCTGCCAGCTTCTCCTGAAATGCCACCAAGTGAAGGACAGCTTGATGTGGCACAGAAATGCCCCCACTGTCTTTGCTCGTGCTCTGATGGGGCTGTGTCTGACAGGCAGCACCCAAAAAGCATCATTCAGTGTTAACCCGAGCTAAGAGCTGCAGGGCATTAACTCACCCTCATGGCTGAGTTCTGGACTGCCGTTGCCTCACCTTTATCTGATTCACACACACCCCAATACTTCCATGGCACATCCACCACTATTCCCCAGCTCACCACGGCTGGTAAATCACTGCTGCATTTCCGTGGTGGATTTTGTCTTACTGGAGTCACAAGCATGCCAAGATGTAGAGTCCGTAACCAGGAAAGTGACATCTTCAGGATTTACCTGAAAGGCAAAATATAAGGCTGGAATTGCTCCTTTAGGATCAGTCCTAGGCTTTTTTTATTTTTCCCCCCTGCTGTCTATTCAGGAAAATATTAATGCCATTTTCTGAGAATACAATACAAAGGTAGAAAGCACCACCAATTTCTAGGGTATCAGGCTATCCTGTAGACAGGATTGCATAACCATTATTGAATTAATGCATGATGCATGGAAATATGAAATACAAGTGTAAAGTCATGCCCTCAGCCCTATTTAAGAATTTATGTTATCATCAAGTAGCTTACCAGCAGAAATTGTGTACGTATTAGTCGCCATGGACATCTACATGTGTAATCATTGCATGGAGGTGCCTTTGTAGTCAGATCTGGTTAATGGAGTCTATGAAGTCATAAAATATTTTACCACCTCAAAAAATCCAAATACATTGGATTAAATAGCCCCTAAAACTGCCTTTTGCTGTCCCTGAAGTCTTAGGAGGAAGACTTGGGTGTAGAAATCCCCATGGGCATATCACTGGCTGACTGAGCCACTATGATGCAGGGATGTACCAATACAGTGCACCCACTGAAAAAAGTAAATGACATTCTAATTCATATCAGGAACGCTAATCACAGAGGAAAAAAGAGAATATGAATGCTACTGCACAGTGATCTGCAATACTGCGTATGCTATACATACCACTGATGACTGGTCCTCAAGAAAGATGAAGGTCTACCAGGAAAAGCACAGCATGGGAATATGAAGTTGATGAGGGCAATGCAGAGAGAGCATGGGAGGAGAACAGTTTAAGTGACAGGATGCTGCTCATCCCAAAACAAAACAGTATAAATCACTGTGGGTAACATTACTGGGATTTGAAAGGAGGCTTCTCATTATCACTCTGGTGAGGCTGTTTGGGAGAACTTTGCAGTAAGACTGACCAGCACCAAGCCAGCAGTGTGTGAAATGGATTAGATGTTGAAAAAAGCAACACGTGTCAGCAGGGGACTTGACTTGGTGACCCAAGAGGACCTTCCAATCCTGTGTTTCCCTATGGTAATTTCAGTGCCTGGCACGAGCATGAGCTGCTCAGCATGGTTTGGATGAGATTTGAAGTGACTTGCTTTGGTTAAATTCAGTGGAAACTTTTCTCTGAAAAAGTCAGATGCAGCTGAAACCCATCTTTTTTACTCTGCTTCCACATCTCAGGAAGACTTAATGGTCGGGTTTTTTCTGTTATAATTTGGCCCATGCCTGAGACATGCAGAAATATGCAAATGTTACATTCTTGGAACTAAGGAGTTTGCCCCTCCCTTTTTGCCTTTCCAACAAGTCCGTGTAGGATAGTTCTTGAAGAGATGTGCTGGGAAGGTGCTACTAAACCTCCCATCAGGTTAAAATCTGTGGATTTTCAAACTGGTCAGATACCAAGAGAACCTTATTAGGTCCCATTCACCACCATTTTGATCTTTAAGAGCCAAATTCTGTCGATAAAATGATGTTGTTACCAGAGCTGTTCTGACAGACAGGTCTGCAGCAGGGCAAGCAAGCAAGAAAGAAATCAAGTTACAGGGCTTTGAGCAACCTGGTCTAGTGGAAGGTTCCTTGACCATGGTAGGGGAGTTAGAATTAGATGATCTTTAAGGTCGCTTCCAGCTCAAACCATTCTATGATTCTACAAATAGGAGCAACACATAATTTCTTAGTACTTCTACTTCATCCTGTTCTTTCACAAGAGTCTCCCTCCCAACCATGAGAAGGTTGTCCTGAGCACCACCAATGCAGCCTGGATGGGAACAAATGTCCTAGAAGGAGGAGAAGGACAAGAAGGATGAAGGGCCATTTAGCACAGATCCTGGACTGACAGATGTGCAAGAGAGAGGTTTGGGACTGGGAGGATTGTTTGAGTGGGGAAGAGAAATGACTACAGCTTTATGTGAAGCTTAATCCATGAGAAGTTCACAGCAATTTCCTGCACTGAATCACATTCCTACGTGACAAACTCTAAGTAACATAAGGAGGAGCTTGGTTCCATGTATCTCCTTAATACCTTTTTTTTTCTTTGTTTGCTAATGTTCCCTTTAGTTTGATGCGTGTGGTCAAGAAACCACAACAAAAAAAAACAAACAAAAAAAACCCCATATACAGAAGAAGCACCTGTGATGTACAGCATATAAATGCATAAGACAGGGCTGCTATTTGCATGGCCTTCAGCATGGGGGCTTTTCTTCTGTATAAAACCATTTCATAGAGTAAGTTACTAACTGTTGCTGAATGAGCACTAAATGATCTCTAATTGAGGAACACAAGAGAGAGTGCATGTGGCCACCTGTGAAGGAGAACTGATAGCCCGCCATGGGGGAATCCACCAACTGGCCAGCTGCATGAGAGTTTCACAGGCAAGGTACTTTCCCCGCTGAAAATTGTGGTCAGTGCAGAGTATGAAGAAGTTTAATATTGTGGAGCAAGATGATCTTTTGTATTTATCCTCAGTGCCAGAAAATGTTCTTGAGCACATTTAATTTATTAGTGTAGAAGTAGCCATAAATTCCTGTCTCGCCCGATGTTGATACATCTCCATCACTGCAAATTTCTCAGCAGACCATACTGGGGCTCGAAAGAGGTTTATGGTAATGTGTCAGATTTTCTCTTTGTTTAAATGAAATGGGTAGAGAGGAACTATCACTGTCCCGTGTGGTAAAATCACAAGTAATAGCAAAATAGCTTCTAACAGGCCTAGGTGAAAGTGGATTACAATATTACATTTCAAGAGCTCAGACAGCCAAAGCATATTAGGGTGGTCAAAGGTGATCTTCAGATGGAGGCTTGTGTTTCTGCCTGACATGATAGGGCTGTCACTGAGGGAAGATACATCAAAACTCCAACACTTTTAAAAGACATGAAGCATCAAACTAGGGAGTTTTAAGACCGTAAAACTTTTTACAGGGTGATGGAGGGTTGTTTTACCCCAAAAGGAATGAGGCCTCATTCGTTCAGATTGCCTGTGCCAATAAACAAATGAAAATGGAACTCTGATCACAAATGATAGCACTTTTACAGCTATCTCCTTATTTTCTTTTCAAATTATGTACAAATCTAAAATACCAAAGCCCCATTTTTCTGGTTTTTCCTGTCTATCCCCAGAGAAATTATTAACTCAAGAGCTGCAGCGAGACTTGCTGCCCTGAATCAAGTAATTATTTTTGCATTTAATGACAAACATGCTCTTATTCATGGGGGCCACTGAAGACATCTACTCTGTGAATAAAGGTTAATCCCCTTGGAGGGAAATACAGTATTTGTATTGCATCTGATAATTAATATAAATGAAGTGAAATTTTAAAATATTGTGTATTTTTTAATTGCAAATACTAGGTTAGATCTGCTCACTGGAAATGAAAGCAGGTTTGGTAAGAAGGTATTACAACTCAAATTACAGCATTTTAGGCTTAGTTTTTTTTAATTTTCAAACCATAGTAGAAGTCTTCATTCTCAAGCTTTATATGTTGTACTTCTACCACTAGTTAGTCTTCTTGGAGTCCACCAGTTCCACTTCTTGCAAAATGGAAGGAATAGGGGATAAGATGCAACTACATAAAAGCTGTGGAAGAACAGCTTTTTGCAAGGAAATGGGGAGCCATAGGAGATTTGCAGAGATGTTCAGGTTGTCCCAAGTCTTGCTGGAGCGCTTCCTTCCCTCCTCTCTCTCTACACCCCAGTGTTCACGTCCTGGGTGCCCTTGTTCACCTTATCTGCTCTTTCAGCAGTTCCCAACATTCTGGAAACATGCATTTGTGTTTTGGTTACATCAGCTGAGAAGGCCTGTAGATAAACAGGCAGGAATAGGCATGTCAGTAACAGTCATCGTCAAGACAGACAGAATCTGCAAAGCGGCGAGCGGAGGGCGTGTGGGGCACCACGGAGGAGCAGGACTCATCAGAAAGCTGCAGGAGCCATAATGAGAGCTGGGAAATACTGGAGATGGGGGCTGGACAGTTAGAGGGTCCAGAAGAAGCCAGGGAGCCCAAGGGATCATTAGTGAGAAGTGGAAGTGTCATTTGAGCCTGTCTCATCAGCTTGGACACTTACGTAAGGGAGGCGAATTTTCCTTCTCAGGTCACGTGCGACTTTACAGAAGAGCAGCCCAGAATACATGAATAAGCACAACTGGGGACACAAACAAACTAGTGTCAAAACAACTGTCAGCATGTTGCTGTCCCTTTTGCTTCTACTCATGTACGCTTAGGGCTGGGAGCGGGAACATTTGGTGTGATACTGGAGAATTCAAAACTCAGAGGGAAGCAGCACATTTCCTCAGCTTCCCCCTTCATATTTTTCATGCCAGCTACCTGCATAGTCCATGCATGAGTCCCAAAGCAACTTTAGCTATTTGTATTTCCCATTATCCATCCTTTCTTGAGAAGTGCCTGGGAAGCAGAGCACTCAGGTAGTCGATGCTTTTTTGCAAACACCTGGCTGTATCTACTTGAGTATTAAACATCCTCAAGGGTAATGAAAGGTCCACCAGAAACAGATGGCATCATGTGATGCTTCAAAAAGATAAATCCTGACACCAACCATCAATCAGTCCAGTTGCCTTTGATGACTCCCAGCAGAGATGGAAAGCCTTCATCCTCACATGGGTTACTTTAAATGCAAACCCTTTGCCTCAGACTCTAGGCTTTAAAAATTGCATGATTTATCGGTTAGCATGTAAATAACTATAATTTATTTTATTGAGTAGATATTTCCCACCATCATGTGTAATACCAGATGCTGGTGCTAAAAAGTCTGGGGAAATTAACCGCACTGTAATTATGATGGATCATCAAAGACTGCTGGTTTTCCAAAATGCCATTGTATGGTAGATTAAGTAGAGCCTGTTCAAAGCTGGGAGGTTTAGGGCTGCTTTGCCCAACAGATGTGAGGGAAATGTACCCAAGAACAAATAGGAGGACAAACTACCTTCAAAATCTATTCCTAAAAAGTAATCTGCTTCCTTCTGTCAATCCAGATTTATGAGTGTCTGTATCCTGCTACAGGCTCAGCTGTTTCTTCTGAAGAGTTGAATCTTGGCACTTCGTGACTAAATCTGAGCTTGCATCTTGTATTAGGGGACAAGTGTGTTCAGTTGCTGTTTTCAAGGTACTATATGGTGTCCTTGTCAAATATATACTGAAATCTGCCAATTTTTCCCCTGCAACACTCATCCACAGAAAAATAGATTTTAAAAATACAAATAGCCCAAATCCCAAAAACAGTTGGCATACAGAAGAGAAGTAAGCTTCTGCTTCTGATGCAGCTCAAAGGAGGATGAAAACAAAAAGTGAACTAAGGCTTTTCTTTTTTTTTCATCTGTGACATAAGGAATTCCCAAAAACAATAATACAAAGCAGATTCATTGGTGGTCTGTGCCTGGATTTTGGCATTTGGTGCAGATTTTAATCAGTAGAATTATAAATATTGCTTCTTGATCTATAAATGAGTCCCTGGGATATATCAGACAGAAATAAAATCTAGTAATAATGCTAGTGCTCTTCCATAGGTGTATATATATAAAGGAATACAAAACTATCTCCCCTTAACCTTCATGGGTGTGAGATGACTTGGAAATATGGAGGAAGAAGAATGCTATTATATTAGTTCAGTCAACCTGGCACTTGGAAACCATCCTCATGCCCTTTGTTCTAATTGTGTTTCCAAATCAGAGAATTTTTTCTCTAAAAATATTGTTTAAGCATTGACTCCATTATATGAACTGCTGACAGGATGAAATATTTTTAATACGATCTACCATATATATATATATTCACATGTATATTTTATTTGTGAAGATACTAGTTAATTCTTTTTGAGATTTGGTTGCAATCCAGGAACTGAACAGGAGCTGAGTTTTTATTTTGAGAGCTGCAGCCCTGTTGATACAGTAGGCATCAGCAGGGTAAAACGCTGCCCATTTTTTGTTCTACATGTGTCGTTGGCTCATAGTGTAAAAAGGGCTTTGTCAGTGGTTAAGCTTGCTAATAGGTGGGTAGTTATTAAAAATCTAGAAGACACTGAGTCAAATTTAATTGGACAAGAGTGTGCAAAGGTAGGAACAACTGAATGTGTCTCTTTTTATTAATGTCACAGTACGAGTTGTCTGGATGTCATTGAAAGGGTAATGACAACAGAATTGTTCCTAGCATGCGTTGAGGAGAAGGCAAGGTTTTTAAAGTTAAAATGGACCAGGTGGTAGAAATTTAATACATTGTTTGCTACTCCTCAACATCTTCTACTTTAAAAAAAAAAAGGTTAAAAACATTATTTTTCCCCACCAAAACTAAGCAGTGAGTAGAGCATTCTAACAGTTGCCTCTAGAAATATCTTGTTAAAAACAATATGTGAAACAATAAGCTAGTCATGACATCCTTAGCCTTCTTAGGAGGTGTATGGTATTTAAGAGATACTGGAATTTGTCTTTTCCCATGGACAGTGCATATTTACATCTGCATTTCTCCGCCTAGCACATGCATGGCAACATGGTCTGTGGCTTCCCAAGAAAAATATGCTGAAGAATGCATTTGGGAGCTAAATGTAGTACACAGGATTAGATACCAATTTCCTGCCTTTGGGGATCTTATTGAACAGTAAGAAATCCCTGCGGTCAAGGGGGTCCTTTGGTCTCCTGCTACTGTTCCATATTTCTTCCTGTTCCTGGAAGTCCACTTGTCTGGGTCTTATTCTGGTAGACTTCTCTAAATTCAGTAAACCCACTGACCCACATTTGCTGAGGAAAATCTCCAGCAGATACAGACCTACTCCATCAATTTTGTATTACTGCAAACAGTGCAAAGGAAAGAAGAATCAGACTTGTTGGTTTTTTGTCCCTTTTACCATTTCTATTGCTTTGCTGCTATTTAAGTCCCTTTTGTTCTATTTCCCTGACTGTTGATTCATGTGTTAACTTTTCTTCTTCCTGTATTGTTTGGGTCATCCTTAGCCAAAATCTTGTTTAAATTAATTCTTATTGAATATGATCCAAATCTCCCCTTCCTTTAATTTTCTTCTACCTAAAATGTATTTTCTTTCTTTTTTGGTCACTTCTGGTCTTGATTGTCATAGAATGTTTTGGGTAGAAAGGGACCTTAAAGATCATCTGGTTTCAACCCCCCGCCATGGGCAGGGACACCTTCCACTAGACCAGGTTGCACAAAGCCTCATCCAACCTGGCCTTGAACACTCCCAGGGATGTGACAGTAGCAGCTTCTCTGGGAAACCCTCTCCAGTGCCTTACCACTCTCACACTGAAGAATTTCTTTCTTATATCTAATCTAAATCTCTCCTTTTCCGGTTTAAAGCCCTCCTCCTTTGTCCTATCACTCCATATCCTTGCAAAAGTTCCTCTCCATCCCTTTTGTAGCCCTTTTAGGTACTGCAGGCGGCTATAAAGTCTCCCCAGAGCCTTCTTTCTCCAGGACAAGCTACCCTAACTCTCTTACTCTGTCTTCATAGGAAAGGTGATTATAGTAATTCTCTCTTTCATATTGCCCCATATCTCTGCTGTAGTCTTCCTAGAATCACACTTTGGGCAAATCTCCTCTTTTCACATTGTTTTGGATTTCTGACTTTCATGTCATCTTCTGCAAGATCCATCTCATCCTGTATCTTGACTTCACCCTCCCAAATGCACAACCAAATTCCAAGACTCTATCCTGAAACTGTTTGAAACTCTTATGATTATTTCAGTGCGAAAGTGGTTTTATTTTTTTGACTAAGCCAATTTTTGTACAGAAGCTTTGCCATCTGTAGGTCACAGTAGTATTTTCTCATGAAAAGGGTACATTCTAACTGATCTTAGGACTTGATTTTAAGTATACTTGATATTTTCCATGCTGAATTTTCATGGAGATGAAAATAGGAATTACATGTGTTTTTTGGTGATGGGCAATTTTTAAGCAGCTCTACAAGCAGTTAATTCCCCTGCCCCTCTGTTTGTAGCCTCCTCCCCACCATGAGTTCCCTTCTCTTTCTGGCCTCCCTCATGTAGGCTCATTCATTGCAACTGCACAACTAAGAGGACTCTCTTGCTTCTTGTGCTACAAACTCCTTTGTATGGAGGTTTCTCCCTGGAAGACTTCCATGCCCCTTCTCCCCTCCTCTAATTTTCTTGTCTCCCACATTTAGATGTGATGCCATCCCATTTCTGGGAGGTTTGGCCAGTGCAAAATGCCTGCTGAAGAATCTCTGTTTGAAAACACAGGCAGGTGGCTGCCTCTATAAACTGACTAAGGCATGAAAACAAACATTGTGAGTGTCCCTCCTGTCTTGGTTAGCACATTCCCTGGCCACCCCATCCCAGTTGATGCCTGGCCTTTCAGGGAAAAGTCCTGGCTGGTGACAGCAGCCAGGGAACAATACTGCCTGGGGGAAGAGCAGTCAGCTGCTTACCCTCAGGGATGGGGAACAAGCCTTGGCTTGCCTTTGCTTACTACTGTAGATGCAATTTTTAGATCATAAAATGGACTGGCTGCCTAGGTCGCAGTGCCTCCCTTCTCCCTATCAGATTGGCAATAAGCATAAACTCATTAAAATGCTCTTATGGACAACTTACCCCATCAACTTTCTCCTTTGCTTACTCAATTTTAGGTTCACCTTTCACTAAATAAGGTTTTGAGTAACCCCAGTTGCTGGGATTTCAGCCAGGCACAGAGAATACGATTAGTAAACCCCCTCCAATTTTCACATTTCCACATCAGCAAAACACTTTTGTATTTCCTGATATAAGAAGGAAGTCAAAGATGAGGTCATCACGCCTGGAAGGAAGAGCTTTCTTTGATCACGTGTTTGAGCACAGACCTGGTTTGAAGAATGCTGGTAGCCAGTCCTCCATGAAGTGCTTTCTTCATGTTTCAACTAATGCTTCTCTGAAAAATGCAGCTTTATCCTGTAGAAAGAAAGACACTCACCTCCTTCCCATTCTTCCCAAGGATATCTCCCTGGGGCTTTAGGAAGCACTAAGAAACCTGAAGAGTTAACCACAGCTAAGCCAAGAGCAGATGATGGCGGAGGTTATGGGTCACTTTTTAGGACAGCAGTGAGGGGTGTGTGTCAGCACCACCTGCCTTGCACAGCTTGGCTCTCATTTTGGGTGTGTAACTGTCATCACTGCTGCTGAACCCCCCTGTTTCTTTATTGGAATATGGAGGGTTGTTCCACTTTTGAGTTACGAGTCTTCTCAGACAGGGGTATGTGAAAGCCTCAAGCCCAGCCATGTGTGTGAAGGCAGGAGATTTCATACTGTGCAAAATGACTAGTAGAAACCTATTTTGTAGCTTTTCTGAAAGAAGCCCTCCTTGGCTGGCAGGCAGCTCTGTCTCTTTGTTCTGCCCTCCCAGGAATCTGCACTTGCAAAATGGATAAAATCAGAATCTCCTTACACCTCCCAAATTCACTAAAGAGGTATACTTTTCACATTCCACTTAATGGGAAATTGTAATTTAGTGATGGAGCCCAAATTATAATATTAAACCTGGGAATTGGATCAGAAAGTAAGATTTTTAAAGGAAATCATGTTCTCCCTGGGAAAAAAAAAAAAAAAGGTGAAGTTTATATTAATTATTTCTTGGCTCTCTGATTTAATTTTTGAGTCTCTGGGCCTACTCTTATGTTGATTTTTCTTTGGTGTAATATATTGGCTGCAGGGAAGCCATTGCTTACTGTGGCCATTATCACTGATTTTCTTTCACCGTTACTCTGTTTCCATGTGGGTTTTTATCCTTTTGGTGCTCTGTGGTTTACCTTTCCTCAGAGATTTTCTGCCATGTGTGAATGGGAATTAACCTCTTTCCCTTGATCTCCAGTCCTGACTGCCCAAGGGACATAATGGCCTCTGGATGACAGAGTGCAGAACCAGCACAATCCTTGGTCACAGCTGGGTGTCCCCCTGTCAGTGGGTAAATTCAGGTAAAAACCACAAAGCTTTAACTTCCAAAAACAGAGGGGGTTTTTTTCCTTGTGTCTAATCATTGTATAACAATTGGTAGAGCAGCTGATGAGGTCTTATTTGCATACAGCTCGTGAAAATATTCCAGGGATAATACGGGAGTTTCTCACCTGTCATCAATCCTTATGGGGAGCAGCAGTAGCAAAGACTCTCAAGTGTGTTGAGTCAGTCCAAACCTGTGCAGTCTGTCTCGCCCTCTAATCGTCCTGACATCCTCACTGCCACAACAGCTAAACGCTTTTGTTGACTTAGCATAAAGGTAATTGTCTCTTAGTGTGTAATCAATAAACTTTCCGTAGTTTCCCTAATGCTTTTGGGGTGTGTTGAGACTTCAACATCCCAAATACAGCTGTTTTTGCTGGGAGAACTGTTTGGCTGGACTTGTCTGATAGCACGTTTCTTTTCTGTCTAGACAGTAGATTGAGAAGTCCATAGCAGCTCTGAGGGAGCTCTTGCTATGCTGGTGAATTAGCGTTGGTTTGCTATCTGATGAAAAACCTGCGGGAACATGTTTGTTTTTATGCTGTGGCTCTAGTGGGGGAAAGAATTTATCTGCCTCCACTCACCATCTCACCCTCCTCACATAAAGCACTTGGAGGCTAAGAATTTCATACCAGAAAACACTGGGTTTCCAAAGACTCATCTGTTGATATTTCTAAGGGACATATTTTAAATACCACTGAAAGTCATCAGCTACAAGAGAAATCTAAATTCAGTTCAATAGTTCTTGCCCAGCACTTGGAGCGGTACAGCTTGTCTGCACATTTCTGTTCACATAGGTGGGTAACCAAAGAAGAAGACTCGGCCACATGAGGCAACCACTAGGTTGTGGTAAGAAGTGTCATGCACTGCTTCAGATCTGTGTTTCAAGGACTGTGTTTTAAGTGACAGGGACATGGGCCCCTCTCTCTTGCAGCTTTTCGGGGTGCTGCAGAAGCTGGGGGTGAGGAGAGGCAGAGACTGAAGGTTGGTCCCTGTGGGACAGGAGCCGGGGGCATGCCAGCCTCCCCTCCTGCTTCAGCCTCCCTCCCTGAGAGGCATTTTCGTTATGTGGTCCATTGTGTCAGGCTGACAGCAGTGCTGAGGTGTTCCCTTTGCCTGCCTGCCCCTTCCAACAGCAGGTACCCAAGCCAGATCTGATGTACCCCAGTGCTAGTGCAGCTTTACAGCTCCACTGAAAGAGCAGAGGGACGAATGGTAGCTTAAAATGACCCAAAAAAAAATTCTTCTGGGGCACGAAGGTGATGTGAAGTATAATTAAGGGGCTTAATTGACCCTGCCATTACTCAAGGAGATTTGCTCCTGTGTAAAGTGGTGAGAACACCGAGGAATCTGCCCCAAAAATTGTGGATTCCCCTTTAACCTCTGAAATGAGAAATTAGGTGACAGTTTCTCCCACTCATGCACATCCCATCGACAGTTGCCATCCAGGGTCACTTCTCTGCCCAGCACAGCTTAAACACAAACAGCTGCACAAGAGACCACCAATTATGTGGGGAAACATAGTGTCAATAACTGAAATGGAGAAAGGTCAGAAAAACTTCCAGCCTTACGGTAAATACCACAAAAGCACTAGTGGGATAGGGAAGACATTCATCTCACCCAGTTCCTAGAGTCTACCTGAAGATAGCTACAGCTGTATCAGCTGCCCTACCTACTGTTCACAGTCAACAGAGAGAAAAGGCACTTTTATTCCTTAATTTCATCTCGTGTACAGCCATCAGCTTTCGGATGGGACGCACTGGGCTCAGGCTACTCTGCCCATATGGATTGGACCCAGCCTGCCTATGGAGAGAACCCTGGATGCCTTCAGCTCCCCTGAAGAGTGTGAGTGCCATCCATGCCCAAGGATGAGCATTCCAAGTATGTTCTGTTCTGTGCACTGTTCTGCACAGGCAGGGAAATGCACGTAGTAGCTGAGGCCGGGGGTAAAATCAAGCCTTGTTCTCTTCATTCTGAGGGTAAATAGAAATCATTCACATGAAATCACTTAAATTATAGCCACTTTTGTATTTGCATATGAAAAAATTATTCCTACTACATTACTTGCATTTTTTTCTTTCCCGGGGATAACATCCACTTTCATTACCATCATAAAATAGTTCAGAGATTTTGCACAGGAAATAGAATGTATTTGATGCACAGTTCTTCTTAAATTTCATTTTCTTATATTTAAACAGACAAACTACTTAGTTCACCAAAGAGATTAATACCAAGTTGATAAGAAAAAAATCCCATTGCAACAAACTGGTACTATAGTGCCCCACAAACCTCTAATCTACAACTACTAGCCTGATTGTAGGCTCAAACACGGTCCACTGGGGAAGTTGTGCAGCTGCAAGGCAGGGAATCCGTATTCCCATTCCCATATGTTTTCCTGGCTGATCTTGGGCAAAAAACGTGAAGGAGATGGATGCTGTTCCATCCTGTGTTCTCCCTCACCTGCCCCAGGCCACAAGGATCTTGTGCCAGTCTTTTGGTATCATGATCATTTTGACAGCAAGAAAGTAAGATATCAGAAGAATGGGATTATGAGATTGACTGCAGGATAAAGAAAAACTGGTCTGGGAGGATATAAGCTTCTTATCCAAGCACAAATATCTGAAATAATAGAAAAGGGAATACAGAAAATAACTGATCATGTAAATTGCTTTTTGCAGGAGTACTCCCTCTTAGTAAACTTTGCCCTGGGATGAATGTATATGAAGGATTGGAAAATACACTTCCAAGGAAACGAATAATCCTCCAGTAGCAGAGAGACTGACTACATGACCTATTACTGCACATCTCAGATCTAACACTTACTTGATGCAATGAAAGCCCCTTTCTGAGCAGTTTTTCTTTGCAGCTTCATGGATTTTGTGACAGTAAATAAAATATAACAATTGGTACCTGTTGTATTAGGCTTTCTAAAAGTCATCAAGGTCTCCAAAGAGAAAACTGCATGTTTCCCATCTGTGCTAGCCAAAGAACAGTGTAGATGTCCATTGCCATCCAAAAACAAACAGAAAGGAAGAAAATCAGATTTTTCCACTGGTCACAGAGTGCCTGAAGAGATTCTTGCTGCTCTATGTTTCCCAGGCACTGCCAAGGAAGCGCAGTTGCATATGTTGAGGTCTATAGGTCCTGTTTTATTCACAGAATAAGTATTGTATGATCCTGGCAGGTACCTCATGTGCCGCACTGTCTGGGACTTCCTGTGCAGCTGAGTGGCAGCAGTGACAATGAGCTGCCACGGGGTTACAGTTTGTTTTAACTACTTGGTTTTTTGCATGATATATTTCACTGGTGGGGCATGTCTTCTGCTCTGTACCCTGTTGTTACAGAAAAACCTGTTTGGCTGGCTCCTAGGAGATTCTTCCTCCACAGGGAAGCTCCCTCAAATGATGTAGGTCCCTTGTAGCAGCCCTCAGCTGTCCTTCCTATCCTCTGCCTCCTGCAGAGAGAATGGTACTGGTGTAGTTTGAACGTCCTGTGGGTTTACATGTGAACAAGTACACTTGAAAGCAGCTCCTGAACTTCTCTGCTCTGTGAACCTCCCCCTGCAAGGAGGATCCCATCTTTGATTCCAGCCTTTGATTTGTCCTGTGTGATCTGGGCAGATGAGCAAGTCTGCCCTTAATTGCTGCTCAGCGTGCAAGATCATTTAAACTCCATGCACAGGCAAGATCAAGGGCTTGAAAATCAAACTCAGTTGTTTTGTGGACAGTCTGTGGTCAAGGCAGATCCCACTACAGGAGAAGCTGTGTATGTGAGCTCAGATGAGATCTTCTGCCGGCAAACAAGACCAGTGTTTGATGTCCTCACTTTGGAGATGGCTTAGCCCTGCCACTGAACTTGTGCAGGTGCAACATCATCCTTGCTACTACCTAAATGAAATACAGGATTATTTTCAGTCTTCTAAGGAATGTCTTTAGACTTCCCAGTGGATTTTCAGTCTATGTTTTGTATAGCATTGAGCACAGTGTCAAATCCCCTCCCCGCTGTCTGGGTGACACAGTGAGAGTGCAGGGTAGAGAACTCAGCGCTGAATCAATTCACAGGAGGCCAGGAGGGCTTTAGGGCTGCACACTCTCTGACTGAATGACAGATGGAAGGTTAAATACATTAAGATTTGTATCCCTTCATTTTTGCCAAATCAAGGTAAGTAAAAAAATGGAAGGGAAATGAGGGAGTAGCCTCATTCCTGTGGGTGTGTCCTTCCAACTTGAGATGCTCTGTGATTTTCTGTTAGTTATTTGACCTGCATTGATAAGTGCTCTAGCTTTAATCTAGCTCTAAGATACTAAACCCAAACTAAGTTAGGCTTTGAAAGGCACCACCAGAGACAGTTCAGTTCTTCAGCATCTCCTGGGATGCCAAACTGCCTCCATTGTCTACAGACATCCTAGGAAAACTCCTCCAGTTTAAGCACCTCAGGGAAGCACCTGACATTAATCTGGATGAATCTGATCGTTTGTGCCTTGTAATGGCACAACCAGAGTTACAAGCTTTGAACAGCGTTCTGGATTGTCATTAGGCTAAACGCTTAACACAATTATACTAAAGGAATTGGGGTTTCGTTGAGTGCATCTGTCATTCAATTCCTGACCTCAAAGATCAAAAAAGCGACCTGCTTTCACAGTCTGGCTGCTCGGTGTCGCTGGAAAGCAGATTTCTTTTAAAAGGGGATACATATGGACAGACAAATCTGCCATTGCTTTTGAAAACTGAGGTAATCTTTAGCTTGCTTTTACTTAAACTGAAAGCATTGCCTTAGCAGCCAGGAGGACTGGATATTATTAGTAACGTATTACAGGAAATGTGATGTGTCATGGGTTAGGCATATATTTTTCTGGAAAATGCAGTGTGCAGTGAAATGGGGAGAATAAGTAAACATAAAGCACTTATTCAGCAGTTCACCCTATTTGAATGCCCAGCAATGCAACTCTGAGGTTACCTGCTCATAAAGGAGGGAGGGAATGATATTTGAGATTTATTTTTGGCTAAAAGCATGAAGTGCAAATAGCTCTTTGTGCAAAACATCAGCTGTGCTTCTGGTAGGTAAACAACATTGCCTTTATAATCCGTGGTAAATAACAACACTAAGGGTGTTACCACCTATTACATACATCTGCAGGTGTATCTAGAAAAAACTTATCTAACTGTAGTTTGATGTCTGAAATAAATACAGGAAAGCAAAACAAGGCATTTCAAACAAGTTATTCTGGGAACGGCAAAATTAATGAAGTACAGGATGAAATTCAGCTTCAGCTAACAAAATTCGGGTGCCTACATGGAGGTATTCATGTACGGAGAAGACATCTGAGCTACTACTAGTCTGCAGAGATCTAGGGCTTGACTCAGTTTTGTCTAGGACCATTGGGGGTACTCTAAGGTATCCATCCTGGCGTCCAGCTGGACACAGATCTCCCATAACAGCATGTCCTGTTGCTCAGTTGCCTCAGGATGACTTGGGCACGGCAGGGGCAGTTGGCAGATGCATGTAGCCCTAGCCTGAGCTGTGTTTGATCAGTCCCCATTGTCTACACAATTAATTTCTTTTGATTGAAATGGGCCTTAGATGTCTCATTAGACCCTCAAGATTTGGTTTCTGAGGCTGGAGGCAGCTGCCATCCTTGATGAGTGATTCAGTTGCCTGCTGCAACATCTTGTTGTGTCCTGGTTGGGTGATGGCTGGAGCTTAAGAAGAGCACAGACATCCTGTAGGTCTGGTGCAGGTGTCCCATATAACCTCAAACATAAGCAGACACCTCTACTAAGGTAAATTAATTGCACCTGTGAAGTCCAGAAGATTTTTATTCTGGATTTCTTTATCTGTTCCCTTCTTCCAGCTTCTTCCTATGTCCGCAGGTTGTCACCAGGAAGGAGACACATTCTGTGGCTTGTTCCAAGCTCTTTCTGCACTGGTGTCCTGGGAAGGGTCTCTTCTCTACACACATGCTTATTTTCAGGACACTTGTAGCAATGTGGTTACCTCTGAGACCTCATCCTTCTATCAGACTTGGTTGAAAATGGCAAGAGGGGTTCTATCAGGGACTCCTTCCCTGATGGGCTCCCACCTGCTTGGCTGTATATCCAGTACTCTGGTTTTCAACTACCTCTCACATCACTTGCAATGCGTCCGGGTGGGGTGTGAAATGGAAGATTGATTCATACCAGACCACTGCAGTGATTAAGAGACCCGCACAAGCTGTCACTGACACTCCAGTGTGATGGACCAGCTAAGAAACAATTAGCTTTAATCTCACTTTGACTTCAGAGCAGGGCAGTGCTCAGCACAGTGATAGTTTACTCAGTGGTTCATAATGGACGTGGGCAAGTGCTGCGCTACCAACTGCTTTTGTTTATAATCACAGTGATTGCAAAGGGTACTTTACAATACTGACAGGACACTTCAAATGCAGTGTCATCAGAGTGATTAAGCCCAGGTTTTCAGAGTTCCATCTCACATATTCTGAATATTTGAAATAAGAGAGAACGGGATGCGGGGACGATAGCAATAGGTTGTGGGATTTTGGTAAGGCCCAGTTAAATAGAAGTACCTTTTATATTGTTTATTTTGGTCTAGCAGGATTTATCCATTTAAAATACTATCAGAAAGAGAGAAGTCAGGGGACTTACAGCTATTTCCTGTGGCATTAAGCGATCATAGATAAAATATCTTCACAAAGTCAATTTTATTGCTATAAATGTCAGAAGTGCTGCAGCACTGATCTCTCCTCCGTTGTACCACAGAGCTGGCAACCACCCACCTTGTACAGGCAGCAGTTGAGTTGATAACAGGCTATTTGATACCAGTTTATTTGAGTTAAATATATTTTAGCTGATGTTGGTTTGAGTCACCTTTGCCCCATTCTTGTCATCCCTGGCATCTCCCTCCAGTGTGAATTTGTCTTTGTGAATCCAGCGCAAAAGCTGTAATTCATTCCTTCTCAGACCACGAGCAGGTGTAACCTCCAACTGGTGATCAGCAACTGGTGATCAGCCTGTGAGAGATATTACTGGGAATAGTCTTCTAGAAGAAGATGGTTTTATTTATTGGATATAATTTTATTTATGTGTGGTGGGGGTGTAAAAAGAGGTTTAAATCATACGTCACTCAGATGTGTAGTTGTGTCTGATCTTACCAGCAAAGGTAGACAGTTCTAAGTTGCAAGAACAAGAGGAATCTAAGTTTCCAGTTCAGTTTGGATCTTCACATACACCTGTGAAAATCTGCACATAGTTTTTTTATGACTAGTAACAGCATTTTCAGGACCCAACTTGCTTTGGGAGTGAGCCCTGCTCATATTTAGCTACAGGAGTCTGGTTGTGATGGCTTGTTTTAGCCTGGAGGGAAAAGTTTTTGAAGCTATTTGACCTCTTAGGTGTTTATTCACAGTCACAATAGATTTTCTTCATGGCCCAGAGGATATTTAAAACAAGACTGTCTGTGAAAATGCATACAAATGTTAGAAATGTTTCCATCTGTACTATTTGGTTTAAGTGCCATGCCTATGTATATAATTATCATAGAATCATAGAATAGTTTGGATTGGAAGGGACCTTTAAAGGTCAGCTAGTCCAGCCCTCTGCAGTGAATAAGGGACATTTTTAACTAGATCAGGTTGCTCTGAGCCTAGTCCAACCTGACCTTGAATGTTTCCAGGGACAGAGCACCCACCACCTCTCTGGGCAACCTGTGCCAGTGCCTCACCATCCTCATCTTAAAAATTTTCTTCCTTATATCTAGTAAGAGACTCCCCTCTTTTAGTTTAAGACCATTTCCCCTTGTCCTATTGCAACAGTCCTATTAAAAAGTTTGTCTCCACCTTTCTTGTAGACCCCCCTATAAGCACTGAAAGGCTGCAGTGATGTTCCCATAGACCCACTTCTTGAGCGTGTCCAGGTCACTATATATCATCTACTATGAAACATAAATAACAATAGTCCCGCTGACTAAAAAGCAAAAAGGTCCTGAAAACTTTCTTCCTGTAATCTTCTTCTACATGCAAACAGTACCTTTATGGATGTCAATTAGTGCTGTAATTAGTGATTCTCTCCAAGATGGAATAGGGGCAATTACAGGGAATTCATAGTACCACCACCACTGAGAACATTTTACAACATGTAGTTTCCAATGAAAATTTAATTTTGTATTCTGTTTCTGAGCTTAATATTTTATTTTCCATAGTTTTGGGGTGTTGGAGGCTGGGAAGGGGAATGTCTGAGTGTGTCCATGATGTATTTCTGCACATGAAATCAATGTATTTGGAAGTGCCTGCAGACCTCCTTTGCCTACTGAAACCACCTGTGTTTGAGGGAGTTCCACAGTGGTATTATGGTGTCACAGGCGAGACAAAACTCAGACCCTCCTGTCTCCAAGACCTCCACACTGAAGGTTCACTGATTTCCTTTCAACTTTGTTAATTTCAGGTGCTCAACCTGTTCCTTGCCTTGCTGCTAAGCTCCTTCAGCGCTGATAACCTCTCGGCACCAGACGAGGATGGGGAGATGAACAACCTGCAGCTCGCTTTTGCTCGGATCAACAGGGGCCTCCAGTACGCCAAAAAAGCCATGTGGAATTTTTGCTGCCACGTCCTCCGGCACCCCAAGACAACAGCTGAAAAGAAGGCAATGATGAAGCTCGCTGCCCAGAACCCAGGTGCCCTTAACAACTGTGTGAACAGCCACACCACCGCTGAGCTCGGCAAAGACATGGAGAATCACAAGGAGAATCACGCTGAGGATGGGATGAATAAAAATGGAGAGAAACGCCTAGGAATTACAGAAAATGATGATTTTATGACCAATCCTGACCTGTCCATTTGTGTTCCTATTGCTGTGGGAGAGTCGGATATCGAGGAAGAAGATGAGGAGCAGAGCACCTTTACGGAAATGGAGCAGGTAGGCAACGAAAATATTTGCTCTTTGCAGCTTATTAAGATGGCCTTTGTTCCCACCCTTGGTCTGGATCCATGGCTAGTGATGCAAATGTGCTATGGCCTAATCCTGCCTTTGATATGTTGTTAACTTCAGAAGAAGTTACAGATGCATATCCTAAAGCAAAATTCAGTTTCCAAACAGTCACTCTCTTTCTTGTTATTTTGTTTTTTGTTTTGTTTTTTTTTTTACTTGTCTAAATTAATTCTTCTAACCAGAGCAATTAAACCCTTTCTCACACAGGAGTATGTTTTTTCCCCCTTTCAGCTGAATCATGGGAATGCTGCAGAACAAATCTTAGGTTAACAGGGGATTTTTCTCAGTGTGCAAAAATGGGCAATGTCTTAGTTTGTTTTGTGCAACAAGAATATAGAGCCAGGTAGTTCTTTTAAAAATACAATGAGACAGAGGCTGATATGACAAGGCACCAGAGAAGAGAGAAGATATGTTATCATTTGTATTCAGACAGGAAAAGCACTTATTTGCCTGCTCTTTCGTGTGACATGGCAGATTTTCATTTTTTCTGGAGCACTCAGTAGTAAAGGCTGAAAAATTCTGTGTGGTTTGAAGTGTTGTGTAAAATGAGGAAGAAAAATCTTCAGGGGAATGCTTTTCTTTCTCTGCTTCTCCCCCTCTCCCCTTTCCACCAGCTTTATCTCTTAGTTCCACACACCGTATCTAGTTAATGTTTTCCAGACCCTCCAGCCTTGATCCAGCATCTTCTGATGCTGCCTGAGACCAACAGAGTTCAGCAGGCGCTGGATCAAAGCTCCTGTTTCAGATCCAGCTGTCAGGAGGGATCCTCGATCTCTTGGTTGAGGGGAAGAAAGTTTTGAAGCAAAATAGTTCTTAGAGGAGGATAGAAAAATCCCTAAGGAAGGACTCTGTGTCAAGAGTTGGGCACAAATCAGCTGCTGAAATTTAATTTCTGCTGCTCCATAGTGGAAACCTCCTCAGTGTTAGTGAATCTGCTCACCAGCAAGTCTTTCACATTGATCCTCCCACTGGGGAGAGGAACAGTAAGAGGTCAGAAAACTTTATCATCAACCTTCACTGTCCAAATAGACACCTAGGCAACAAAAAGAGAAGACTGAAATTTTTGGTAAACACTTTTAGGGACTTCTTTGTCTCTCTTTTTTTTTTTTG
>VZRE01010645.1:154395-196190 GCA_013396775.1 Cephalopterus ornatus
TTGGGGGGGGGGGAATGTTTTTGTTGAAGTGACCTGGGGATCAGTGTGCGTAGTACGGATGATATCTGTTTTTTCTTTGAAGTCCTTCTCTATTCCCAGGTTGTGTTACTTAAACCTACAAGCAGAGAACGTTTGAAAAAAGAATTATGAATACCGTAGGTGGGGGAGAGAATTGGAAAAATGAAGTAAAACTCGTGAGTTGAGATAAAGACAGTGGAAACTTTGCACTTGAGTGTCCACAAAGTCTTGTAGCCTGTACATGCACAAATGCGTATGTTGCATCACTGTATTTCTCCTTTCTCAAGATAAATAGTAAGATTCACAATTATAAGATTAAATTATGGCATAGGGCATGGAGGGTTAGGGATTTTTGTGTCTTACTGTACTTTAAAACGATAGAAATGCAGATTTCTGTTTAGGTGCATGGTGTGTCCATGTAGGTGCTGGTGTGTGTATTAGTAGATGGAACAGGTAGCTGTCATTTTATGCTGTACAGTAAGTAAATTCAGAATTAGAGCTTTAGTGAGATCTGTTATAGTCACGAGAGACCTCATGTAGAAAAAATAGGCATTTTATTGAAACAGATCATTATGAATAAAAGTTGACTTGAAAATATTAAGAAAACTTCTAATAGTTTCAATAATATTGAAACATCATCATATGTAATATAAACATTGAGGATTCAGAGTGAAACAAAATAGGGGGAAACAAAACCCAGCAGGAGAAGCAAGCCAAAATACTGTTTTCCCAGTGTACCTTTTAATGAAATTTTCAATAAACATTAGAGGAACATTGCCACATTAGCACAAGATATTTGGATTGCAGTGCAATAATGTGGTTCGCTGCTAGCATGTGCATTAAACAGAAGGCATGGAGCTGCGAAATGAATTAATTATCTTTGTCACTAGTGTTTTCCAGGCTTGGACAAACAGCTGCTTCAGGTCACTGCTGTTCCCTTGTGCATGGCCCTGATCAATGGTTTGCAACCTTTATCTACAGGTCTGAGGGGTCTAGTGCTAAAAAGGTCCAAACAAGAGGCAAGTTCACATATCCAGCAAACAATTTTAACAAACTCCTGGAGGGGAAAATGCGTGCGCACAAGGGCGTTCCAACTAAAAGGCTCGAAATACATTGGCATAATAAATAAACAAAAATAGGAAGAAGCTTAACAGCAAAAATGGTAATTGTGTGATGAGCTTTGCGTTCGCTTTCCTGCAAAACCCTAATAAATTTGCACAGCTGTAAATGTCTCCAAATGGAGCAGAGCCATGAGAAAGCAGATACTGACAAATTCAAAGATCTGTCATTTTTAATAGAGCCCATTCCAAAGATGAATGATCTCTAGACTCACAGAAAAATTCCCTTGATCAACATGTAGGTTACTGCAGCAGGTATTATTGCATCTGGAGGTTGGTATGAAATCCCAATTCCCTGGATTTGAGTTGTGGGCATTACAGAGTATTGACTTTTGTATCAAGGGCATCCCTGTGGGACCCTGGGGAATAAACTTCCCCACTCAATCCCAGAAGGTTTAATCCTGCAAACCCCAACTCCGTGGATGTCCTTTCCTCCTCCCCTCCAGGATGGTCATGATAACCACAGCAGAGCTTGCAAAGGAAGAAAACATGAACAAGAGCAAAATTTACATGATTGCACCGAGAGGGCACAATTACAGTGAAGTTTCATTTAGTGGGGAGGGCTTCACACAGAAACCAAACTAGAACTACCAAGGATATGCTAAACATTCAAATCTATTCTAACTTTCCCCTAATTATAATCCATATTTTTACATATTTAAATATTTTAGTATGTACAAAGAGAATGTGTATGTATATTTACTTCTCAAGAGAAGACAATGTACCCCGCTTCCCTTTAAGGTTGCTGGCTGACCTAGAATTGAGTAGCCCTTTGGTGACATTGCCAGAACCTCTCTTCCTTCCTCCTGCATGTAGATTTTGGTGCAATAGCATGGAAGAGGAGGTGACAGGAGATGCATAAAAAGGGAGTATGTGGTTGTATGCCTCTCAAGTGCACAGCTAGTAAACCTACACAATTCTTACACATCCTTTACACATCCCCTGTCGGCTGAAGATCCCAGACCATATTTAGTTCATGATGTGCCCCATCAGTCTGACTTGCCTGTCATGACAGAGAGCCTAAAGGGAGGCTGGTCTCAGGCAGAACCACAAAGTTATTGATCTCGATGGGGTGTTTCAGGGTGATGATCAGCTCAGCTTACAGCTCCTGTACCTCTGTCGGGCTCTTCACAGGAAGTCACAAAACTACTCTAAAGTAAGCCATTGTGGCTGTGAGAAATGGGCCCCAGAGCATTCAACACAGCAGTTTGAAATTTCAGATGATGAGAAAACCTTCTGTGACTGCACATTTTCCTCTGAGTAATAGAAATGTCTAAGTTTAAATTTCAGCTGCCATTTCTATTATCAAAGCTCGCGCTGGCAGCAGCCGTCTTCCTGAAAGCTACCAATTTGTGGCACTGTCATTGAGAGGATTCTGAGGGAGAGAGCCCACCTGAGAGCTTCTAAATCTCCTTTGATTACTGAGATGCAAGTGAGATGCTCTGCCAGCTTGGAGAGCCAGGGGACCCATGCCTGCAGCCCACACATACAGGGAAAGGATCTGAAAGAAAAGCTGAACAATGAAAGTCAGCGCAGGTGCAAGAAGCAAAGAGTGAGGCTGAGAAAGGACCACCTTGAGCTAAATTAATTTGTCACTATTTTGTGATATGTGTGTTGCTCCTGGTCACTGCATCATTTTAGTGTCTTTATTTAACCTCGTCTCCTTGCCCTCTTCATAGTGCTGGGGAAGTCTCTCCCTTTCAGCTGACAAGGTTTCTTGAGGATTTAATGATTTTAACTTCATAATGAGAACAAGAATAACTGACTTTCATTATTATCCCTGTCTTTGAGGTGTATAAGTTAAATAGGGGCTGTTCTAGCAAGAAAACAGCTCCAAAAAGCTGAGCAGCAGCCACAGTAATGTGCTGGCTGGATCTTCTCAAGGTTCTTTTGGGTTCTCATTTTGGCTTCCTAGATGATTAAAATGTGGAAATCATAGTCTTGAACCTCCATAGACTGTCTTGTAATTGCTTTATGACCACCTTTTCATATGTGAAATCACCTTTCAGTCTCCTGAAAGAGTAAGAACAGACTATTGGGCCGGTAAGGTGATGGGACAATTAAGTGTACACAGTCCAGCCCAATTAATGCAGTGGATTCTACCAGAACTTACTTGTAATTTAGCTACATTGCAGGTTTCAGGCATCAGAGAGATTTGTACCATTTACATTAGATATCTAAGCCCAAAGCTTTTATCTTCCAAATTTCTACTTTAGTATTGCTTCCCCTTCAAGTGGCCCACAGCTGTAGCCCAGAGCAGTGTGTGCCTTTTTCACGGTGACATTACTTTGTGCTTCTGAGGAATCCTCGGATTAATGGACTGAAAGGAGGTTCTAGATGAGTAGTGCTGGGTGTCCTAAATCAGTCCCTGAAGTACAACATCCTGCACTTACGCTGTTAAGTCTTGTCTTGTTCCTATTACCCCAGCCCTCAATGATGGCCATGTCTTTTGGCACACCATCTGGATACTCTTCTGCATCCACAGGCAGGAAATGTTAGTAGTATAACCTAAGGAAATGGCTCTACTCTTTCCTTGTTGTTTGAGTCAGTCCGACAGGGTTATTATGTCTTTCTACCCTTCCTTAAATTTAGTTGCTACACATATTGCTTCACTCAAACCACTGCCCTCAGCTCCATCTGTTTTTAGTCACCCAGCATGACACTGAGAAGAAGGTCCATGCTGTGGTGGCTCTTGGCCGCGTCTCCCCCTCGCTCCCCGTGCAGTGGCAGAGCCGGGCACGGGCGCTGCTTTCCGCAGAGATAACACCTTTGTGTTTGCACATGCAGCGCAGTGCCGAGCCAGCAGCACTTGCCTGCTTGTCTCCAGAAAATGCCATTATTGATTTGTTCCGATGGAGTGGCTAATTGGGTCATATGGAAAGTGCTGGCTGCCTGCTGCCGGGGCAGAGCGCTTTGCAGCTTCTTACCCCTTCCTCGGCTCCAGGCACACAGGCCCTGGGAGCGCTGTCTTTTCCTGCTCCGTGTCCAGGTCCCAGCTCCCACCAGAGCCAGTCTGTGCCAGCCTGAGAAGGGCTGCCTCAGGCTTACCCCTGGTTCTGGAAATCCTAAAACTGCAGGGAATTGTTCCTTTTCCTTCTGGGGCTCACCTTCCCCTGACCTGGCATTGCCTGAGCGGAGGGGGCAGTGTCTCCTATTGCCTCACAGGGTCTCCCACCTGCACAGCTGCACTTCTCAGTGGGATTTTCCTAGACCTCTCTGGCTCAGAGCAGCACCTCTGCTGTCATTTTCAAGATGTTTGGGTCTGGGTCTGCACAGAGGACCCCAGGGCTGTACATTACCTGTATTTTGCACAAATTCTTTGCTACAGAGCACACTTTGCTCTCTCAATCATACTCACTTTTTTTTCTCGGCTGTGAGTTCTCCCATCTTGTATACTCTTGTCTGGACTTCACCAAACATATTTCCCAGGAAAAACAGGTTTCTAGCTTTAGATGAGCAACTGCCTCTGTACACATCAAAGATAAAGCTGGCTGCCACCTCCATCTCTATTCCATGGGTCTGTACCCAGTTTCTGGATTGCCCTGAACTGGATCAAACCCCCAAGCTTTTATTCCCTTCTTCCCTTATATATTTCGAAATTACTAACTCATTTCACTTCATTTGACAAGGTAAAACTTTTTCTGATGTTTTTTTTGCATGTTTCTACCAGTAAGAGATTCATAATTTTGAGATCAGAGACGACCATAAGGGTATGATGGTTCTGCTTTCTCATAGCACTGAGTCAAAGACTTCATCCACTGATTTCTGCACAGAGCCTGTACTTTTATTTTAGCTATGATACATTGTTTGTAAGACAGGGAAAAAAAAAAAAAAAAGACTGAAATGTCTCAGGTAACAGAGAGTTCACCATCTGCATGTGGACCCACATCTGTTTCCTCTGTATACAGTGGAAATTTTACTGTACAATTCCTGTGCATTACAGACCTGCTCTTAAACCTGAACGAATTCTGTAAAATTCAATAGAATTATTCCAGGTTGATGTAAGTGTATCCAAAATTATTGAAAATTGCCATGAAAACGCCACTGCACAAAGATTTTGATATAAAATTGTTTTTGACAATATCTTTTGCTCGTAATAATTCTAACATCTATAAATCAGAGATACCATGAAGAAGCCATGTGTTTATTTGATAAGTTGCATTAATTTCAGCCTTTTAGTGCAGGAACTTTACTGTCAGGAACACTAGTGCCCGTTCAATCTGTATTTATATTCCTTCTGTTTTTGGTTCCAGGCTGTGGGACACGTTCTCTTGGAGTGTAACTGGATAAAATACCTTTGAATTCTGTTGATGACTCCCCAGTTCTCACTGGCAGGAGAGTGAGCCCACGTGTGTACATGCCTGCTGCACACAATAAATCTTACAGCATTCGTCTTGTCAGCTTTACTTGGGCCAGTATTTTTCTGATCATTAAGTAAGATAGCAGGGGATTTCCACTGTTATTTACATACATAGTTTGCCTTGGTTTCTCACTTTTTAAGCAGCATGTTTTGCTTTGTGCTTCTTAAAAACTGCGTAGAACTCAGTTATTAGCTAATTATTTTTAGCAATAAAGGAGAACATTTCTGCATTTACTGTCTTCAAAAGAATAGCAACAAGGGCATTAGAAAAAGAGACAGGACTGTAAATCCCAGCAGCAGATTGAAAGCACCTAAGTCCTCATCTTTGCTTCTTCCTATAGAAAGACATTTGTGTTTATTTTGTAGCAGAACGGTGGGGCAGAAGACTCCTGTGTCAGACCTCTGCTGACGTGATTAGAGCAGTCACACCATGAACAAAGGTTTTAGGGTGCTTATTCAGTGCACGGTGGCAGGGAAATATATTTGTCCACAGCATAATGCCTAAGGTGCAGGAAACACAGGGAGTTGATGGAGGAGAGAAAGAGGGGGGAGGAAAACAAAAAAACCCAAACACAAACCCAGGCTGGCATTGAAAGAGCCGATATCAGGCGTAGCGGAGTTGACAACATGCATTTGGACAAGTGCCCGGACCGTGGACTACGCGTCGGTCACAGCTTACTGGATGCCATTTCCCAGTATCCATATCCCTCCCCGGAGCAAAATGCTGCCCAGAAATGAGCATTTCTCACTGTTTCTCCCTTTGGTATAAAAAAAATGCCGACATTTAGCGTTTTGGACAAAAAGAACAGCAGCCAGTTCCCCAGCGGCTCCCGTGCCAAGTGAGGCAGTGTGCGCGTGCGTGTGTTGAAGGGGTGAAATTGCTCCCTTTAATTATAGTCCAAAATAACAACATTTAAATTAATGATTATTTTGTTGCTCTTGCCTGTAATAATATGAGACTTGCCTAATGATGAAAATATTAACATCTTATTTGGTTGAAAGGTTCTGGGTTATTTCAGGCACTCTCACTCACTGCACTTTGAGGCAAACTTCCAAAATTCAAACTTCCATCAGAGGAGCCCATTAGCTTGAGTTCTTCATATTATACTGTGGAGAGATCCCAATTACCAAAAGAAACATAAAGTAGATTGTGATTAAACTTCAAAACGCAATTTAGCAGAAGGTATTAGGTTGAACTCTGAACAATGAACACTTATGAAACACTTTCACTGCCTATTTAAGCCTATTGAATTGATAACAGGATAAATTAACTTTGGCAGTCCATCTTTTTGCCAAGTCTCCCCTCTTAGACAAGTTTTAAGAGTCAACCCTTGGAATAATGAATCTATATTTTATTATGGGCAGCATGTTGCTCAGTGTGGTAAAAGATCTTAGGCCAGGAAGGCAGAAGCCTTGCTTCTCTGCAGCCAGAGTTCAAAGGCTTTAAGCATTCTGGATTAATCCAAGAAGGAGCACTGCTGAACTGATGTTTCTGTCCTTGAGGGATGACGTTTGGCAAAGCATCCTGAACTCAAGCAGAGACCAGCAGTTAGTGGCTGTGATGACATTTGTCTGGCAAAGTTTTAATTTACCTTTATTCAAAGTGGAAGAAAATACCAGGTCGAGCTGGGTCCAGGGGAGTTTTTGTTGTTAACAGTCTCTGCTGAGCAGTTGTGGTTTCTGGCCAGCCCCAGCCTTAGACATTCTGAATTGTAATGGCCAGATTCTGGTACTTTTATCCAGCTAAGTACTCACAGGTACATAATTTTTCTAAAGCAAGTACTGGAGTTTTCTTCCAGATACCCTGTGACTTTCAGGGGGAAAAGAATGTGTTTCTTAGGTCAAACAGTGAGACAAGATCTGTGTTTAATTACACAGGTGTAGCTTCAGATTTCCATGACCTTAACTCTGACAGGTGACAATGCAGATGGAAACTCACCTGAGACCTGTAGACATCTAGGTTGGGGATATAATTTCATCTACTCAGGAGCTGGGCAATAGACCTCCGCTGTTTCCGAACTCAGAGGCTGTTGTGTTGACTATTGTATTTAACCTGGTTTGCCCATGTGTTAGTGATTTGGGTTTTTATAAATGTCGTTCATATAAAGGCTGGGTCATCGAGAAAGTGAAGAAAATAATAGCTCATATGGATTCATATGGCAAATATGAGCAGTACCTTCTAATTCTGATGTTTTACTACTCTCTGCACTGTATTGTTTCTGGCTTCTGCATAGATGAAATGATGGGGAGGAGCAGGTAAGGGCCGCAAAACTGATCAAAAATCAGTCTACTAAGCTAGCCTGATGTCTGGTTGTTTCTGCTGCAGCGGAATGATGGACCAGGTGACAAAGGATGGAGACTGGGCATCACCAGCCTCAAACAAACAAGTTTAGACTTTTCTGTTTTCGTCCCCCCTCTGAGGAATTTGCAGGTCCTAAATTATGCACATGTGTGGCAACCTTAAGGCAGGACTTGACACGCTTTACATCGGTATTGCAAACATTGTAGTCTACTAATAAAATGCCCTTGTAAAGGAACATAGTGTAACACAAGTCCTTTCTGTGTCTCAGCTATAATCCTAGTGCTGTGGGGTGGTATTGCTCCGGGTTTTCCTGTGATTTCTCATTAAACTGAGTAGTGGCAACTCTGCTTTACAGAAGCAATTCTTCAAAGCGAGTTAGAGAGATTCTTAAATGTGCGCACTTAAAATTGACAGCTGCACTCCGGCCCTCTTTTATTCCTTGAAGAATAAGTGATACTAATCTTCCCCTTCTCATATTAAGGAAGTAAGGGAATTTTCCTGATTTATTTGGTGATTTCTCTTCATGCAGAAAGATAAATCCACTGATTTTATTGGTGCTTACAAGGATTTACATTTATCTGTGAAAAAGGAGAACCAAGATCATAAACGATCTGTTCTGGTAATAAGGACCCACGATTCGTTTCTCTGGTTTGTGGTTTTTATTTCTGCCCCTCAGAAGCTGTTTTACCTCAGATTTTTCAAGGCTTTTCAGAAACACTGAATTCAGCATTATCTGAGAGTTGTCATCCTGCCAGCTCTGCAAACTGTAGTCTCCTGTCTACTTTACACATGAAAAAAGTGCCACTAAGGCAGTAATGCAAGCTCGCTGTGTTTCGGCAGCACTGCAATCTGCTTGCTTCTCCACTTATGTAGAGGTAGGATATAAACAGCTCAGTTTTCACCATCATTTACTTCCTGGCTTCTTTGCAGGGGAAAGGTGCCAGTTACTAGACACAAACTGTTGCTGAGAAGAGGTGCCAATTGCTGCCAGGCATGGCAATTTAATGAAATCCATAGCTGTCTGCAAGGAGGAACACAAACACCAACTTTACAGAGTAAACAGTCCTCTTGTAACTATGTGTGTCACACTGCTGAACTGGGTTTACTATACATGGGCTATCTGAAATTTGGCTATAGGAAAGTTTGCAGGTCAAAATATGCATTTCTTGAGGACACTCAATTTCATAGTGTCACTCATTTATGAATGGCTAAAGCAAAGATATTTCTGTTGTCATCATCCTGGGCTGCTGCTGCTGCTTCCTCTGATGGGCAACATCCCTTGGCAAAGGAGGGTCTCATCGGAACGGGCAAGTAGGGTGAGGAGGGGAACTGCAAGTGCCCACTCCTGAGTCTGCACCTGGAAATGTCTTCACCAGCTCAGTCCTGGAAAGTGACTGCAGAACTTGGACATCCCTGAATTCCCATTAGTGTGCCAAAAGTGGTCTTCAAAGAGGCGGATGGACGCATGAGTCTGGTGGGGAGTAGAGAACACACACGCTGTCAAAGTTTCCCGTTGCATTGTGGACTGAGTAAAGGGCAGTTTGCATTTGCACTGCCTCACCAGAGAAAGGGAAAACCCTTATCCTTTTCATAAAACAACTGCAATTAACTTCCTCCTGCCACATCATTTTTCTCGCTGGCTCTGCAGTGACAGTGGCAAGGGAGGGGGGCTGCAGAGCCAGTTTGCACTTCTTTCCTCCCCACCTGCTTGGGACAAGAAGCTTCCTGCTATCAAAGGATTTGCACATCATTTTTCCCACAACAGCCATGGCCAGGGGATCAGGGAACAAATGTTGCAAGTTAGGGTCGTGATCTAGGGAGTGAGGGAAGCATCAGGAGAACCCACTTGAATCGATCACCATCCCAAAGGCAAGTCCTGGGATCCTCTTTCTAAATTTGTTTGCGCAGAATGGAAAAAATGGTATTTCCATAGGGAAGGAATAAAGTGAATCCATGCTGATGACAGGTATTTGTCTTGTTTTGCCAACAGCAAGTCCTCTTTCCAAAGGAGCGGCATTTGCTCTAATCCCCATTTGAACCTGAAACAATTAGCCGATCTGTGCTTTTCAGAGGCAGAACGTAGTGTGGAGCCTTTGCATTTATTTGTGTCCACAAACAAGTATGTGGGTCTGTGCACACTTGAGATGTCACCCAGATTATGCTCTGTTTTCAGAGCTGTTGCTGTTTTGCTGGTGCTACAACTGGCTTGCAGCATACAAGGGGACAACACTGTGTCCACCCTCCTCCATGTGCTAATTGCTGGTGTGGTGTTGGCAGATCACTTCTTTTTAGGGTCCAGAGCAGAGCAGAGGTGAGCAAACTTTTGGTTTATGTTCTAAAGGAGCTGAGGTCAGTCCTGGGCTCCCCACCTTCCCTTTGCATGCAAAAAAATTTTTGTATTGCTGAGTAATTTTACTTTATAAATGAAGAAAACAACTGAATCGATAAATATTAACATAATGTGTATTGCCTTGGCAACATGGCACTTGATACAAAAATTAAAAACAAATTATGTAAACCACCCACGGTGGGGAGCTTTACAAGAGATAGACCTGCTGCCGTTGCTGCCAGAAGAACAAATCATCTGAATCAGAACAAAAGCAAACAGCCCGAAGTTAAACAACATAAACC
Source organism: Cephalopterus ornatus (assembly GCA_013396775.1). Classification (NCBI taxonomy): domain Eukaryota; kingdom Metazoa; phylum Chordata; class Aves; order Passeriformes; family Cotingidae; genus Cephalopterus; species Cephalopterus ornatus. The sequence goes on from VZRE01010645.1 coordinate 164,825, forward strand.
AAAGGCACCTTTCCCCAGACAGGTCTCTGCTGATTTTCAGGTGCTGTGTGCTGTAAATGAGACTGTTGCATCCCCTGAGAGTGGTTTACCATGGCTGTCATCAGTTGCTTGCAAAAGCTCAGCTTATTCCCAAACACTCCTTTTGGGATCAGTCTACACAACCAAATTCTTTCGAAGAGTATATTTCTCTTAGGCATTTTCTCCCACCTTATAAATTTAGAGACCAAGTCTGAAAACACATGCTGATGACCCAAATCATTGTCCAAGCACATGTGAATGTTGCCCCCATTGAATAATTTTCCAGGATACCTTTTGTCAGTTTTAATTAACATTAACTCACTGGGTACTTGGTAGAAGTGTGATTCCTAGGAAGAAGTTGGGTCCATGTCTCTAGGAAAGGGTTGCCAAGTCTTGGTGCCACACAGAGGGATTCGTAAATGGAGATTTGATGTAATTTTGGCATTTGACTCTAGCTTAGTACAATAATTTGTCTAAGAGCTTGAGTATTCGTCAGATCAACTGAGTTACACAGTCTGTCCTCTTACACTGCATAGTTTCTAATGAATCTGAGTGCACAACCTTTCTGCATAAATGAACTTGAGATGTCACCTCGGATTGCGTTGCACTTTTAACATGAAACAATTGTTTCTGTTGTTCCAGTGCTATAACCAATATCATGCCATTAAGATTACTTGGTACTAAGCTGTATGCACATTGCATTAAAAAAAAAAAAAAAAAAAAAGGACTTTTTATGGCTGAGTGCCTTACTTGTGCATACTGTGCCTTCCACTTTGGCTTCTCCCCTCAACATTACACTATGTCCAAAGATAAAGACTCTTAAAGAGGCTGAAAGAGTGTTACCTGTTGTCCTAGACATACCTGTAACTCAGGTTGTGGAGAAATATTTGTCCTGTCGAGAGCAGTGCTAACCTGTGACTAGAAATTATATGTAGTATGTTCTTATGCGGAGGGTATAGGCTTGGACATGCATAATTTGATTTATTAAAGTTAGAATACATTTTAGACCACATGCCCTCTCAAGCAGGAAACAAGTAATTTGATTTTAAATTAATTTGCTAGAAACACACGACGACATTTGAAAAGACTGGCACAAACCTGACAGTCCAAAAGTATTTATACAGAGAGCAATTTGCTTAACCAACTGCTTCCTTTGTGTCATTTGGTCTTTCAGATGGTTATATTTGGAATAAAGTGTTTTTCTGCTTCGGGTACCTCTTGAGGGACTTCCTGTGGTGATGTGGCTTTAGTACTGAGGCAGGTAGGCTGCGGCTCCCTGGGGAAGGGAAATTCGCTTAATACATGAGTAATGTCGAATGTCAGTCAAGTCAAGGGAAAGAAAAGGTGGACAGGTGAAAGATAAATAGGTTTAAATAATTACTGTTGAAATCCGGTTATGCTTGTAATTTTTTTTCTCAGCATGGAAGTCCCTCTGTAAGCAATTCAGCACAACCCTTTGAATCCGGCTGGAGTTTTATTAATATTTTAGTAGCTGCATTAGTAATGGCATGAACAGTGGCGGTGTTGTGATGAGCTATGGAGTTTTCAGTGAAATCCCCGTCTTAGGTGAATCAATAAAGCCCCACAAACAGAAAACCTGGGCCTCCAGAGGTAGGGACCAACCCTTAAAACATACTCTCCTCTGCCATTAGTCCTAGGAGCACTCCTTGAGAGCTCAGCAGCAATAATCATCACCCCAGGAAGAACAGGCTGGATTTAATGGCACCACTCATGCTAGCAGGCAGTAGGTCTAGTCAGATGTGTTTATGGAAAAAAAAAAAATATTGCCCTGATTCCAGAGTCCGTCCCCTTTCAGGGAAGTACTTCAGAACGTGCTCTCCTTTCAACCTGCGGTCGAGCCCCGTTGGCATCAGCGGGTGAAAAGCAGCCCTAAGTGTTTTGCTGAATAGGAGCTGCAATACATTTGTGTGTTCACCTGCAGTTTTTCCACATCTACTTTCAGATACCTTTTATCTCTTCCAGTGAACTTTGCGTTTTCCTCCACTTCAGTGTGTATGCTGTCTTCTCTGGGTGTGTGGGTTTTTTTACACTCTTTCAAACAGATTTTTAGAACAATATTGGGTTTTGCTCTCTAGCCTTTCTCCAACCGTTACGCTGAGTATCTCCACCCGATTGTGCAGCTTCAGATTACAACCCTGGGTTATTTGGCCGAACTACAACCGCCTCTCTGTGTGCCTCAGGTCACCAGAGGAAGTGTGTGTCTCAAAACCAAACTCAAAATGGAGATTGCAAGGGAATTTCCTCCCACCTCAGCAACAACAGCTCAGAAAAGAAAGTTGGACTGTTTGTATGTCCATTTGCTGCAGTCTCGGCATATCTGGTTGCTAAAGCTCGAAAAGTTGCAACATAAGCTTGTGTTATCTTGCTTCTTGCCATTTGTCTTAAGGTGCCGTCCCCTGACAAGTATAGTCCAGGCTATTTTCTCTTCTAGCTGGAGAGTTCTCCCTAAGAAATAAGCATGCTGTCAAAGAAAAAAGAAAATAAACCCATCTAGGATTATTTCCAGCAGGAAAAACAACTGCAGCTGAGGGGGCAGCGAGGCCAAAGCCCAGGCGTCCGGAGTCAGAACTCTGAGGTTTGTGAAGAGTTAAGTGAGTTGCACATGGATAAGCAGTTGAAGGCTGAGCCACCACCTCCAGTAGGGCAAAAAGAGGTAACAGCAACAACTTTCCTACCTGATACTGCATGCAATTCATTGCACCAGCTCCATAGTGCATGTCACTGGTTTATGTGGGGTTTATGGCTTGTAAAAATACGTGTTTGTCAAGGGGTAGGAAAGCAATACAGCGTAGTAGGTTTTAGTAAAGAAGAGAGAGGATTTTGTTGTTATAAAAATAATTGGAAAGCTTGGAAAACGTGCATTATAAATTAAGATGGGATTCTAAGAGGCTTTGGGGGGAAAAAAATTATCTATAATGTTACTGTCTTGTTTTAGGAGCAAATATGTGTGTGTTTTCTCACTGGAAATCAGCTCCAATAACGGCATCTGCTGACTTGGCAGATCTGTACCTTCAGTTCACTGGAGAGCATCTGCTCTCTACCACAGATCAACAATTCTTTTCCTGTTAACACATAGACCCAAGAAAGGTGTGACAATTTAAGTAGCTGGTGTGTAACTAAATAGCAAGCCTTGGTATTATTCAGTTGATCTGGTCAAAGTGGATCTCACTCATTTTTTCTTAATACGTACACATGGACTTTTTTTTCAATTTTTAGCATTTTGTTGTTCCTATAAGTACCAAAAATACATATATTTGTATCGTACAGTGAGTGACTCCAGGCTATGTAATTCTCTGTATCCTCCTTGCTGACTTCCTGGGGTCTCTTCCCCTTCAGATTTATCATTTTATTGACATAACATTGCTCTTATTATTAGGGAGTGATGGATTCCTCTCTTTGAAATCAGGAAGTGGAGGTTTGGGATGTCCTGGGAGTCTGGCGAACTCCACAGCTCCTTGAGATTGGAACCAGATGTGGTTGTGTGGGACTGAGTTAATTAAAGGGAAAGGATGCCACAGGACGTACATCACACCTCTCCCAGTTCTGCTGTAAAACTGCTGGCAAGTTTGTGCACAGCAGGAGCAATCCTATGGAGAAATCTTGACAGGACTGCAGGAAACAGACTCATCACTGAGCCAGGGCTCACCTTCTCCAGGCCTGCTGATTCACATTGTCACAGGGAGTGGAATTTACTGAACTAAATGTAGACATCTGCATCTGAACTTGTCATCTGAGGCCCCTGTATACTCAATGTGTGTCTCATCTCAAACTGAACCCAACATTTGCCTTAGGTCAGATCTCATAAAAGTGCCTGTTTCCCTCCATTGACCATAAAGGGAGCACTTAGGTTGCACACTTAGGTGAGATAAATTTCACTCACAGGAACCAGAAATCCTCTAGCCTTGAAGCGTTTCTTTAAGGAGCAGTCCTCCTTCCCAGAGTACTTCTTGGCATATTGAACTTCATCTTCAGAAAGAAAACATCCTGAACTTTAGAGGAAGGAGACTCAAAAATGTGATATCCCAGTCTCAGGGGGGAAAAAAAGTATGTATATTTAACAAAAAAACACCAAAACTTTAAAATAATGTAAGGAAGCATAATAACTATGAGGAATTAGAAGACCATGTCAGGAATTCTTCTCTCACTGGATTAGGTATTCTTCATGTTTAAATGTCTTTTTGAGATAAATAAATCCTGTGATCCTGACAGGGAGGCCAGAAATCTAAGTCCTTTTTTAGTGCTATTACAAAATGTCATGACAAGTCAGGAACATTCTAGCCTTGATATATTCAGCAACATCGTGATAAAGAAATAATCCCCATTTCCTCCCTCAACTTTCAAAGGGTCCTGAGACACAAATATATAGCAGAGCATAATTGATTCTATTTGCAGCTGCTTAGAAAGAGGTGGAGGAATACGGAAATAATACAGGGAGGACTTGAAGTCAAACGGAAGTTCACATGAGGTTATGAATGCCAACATAGAAGAGCAAAGCCCAAAGGATGCTATTTTTGAAGGCCAGATCTTGTGTGGACATTACATACTTATGGTCCTCCTATTCAGAAGTAATCTTTGTGCCGGCACACAAGGACACGCTCATCATCTTTTTGATGAGTGTCCCAAGAAGTTGCAACTTGCCAAATAAAGCCAGCAACTGCAAGGGAGTAACAGATTTGGTATGCCCAAGAGGCAGGGCTTTCAGTGATTCAGTCAGTAACAGGAAACGCTGAATGTGTTCTGGAAAAACACTGTTTATGTCAGTAAAGGATATATTATATGATTAAAAATTCATCCTATATAAATCATCAGAAAGGCACCACAAAAATAAAATCGTTGATGTCACAGGAGGATAAGACCTCAGAGTACAAACTGGTTGCTTTCTCTGCCAAAATGATGACCCATAAAATGTTTTGTCCAGCTTTGTGGAATCTACCTTTAAATGTATCAGGCAACTTGGATTTCGTCATTTACCAAAGTGAACAATTCCTGTAGTACAAAAAAAAAAAATCATGGCTAGGTATATTGCCTTAAATACCAGGTCTTTTTTTTCCCCTATTTTTCCTTTCAAAGTGCCATTTCATTACTGTTTTTTAGCAATTTTACCCATCAGTCTCTTTTTATGATGTCTTTAATATGACTTACTTTAATAGACTGTTGCTTGCTTCCTGGGGCTTACCCCCCAAAGTCACACACCATTGTTCTTTCATTTCGTTATTTCTTGTAAATTAGTATCTCTGTGCCCTTTATCTGACTTTTTTACCTCTTTCTCTACAACTCCCTCAATTGTTCCTTTTCGGAGTTCTTTTGCCAAGAAGCAAGCACATATTCCAAATACAATTTCTACAAAACTGTAAGAGAAGAAATAGTATGTCATTATCTATATGTGATGCTTTCATATGGTTTTCTGCATCATTATATCCCACTGCAAAATCGTGTCTAATTTTTTTTAATATTATTCCAGGTTTCCAAAATTTTGATTGAAATTTTCCCTTAACTCTCTCATTCGTACTTTTTTGAATCATGTCTCATATTGCTGTATTTTCTCCATGTTTCACTTATCCTTTCATTTCTGCTTCCTCGATTTCAATACTCTCTCCAATTTAATGTTATCAGCTAACATGAGGATTATATCGGTCAGGACCTCTTCTATATCTTTAGTGAAGATAATGCTGACCCTAATCCCTAGAGATTTCCTCCACTGAAGGCAAAGTTTGTGCTATATTTGGGTCCTTAGAATGGCTTTTCTACACACAGCAATGGGTGAATCCAAGCCAATTACGATTTATTTTAAAACTAGACTTTTCTATAATAGACATCCAACTGTTTTCTTAAGGTTTATATATCATATGTCAATTTGATAGATTATGGCTGTGATTTTGAGAGGTGAGGGAGAGAAGAAGGGAGATAAGAGAGCTAAGCCTTGAGCAAACATCAACTTTCAATGAGATTTCAGCATCTCACCGCTAAAGGCTTTTTGAAAAACGCATTCAGATCAATTTGCTGCTATTACAGGCACAAGGAGTGGGTGTGGAAGCCCTGTCTGGGTACTTAAAACAGCCACTCCACGAAGAAACACATTAAAAACTGCCCTCTGCAGCATGAAGACTAGGGGAAGATGTGCCCCTGAATACTAGGGGAAAATCTCCCAAAGGTGTTTCTGATAGATCCCATTTTCACTGCCTAGTACGCTTCCTCCACTCACTCATTCCAAGAAAGAAACAGGAGATTCTGTATTTGCCCTTTTTGCCTTCTTTTGACCTCTTTTCACCCTGTTTGTGCACAGTACTCAGCATACAGGAGAACCACCTCACTGCCTTTATGTCTCTATGACATTTGACTCCGAGTCAGCACTCTCCTTTTCTCCTCTGAGTCTTTATTTAATTTACTTTAATCACAGGCTACAGCAAGTGTTTAGTGATCTGTGATTCCCATGATTATTCCCTTTTCTTCCTCTCTAAGCTCACTGTTGTGTTTACTTATTGCTGCTCTCTTGGACCATTTCCAATTTTCCATGAGCATTCACTATTGATTGCTAATGATGTGTTAACTGGGTGTATCCGATCCCTTTATGCCCTACAACGTGCCTTGCCTGGATCTGCTGGTTTGGATATGTTTTGGGCTTTCTAGGTATTTCTCTACCTACCTTTGTATTAATTCTAACAGGCTCTCCCACATCTTATTATTGATGCCCTTTTTGGATTATTTTAAGAAGAGTTTATTTCCTTAGGCAACTGAATTTTGATTAGCTGCACCCCCCTCATCAGTTGCTGTTGTGTCCCTATCTCTTTTCTTTACTGATTTCATGAAAACCTTCTTAATCCCTTTAACCTTTCTGGCAAAGAGTAACCTTTGCTTCTTTCCTACAATCATTCCCAATCTTTCCCTCCTCTCTCATATCTATGATTCCTACTTTTTCTAGTCCCAGTTCACACCCTCAAACCTTTATCTGATGTGTTCTGAATCCATGTTCACTGGCTCTTCTTCGTTGAAGGCTTTTCAGAAGAAATCCTGCCTGTTTACCTTGCATGTTCTCCATCTCCCTTTGACACTGATGTATTCTAATATTTTCTGGGAACTCCTCCTGATAAATAACTAAATAGTCTATGATAATTGCATTGTATTTTGTTCTGTGAATTTCCTAACGTGTCTGCACTAAATTCAGCTCTGTAGTTGACAATGTTATCAAGCCGACATTGTCCTCACAGTTTTCTTTGATTTCTGTTTACTGGTAAGAATTATATCCAACAAAGCTTCTGTTCTCCTTGGAACTCCTATTTTCTACATCCTGCAGCTGCATATGACTTAGGACTGTTTCAATGATCTCTGTTTTGACGTATTCATAACAGAACAGATAATGACTAAATGCATTCCCTAATGAACAGTATCAGAAAGTTCTGACTGTGCTGAAACTTGGTATGACATTTTTTCCACCATCATACACCGTTGTTAGACTGCAGAAAACGGGCTCTATATGACAGCTGCATTCTGAATATGGATTTTTAGAAGCTTTATTTATGTCTTTGACCTGTTCTGTTCTTTCTGTTCTGATTCTCTTTTTAAAAGGTCTCTTCTCAATTGTTGCAGTCCTTTTGAGTAGAGCATTAAAAACTCTAGCCAATACTATGACCTTCTGGATGCTGCAGCTAATTGCAAGCGAGTATCTTCCATCCCCGCTTGCAAGCGGTGCTGGAACGTCTAATCTTGCCCATTTTACCCCAGGTTCAGCATTTCTCTGAATTCAGCTATAAATTTTGCATTGACTGTGTATACTGGAAAACAGATGGTCCATTTTCGCATTAATAATAAATATATAAAGCTGTACCTATTCTCTAACTCCATCACCATCATGCTCACGAAAAAAGTACTTTATCTGTACGTGACATCTCTCTTACAACTATCTCACAGGCTGTTTAAAAGCATGGGTAAGTATTATTGTCCTAATTTTTTTTTTTTTTAAATTAAGGCAATGGTATTGCAAGATAAAGCACAAAAAATTTTCAGTAGTTACTCAGAGAACAGAGTAAAACAGTTCAAAAATAACACACCTCTCCTGCTTAGAGCCATTTGGCATTGTTATGACCCACAGAAGATACCAGCTTTGGTATTGCCCACTTACACCAGATAGTGGTCCAATACAGTCAAACAAACTGTGAGCAGGACTGGGCAAATATCAGATTTTTCACTTCAGTGGCCAAGCTGAATAATAAAGTAAAATTTGAGATTAACACAAAATAGAAATGCTTTTTTTTGACTAGCAAAATAAAATAAGGGGGAAACATTTCCTGTTTTCTTCTAAATAAAGTCTCTTGATTCAGTTAAAAGAAAATTTTAACCTGAAATGAAATTTCTATTTCATATTTGGATGACTTAATTATGTATCATATCTCTTTCATTAGTGAGTTCAGCCTCCAAAACAGTTTTTGGAAGTTGTATATTCCCCAGAAATTTTTTACCCAGATCTGCTTGAGAGTTCCTGCTCTAAATAAATGAGACAACCAATGCTTCAAGGAGTGGCAGTATTCTTGTCCCCATTTTGCAGAGGAGGATCTGAGAAACACTGAACTTAATGCACCTAAGATGGTGGTGTGAAATATTTAATGCAAGCAATAGGGCCTTTGGAATGCATCCAGAAGCCATGTGTCCCTACAGCACCTCGAGATCAGAAGTGCGTGATTCAAAGGCGAGGGGTCACATCGTGTTGTGAGAACAAGCCAGGCACGGGATGAGGCAGGTGGAAGAGCCCTCTCACATGTTTGTACCTGTAGCTTCATGTGACTGGACCCTGCTGGCAGGGAGACTTTTGCTCATCTCAGAGGAAAGCTTTGGCAGTGAGAGAGCAGAGCATGGTCCTTAATGAGAAGGTGAAGATTTCACCCACCAGCTGTGGGTGACGAACCTCAGAAATGGAGATGATCTCGAGGAATCCCAACGCAGGTCATCCAATCCATCCTTCAGCATTTCAGGAGATAGGTGCCACTTCTGGTCCCCCCCACCTGAAGATGTGAGCCTTCAGGACATAAAAGCCATAACATCATAAAGTGGGTCCGTGGTTTCAAGTTTCCACCAGAGCAACCTGGTCTAGTAGAAGGCGCCCCTGCCCATGGCAGGGGGGTTGGAACGAGATGATCTCGAAGGTCCCTTCCAACCCAAACCATTCTAGGATTCTGTGATTAATGTTCAATGGCTGTTGCACTACCTTTCTATGGTTTGCCTCTCTTTTGTTTCAGAAAGCAAGTTCTACATGTTAGCTTGCTTTGTTGTTGCTGTTTTTGGGTCGACCCTTGGGCTCACTGCAGCGTAGGCAGAGCTGTCACTCGCGGGGTGGGCACCGTGTGAAGTGCATGGCCGTGTCTCTGTGGTGGTGGCTTTAGCCGGGATGCTGGTTAATGGGATAAAAACTCAGATACTTCCTTCAGGGCAATTGATCAATTTGTTTTCCTCATCTCTGCTCTCGCTGACAACAAGCTTGATGAAATCAGTCTTTCTGAAGGCAGCACAGTGGATTTGACAAATCCTGCGGAACTGCTGGAGCAGATCCCCGAGTTTGCTGAGGAGCTGATGGAGCCTGAGGATTGCTTCCCCGAAGGTAAGAGCCTGCATATAACGCTGCAGTGGTGAGGCAAGAAGCCTTCTTTTCTCTTATTAAGCATCTCTCCACCTTCTCCCCGCATTGCTCTGCCTGCTTGCAGTAGTATTTCACTGGATGCACTTCATTTCTTAGATACTGTAATGTTCTAAACACACACTCAAAATCCCTTGTTATCATTAGTATTTGGATTTCCATGACAGGATAAGCTGAGAGCATGCTCTAAAATGCTCTGCACCTTCTACACTGTTAGGCTTTTTTTAATCATAATTTGTGCCATAAAGGGTGTGTTGGGTTCTCTTAAATGTTGATTTTTCTAATTTGGCCAATGAAGATTTTTGACTTCCGATATTTGTGCGTGGTCACATTTGGTAGAAAACTGACCAGATCAGAATGTTTCTGTTGCTTAAGTGTGTACAGGTAGTGAACAGAACCTCTCTGGAGAGTTGATGATTCCCAGGAACTCACTTCCATTTATTTTAAAGGGCGTCAAGATTAGCACATCCAGTAGCTTTCATCTGACCATGGGAGTGCTATGTACAGGGTATTTTACCTAATTATTTTAGATAAGAGATCACATTTACATATCTCTTTTAATACTGAAATACGCCACCATTTTATTAATATTTTAATACCAGCCTGCTCCAAACCAAAGGTTTAAAACCCAGTTACATCAGAAGTCCTATGTTGAAGTAAATATATAAAGTAAATATTATATAAAGTAAATGACATATGAAGTTATTTCTTCTCAGACTAAGTTCTATTCCAAATATCATCTCAGTCAAATTCCTCATTTTGCTTTAAATCTGGGTTAGGAAAAATAGGGTTAGCTGAATGTTAGTGCATTCTCTTGAAAATTCAAGGATTATTATAAATAAAAACAGAGCAGCTCAGATGGGATCAGACAGAGATGATTTGCTGGGCATATGAATGCCCCTAAAGTCAGCAAAAATGTGCATCTCTATATCTGTGAGAAAGATGATTGAATGAGGTAAGGGAGCCCTGCAGGGCTTACAAATGTCCTTAGAATCCAGATATTTTTTTGGCAGCTCTGCTTAAAAGCAGTAGCCAAAAACTAATGCAGCTGACGGAAGAAAGCCTGGTGTAAGTATTTGGGGCCAAACAATAACATTTAGAAATTAGGTCTGGTGTTTTCATTCTTTCACGATATATTTCTTAATGAGGTTAGTGAGCAGCAATCTCTGTTGTGCACTGTGAAATGATTATGTTACAGATGCTTAAACAAGTCTGTGCTGTAAGCTCGATGCTGGTCATATGCCAGTTTACAAATTCTAAAACTACAGTTGGCCATGGTCACCTCCCTTTTTAAAAAAAATAAGGTGGATATCACAAAAAACATTCCCGGAGCAGCAACACACTGTAATTTGCTCTGTCTTAAAATAACCAGATCTGCCTGAAATTCCATCGCGCATGATCACAGCGGTACCAACCCAGTTTGTCAGTTCTTCAGTGCTGTCAGTGGTATGCAGGGTCACAAGCTGTGCTCTTCTGGATGGACCGCTGGAAGTATTTAGCCAGTTGTGAAGCCTGCTCATCATTCTGGCAGCAGAGAAGAGTAGAAACAAAAGTGCTGTGGGCTGAACCCCAAGCTTGCCTTGGGTTACATCCTTCTGGCTCCTTCACTCTTCTCCTGGAGTATCCTTGCTCTTACCTTTTGCCTTTTATTCTCATCTCTCCTATTTCCTCACCAGTCCACATTCAGGGTGTTTTCCTCCTCTCCCAGGATACGGCCAGCTGAGCCTTGGGCTCTAAATGGGAATTGAAGGAGAGCCTGCTCCCAGCCCTCAGCCAGCTGCATGGTGTCCAGGGGCACTGGGGATACAGTTGCAGATGATGCTACCCAACATATCTACTCTCGTGTCCTGTGCAGCGCATATCCATGCAGATTTTTCAGATTCTGCTGTGTAGTCTAAATGTGATCACATTCCTCATGGGTTTGGCAAAAATGCATAAACTTAACGTGATTATTCGCTCATAAAATTTCAAGTCAAAGTGCCATAAACTGAAAGTTCACGTGATTCTTACAACAATGACATTAACATTTGGTTTAATTTATGCAGGGAAGCAAAGAGTTTCCCTATAATCAACTTCTATTAAATACTTTCCAATATTTTTACCCAAACTCACCGTTGCAATTAAACCTCATGCAGTTGTCACTTCAGTCTAGTTAAAAACCAAGTAAGCCAACAAACAAGAGTCTAGTTAACTAAGATGACAAGGTTGTAAAGTACTAAAATGGAAATATTGAAGGGCATGCACTGGGCGAGTTTATCTAGTGTTGCCTTTACTGGCTTGTAATAAAAAGAAATGACGATATTTGGTATATGTGGAAGAATGACCAGTTAATATTTGTGAAAAAAGGAGATGAAGATGAAAGAGCGAGAGGGGAAGGGTTAATTTCTTACCTTGTTAGGTCACCATCTATCTAAATTCAAACTACAACATTTCTAAACGCATTCAGCATAGGTTATGTCCTGAACAAATATGTCCCGGATTCAGGCCCCTTTTTTCAGATAACAAAGGCAATGAAGATAATGCATGTTCTTGAAATAGTTGCTGAAAGTTTGCTGAGGTCACAGTTTTCCGGGAGTTGGGTGACCCAGATAAGCCATGGGTCGCTTTTCTTGGGGAGACTTGTTAATGTGTTATCATCTCAAAATAGCTTTGATTAGGGTCAACAGGGAACATTCTTGGGTCAGGAAATGTGAAGGCAAGGTAGGGTCACAGCGCTGGCAGCTAGCAAGTATTGCTGGGAAAAACCTGATAGAAATGGAGAGGCCATTCTTGTTGCCAGTTGATGGGAAAGCAGCATCTATCCAATGCCAGCTATTTGGGTACTTTTTCCTCCAGATGCCTTGCAACACTCCAGTTCTGTTACCTCCATTGGTATGTGTTCTCTGCATCAAAAATTGCTGTCTGTTTGGACATTATCTTCTGTGTCTCACAGAAGGTCATCCAAAGAGAGCCCCCGGGCCCCAGCGTGCTCCTCTCTCCCAGACCCTAATAGGAGAAAGTTCTCACCAAGTGCTTAAGTGTAATTCCCCGGACACGGCCCGCTGGCACAGGTATCAGGGGAATATCATCAGATGGTCATGCGGGAATGAGTTACCTTGCTCAACACGCGGTTGGTCGCAACTCGTGACACCAAGAACACCCAAAACCATCATTTCATGTGACCACACGGGAGCAGTTATCGCAGCTGGAAAATGCCACGCGCTGAAGTTGCTCTGATTAGCGGTGGGATCCATGTCATGCCCTCCCCAACCGTGATTAGCGGCTGTTTAGATGTCAAAAAGTGAAAAGAAACAAAAATATACTGTTAAACTGAACAAATCTAAATAGAGCTACAGGGACTGCCACCAGATGATGTTTAAAAGCTGTGTAAAACCAAACCAAGCCCAACAAAATGTGTTAACTGGCTTCCTAGGAAAAAAATCATGGAACCAACCCAAGTTTTAAAGTATCGCTTTCCTCTAGCCATTAACACCTGGGATACTGCACGTTTTTCCATAAGGAAAGGTATTCTAGTATTTTGTTGTATACAATTTTCAGGCATCACAAGACCCTTACAGTCCTATTACTTGTTCAGAATTAAATTTATACAGGTTGGACAGGACCTCTGGATTTCAGCTCATCCACGCCCGGGCTCAAAGCACGGGTGATATCAGTGGTAGCCCAGGCTGCCACTGCCTTTGCTTCAAGGTGTCACACCACTATTTGTAATGACCTCCAAGATGATATATTTTGACGAGAGTAGCAGCAGAAATCTGAAATGTACTGTTTTTAAGCCCCTGGAAGAGTAAAAACACCTGTTCAGGCTGTGGGATTGTCAGATGCCCTTTTGGCAGTACCCAGTTGTAGCACCCAAGTGAAAACTCAAATGTCCATGTGTGTCTCAGGTACCCAAATGCTGGAGACAGTGATGGCAAATCCCTCACAGGTTAGGCCTAAAGCTGCACACAATAAAACCCAGCTGTGCAGTCACAGAATCATAAAATGGTTTGTGTCGGATGGGACCTTGGAAAGGTCATCTAGTTCCAACCCTCTTGCCATATGAGTTAGTATTGGGGCCAGAAGATGAGAAAATGGTTAAATAAGAAGAGTCTGCAGAGATCATGTTCCCTGCAGCATGGGGAGACAGTTGGAGTCTTTCAAAGGGGCTACGGCCAGGTTTGCTCTCTTGCTTGTGCATACTCAGCTAGCCAGACCAGTCATTAGAAACCCAGATTCGCACATAAAAAAATATATATATATAAACCATGTTATGAATACCTGCCTGCTTGAGTTTATGCTGAGGAAGCTGTATTTTGTGTCAAACTGAGCAATGCTGTACCCAGCATTCAAAGCTAAGCAAAATACTGTTATGTTCTAAAAATGAATGTTCCAGTAATTGGGAACTCCTGTATAAAGGCAGTAACAAAAGTGCTGCAGTTTGAACACAAAGTGCCAGACTTACTGGACAACATTATAGAAGAAATTAATTGATGTTCTTCGTTTCTTGGGGAGAACCAGCAGCCCAATCCATCCAAGTCACAACCAATAATTTTATGAAAATGTAAATATATGTTTTGTTGTGAACAAGAAGTGGATTTGTAAGGACTTTACGCATAAGCTTAAAATTAAAAAGCTTGGCTGTCGTGCATTGAAGAGGAAGGTTTTGCAGTGTAACTCCCACATTTACAAGGAGATTTTTTTCTTGATGCACCAAAGTAATTCAATCAGGTCTAAGAGCTCCATGATTAGAATGCACCAGGCTAGAAAATGTGAATATGGAACCAAAGGAATATTTACATAAAATACATTGTACATTAAATTTCTCCTGCTTTTTATTTTCTTTATTTGGTAACTTTATCATGGTAGCAGATGTTTAAACAAGAGGTTTAAGATGTATTATAATATTCAGTTTGTGATTGTGCTATAGGACACCCTAGTGACTGAAGGGACCACTTCCCTTGATATGAAATACAAACAAAAAGTAGATAATATCACGGTATACTGATGCATTTGGAAAGGTTTCTTGGAAATAGGTCTCTATTTCATGAGAAATGGTATGAAATATTCAAATGTGAATTGAAAACAGATACTATTCTTGGACAAGTTGGCCACTGATGCAGCTCAGAACAGCTTCACAGATTTACTAGTAAAAAATTCAGTCCTTTGGCGGGACTTTTTCTACCATTCCATGGTTTTGATAAGCAGTAGTCAACTACACAAAATGAGTCAGTTTTCTCTCAAAGAAGATGTAGCCCAACATGAATTACAATGGTAAAATAAGCCCTGAATAAATCACAAGGTGATCAGCTTCTTCTGCACGTTCCCTACTAGCTTTTATTCCAGGGGGATAGTACAAATCATAGGAAATGTCAGAGGGTTTATTCTTTCCTTGACACTTGCTGTGCTAAAAGGTGTTAATGAACAGTCTTCTTCGTGAAGATAAAGCAGCTTCCAAAACAAGAAGCTGGGCTTTGCTGACCACCTGCCTTATTACAGAAGCAGCTGGAATTAGGATTGCTCAGACCCTCACCAGGTCATGCCTTAGACTCACTGGAGTGATTTTGATATTTTGATTTCACAGAAATTGAACAAAAAATAAAAAATTAAAAAAAACCCCCACACCCCAAAACCAAAACCAACCTATTAGGCTACCCACCAAGGTCAGGTAAACTTTTTTTGTTGGTTAGATGATGCTTCTAATTGAGCATGTAAACTGGGGTCAAGGTGACCAGAGCAGTAGGCTACCAACATTACAAGAGAGTTCAGAAAAGCACAGGCGTGAAAGAACAGTCAGTGAGGAAAATCAGAAACTTTGAAAAGGAAGCAGATTTTTACTAAATCATTAAAAGACCTGTTTGTGGCCACTTTTCTTTTTTTTTTTCCTTTCCATTTCCCTTTTTCTCTTTGATTTATGAATAGTTAAAAGTAGCATTTCATCTGAATTGCAGCCAGCGTGATTATTCACAGAAGTGCTACTTGACATTAGTAATTGTATCAGAATCTGGTCTAAACATTTCTGAATTGGGCCCAATCAAAAGCATGGGATTTAATAGCACTGCATTTTGGGCTGACTCATCTGAGAAGCTATTTTGGATTTTTCAAGGTATTACTGTCAGTAACTAGGGCTCTTTTTTTCAGATTGAAATTGCACGGAAGCCATCAAAGAGCATGAAAAAATATAAATTAGTGGTGCTACCTGGCTTTCTGTCTCTAAAAACACCTCTCTGTACCTGTAGACTATCAGATGGAAGCTGACTGAATCAGTAACAGCTTGTTTTAACCATTTTCCATCACAAGTGAAGGGACTTTAGAACACAAAGTGCCCTGCTCATTAGTATCTAACGTGAAGGTGATCCCCTAATTTTAGCTGTGTCTGGACGCAGGTAATCATGTAGGCTCCCTGTGAAGTGAAATGACAGATGCGAACTCCTCCAGGGAATGATTCATCCAACTGTCTTACAATGGGGAAAAACACTTCCTGGGAGACCCAAACCTTTTCCAACAGTATTTACAGGGTATTTATACTCCGTAAAAGCATGACAGAGCATGTCATGCCTGTTACTAGCTGAGCCTAGGTGTTTATGTAAGAGGCTAAAAAGCCAAATATCCATCTAGCAAGTCACTTATGAGAAAAGAGTGAGAAGTTTCTGTAAAAATGTTTTATGTCAGAAAAAAAGCTGATTTTTTTTTCCAAATAGAAATTGGGTTTTGGAACACTACAGACTCAGGGATGTTTAATTTTACTAGGAGCAGGGGCTACTTCCAGTAAAAAGGGGATTTCTGCTTAACACGAGAAATCCAACTTGCTCATTAGGCTGTTCACATGATAACTGACGGATTTGAGCCCAAGTCTTTGGATTTCTTGATCCAAGGCTGAGTTGATAATTAAGTGGATGGTCTACCTGAATATAAGCACAGAGTGTGAAGCAGACACTTGAAAGGTGGTAATCACTATACAGGTCGTGGAGCAAGAAATAGTTCAAGAGTTTCCTGGCAGCACTGCTGTAAGGTGCAATTAACAGCCATCTATGTCATGTGGTGCTGGTGGGATTATACTGATGGGCATCTCTCAGCAGAGCTGCCATATGAGTATGTTAGCTCAAAGATGCTGGTACGAGGCAGTATTACATGCCTGAAGCCTGTCCCATGTACCTACTTCCTAAAATACACCCAAACCATATGCATTACCATCTATAAGCACTACACTGGTATTAGCAAAAAGTAGTGACTAATATGATGTCCTTTTATCCCTTGCCTTGATTCTTTAGTGTTTAGGATTGAAGTGCTTAGAAGGATAATACTTGCCTTTGCTGAAGTGGTAGCTGACCTACAAAGAGGCAGAGAGCTGATTCTTACATTTCTGTCTTCTCCCAGAATTATGTCTTTCTCAAATAGGTTGATTAATTTAGTGCATTTCTACTGAGCCCAGAATTTCTCTGAGTTCCAGAATACAGTGGTAAACTGGGAACTGGTGTGAGTCTGTGTGATTCAGGCATGTAGAGGAGTTAGTTACTTGCGTCATGGTCCCACTACCTTTGCATAAGTGGTTTACTGTCCTATTAGTCCCACACCAAAATCTCCCACAGCCAAGAGCCTACACCTACCCAAAAATCTCAGAAAAGTGAGGGAAAGGACAGTTCTGGGAGTGGTTCACGTATGAAGCCTCCTACTGTTCCGCTGCTCCATAGCAGGGATCTGGGATAATAAAATCTCAAAGAAATTGCCAGGAGGACCATAGCAGCTCTCTTCCTCTTGGCAGAGCCCGCTGTCAGCACAGCCCCACTTCCAGCTGCTTGGGAATCCCAGCATCCCAGGAGCTGCACTTGATCTCCTTGCATCTCAAGCGCCTTAGTTATGCCACCTTGAATTAGCGGCGTCTGCTGTCTGTGTAACCTTGGCACTCGCCCTCTTTCCTTCCCAAGCTGCCTTGCCTAAATATTGTTTCTACTTGCAAAAACATTTCATTACATCACCGTGGCGAGACGTCCTCCCTTGTCACTTCTGAGCAGTTGCTGTGTGCTGCAAGACATGTTGGTGACCTTGGCCACCTTTCAGCTACAGAAGCTGCTGGCCCCTGGCTTTTTTTCTCATGATGGGGCTGATAATCCTCCATAATTACGTCTCTTTCTATAAGACACGTGGATTTAAATATAGGGTTAAAAGCTTGCTTTTTGAAAATAAAGTGGTTTTTGAGGGTCATTCTCATCAGCAAATAGGACATTTGAGTCAGATTATCTGACATAAGACTGACTGGCCAGGACAATTCTCACACCATTTTAAGCTCTTACCCAGCAGAAGGCAGTGCACATGGTGTTTTTTAAATGGGAGAGATGGATCTGTCCATTACCAATGACAATATCTTTTTGCTATAACAAAGGAGTGTTGCTAAGGAAACTAAAAATGTCCATGGTCTTTCCTATGAGAAATCCTTGTGTGTGCTCCATTACGACCACAGCATTTAGCTATTACACAGTATTCTTCACTAAGGTCAGAAAGTGCACTGAAGCATCAGTAGGGAACCTGCTATGGACCAGATATCTGAATTTCTGCGACATCGAAGGGGATTTAACTGCCTCAATATATTTCCAAGGTGGTTCTAATGCCTTTTTTAAGATAATGAGAGTCCAAGAGATCAAAATCTGCTCCTGCTTTTTCTGCTCGCGTCTCATCTGCACTGTAGCACCTCCTCCCATCATCTCTCTTTCATCAGATTGCCATTTTTAATCAGTAATTCCAGCCGTATCATAGCACCAAGAAAATAACCTTCCCCCATTCAGAAAGATGTGGAAGCTATCAGTAGCACCCTCCTAGAGTCATTAGTCCTGATCAGGAGTGCTGCCTGAGCTCAGCTAACACTTTGTGAATGACCTAGGGCGCTTGTGACTCATGGCCAATATATTCTGTATCACAAAAATCATTGGGAGAAATCACTGGGACACATTTTAAGTGATTTTGAGTGGTTTTTAATGGAGGAGTGAGAGGGGGAAATGGAAGGCAGAGCGGAAGGGGTTTGTGAGAAACAAAAGGGAGGAAAGACAAAAGGCAACCACCTGTTGCTAGAAAAAATCTTGTTTAGCAGCATCTTATTGCAGCTTTAAGAACTAAATGGGCTTCTTTAACAATTCCTTTGTTTTGGTTTGACTTCTTTACAGTTTGTGTGCGATTCTTCCCATGCTGTTCCGTGGACATCACAAAATTTCCAGGCAGAATTTGGTGGAGGCTGAGAAAAACCTGCTACAGAATTGTCGAGCACAACTGGTTTGAAACCTTCATCATATTCATGATCCTGCTGAGCAGTGGAGCCCTGGTAAATGTGACAGTATTTCCTAGCTGGTTAAAAGTGGGCATGGGTCTCAGTGTTCTCCAGTTTACTTGACTCTTAAGATCTTATGAGCCCTTACTGGTCATTTCTCAAAGCAAAGCATGTTTGGGGCTAAAACAAGTCTTTAGCTTTCCTGATTTCACATGCCTTTACCATGTGGTGGGGAACTTTCTTCTGCTGTAACATAAAATTCTGACTTGTACATATTTTGAAAAGAAAATTCTTAAGGAACTCTGTGTTAGGAAGTTTCCCAGCGTTACTTCTTCAGCATCCCATAACTGTTCCATGAGAGTTCCCATCTGGAAGCTTATATTTTGCTCCAGGGGTGGCGCTTTTCCTTTTCCTTTTCCCTTACAGGCAGTGCCATGTTTGGGCAGGTTATCCATGTATTTCTGGAGGTCAGGATTAACTTCAGCCAAACAGATGAAACTGCCTTAAATAGTAAGGTGAACATCATCTTAGACAGGTGCCTGCTTCACCTGATCAGGAATAATTAGGGGCAGAAAAGCATGATGCAGGAGGACTATAAGGTAGCAGATTTACTGAAAAGAGCTGGAGAGAGAGCAGGCAACAGATAGGACAGAGTAAACTACATCACAGCACCACACAGAAGCTGTATAAATTATTGTGTTCTTCCACTCCAGTTGGCATCAAGGAGGCCTCAGCTGGAGCACTGGCTTCGGCTCTGGGCACTGCACGTTGGGAAAGACATGGGCTAATTGAAGAATTTCCAGAGGAGAACAGCACAAATTATCAGTGGCCTAAAAAAAGGAGGAAAACACAGAAGTACTTGGGTTTATGTAGTTTAAAGAAACTCTCTGCAGGGAGACAAGAAGGTGGAAATACATAAATGTTGATGCAAAGAGAAAAGCAATGGACTGTTCTCCAGGTCCACCAGGGATGGGCTGAAATTTCACCCAGGGAATTTTATTGTATTATGAAAGGTAAAAGAGGCTGAAAAACTTGGGTAGTCAGCTGCTGAAAATTGTCACAGCTTTGCTGAAATCAATGGAGTCTGACAGTTTCTGCACCAGCTTGAGAATCAGAATGTTAATTTTTGAACACATTTTGAAGGGGGAATGTCTCTTGCTATAATACGCTTTAGACAAATACACTTCCTTGCATATGTAATTAAAAATGCCTTAGATACCGAACACTGCAATATAAATCTCATTTAATTTTCATTGCACGCATTCATTTAGTTTATGCGAATTTCAATTTAGCCAAGGCAGTTCTGTATAAGGGCAAATTATCCTGCATTTTCCCACATATCAGTGCTGTGCTTCAGTATTTGGACTGGAGATATTGGAAGCAACACAAGCTTTTTCCTCTGTTATTCTGGGGCGAGCTCTTCCAAAAACTGAGCTCATCTGGCTACATCCCTAGGTCATACTAAGTTCTTAAGGGAGAAGAACTATATATACCCTTAAGCCAGTTTATATTTATGTGTGGTAGTTAAACCATCAGAATACATCTATAACTTATTGCAAAAGATCGAAAAACCTTTCTTAACCATTTAAACCATAAGCACCCAAACTGGAAGCCTATTTTTTAATAGTGATTGTGGATAACTGCAGGTATCCTGCTTAACTCTTTCAACACACAAAGCAAAGCAGAAGAAATAACCCTTCTTGGCAAAGATTTCACCCATTGTCACCATGAAAAAAAGCAAAGCACCAGAGTTTTGTCGTTTGGGTAATAGCCACAACTTGTCCAGAAGTACAGAAGTGTTCAGGTAGCATATTTTTCATCCCTTAATAAGCTCGCTTCCTGACTCACAGTGTGCTCTTGGTAGACAAAACACAATGTACTTTTGGACAAGTTAGTAGAAAATAGAGACAGCAAAGAAGGGAGAGGAGGAAATCACTTTAAATAGTTTGTTGTTATTTTTGCAGTAATTGCAAAGTACAGCAAGTCATCTGACAAAGTGAGTGAGCCCCTACGAGAAGTGATAAACTCCAATCTGCGCATTGTTTTCTGTGGCTTTCTCCAACAGCTCTTTCACACCCTTGAAATATCATTTTTGAAGGCAAGATAGGAGACAGAGTTGCAGTGAAAACGTCAGCCCAAAGTGTGGGGACAAATGGACAAGCTTTGGCACAGGCTGCCAAAGCTTTCTTGTCAGTTTAATTACTGTTCCCTGGCAGGCAAACGAGCAGTGTGACTGCTTGAGTGACAAGTACCACACTTCTTGTATCTCCAGGCGCTGGGTGTTTGCTAACTTTTTGAAGTTCATCAGAAAGTAGGTACAGATCTGGAAATATGTAAATGCAGATAATTCAGATGATTAGCACAGACCCTCTCAAATAATGTTGTTTCTTGCTGACAAGTGCTCTGGGTCACATGATGGGATGAGAGTAATTTGTCAAAGCTTGGGTTATCCAGGTTACAGGGGCTTGAGAGCAGCTTGTGTAACAGCAGTGGCAAGAGGAGATGGGGAACCAGACCATAACTTGACTTAGAAGCCCCAAAAAAGCTCGTATACAGGCAACCCTGACACTATGATTCTACATTTTATTTGACTTGCGTTATAAAGTGGAGGCTAAATTATGAGACAGGTTTATTTGCTTTATTTTAGGAAGCATATTGTTTTTATATCTTGAATATTTTAAAGGGGTTATTAAGTTGCCCGTATTTGATAAAGGTTCTTTCATGATTCCCTGCGTAAGATTAGTTAGAGAGACAGATGAAAGCGAGAGATAGATACCTTGACCTTTAAAACATTATTGTTCTGTTAAGTGAATAATAATGAGCCTTTCTTGAGGCAGATAGCTGTAGCTACCTGAAATGTGATGACTGAACAGAAGCCAGGGAACTCCAGTACTCCATAATACAGGCAGGTTAATAACCCAATTTGTCATCATTAGCAATAAGATCTATTTGGCTAAATGTAAGGGTCATATTCTGTCTCCTAAATATAGATATCCTATGGCCTGGGGCATCTGAGGTGCCCGGGTAGCAGTGGCACAGCCAACAGGAGCTGAGGCAGGATGTTCTCGGGCAGCTTGGGGTGGCATTGTGCTCACAGACTCACACTTCCAAATTCAGGGTGCATAAGCTCTTTCTACACTCAAAGGATGTCTAGTCAGTACGGCCAGTAGAGGCTGGAGAGAGATAGCTAAGCTTATGTACACTGTAAAGGAAAGCTGAACAGATCTCTCTTAGGTCAGGGTCAGTCCTGTTTGTGCCTGAGCCCTCCTTCTGATTGTAACATTAAAATATGTCAGAAATCACAGACAGTACATGGTATGTTAGCAAATACAGACTTGCAGCACAACTCCCATGCTTTCCAACATGGTGTAGGAGAAGTTGTTAATCAATCCTTCGTACTTCCAGGCCTTTGAAGACATTTACCTTGAAGACCGAAAAAACATAAAAACCATGCTGGAATATGCTGACAAAGTATTCACTTACATCTTTGTCTTGGAAATGCTCCTGAAATGGGTGGCTTATGGCTTCAAGAAGTATTTCACCAATGCCTGGTGCTGGCTGGACTTCCTTATTGTAGATGTAAGTATCATTTTGGAACTACGATGCTTCTTGTGTTGGATTTTGTAATGGGTAAGAACACATTGTTAAGTTTGGCAGCTTTGTGTTTGCGAATTGACAGCTGCCACTCCAACTCCGAGTATCAACCCTGGGCAAAGCTCAAAGGAGGTCTTGATGTATAACTGTGCATCCCCAGGAACCGGTGTGCCAAAGCAGAGAGGAACGCTTGGTGTCGTGACGTAGAGGTGTCACCCTGCTAATCTGAGTCACGTTCCCTTCTCTTCCCCAGGAACTCGCTCTTTCTTTTAGTGTTTTAACATCCCTTTCCACACTCCCAGCTAGCACAAGGTCTGGTTTCCTCCAACTGCTCCACACATGACCTCGACACACAAGTCTTTCAGCAGATTAGGGAAGCTGTCCTTGGCGTGGCTTCCCGGTGAGGCTGCCAGCAGCACGTAACAGTATGTTCAGTACTGCCTCCCAAGTATTTACTAGTGAAGGAGTCCAGCAGAAGGTGTGAATAGTCCTCTTGGCAAAGTGACTTCGCTATTGCAAAACATTACAAAATACTCCAAATCCTCGAAATGCCGCAGTGCTTAGTTCTCCTAATTTAAGGATACTTGTTAAAAAATAAGTGATTGCTGAACAAAAGGGAGGTCATGCCCCAGGAGTGTTGCCACCACCAGGTTTGTCTCCTCCAAAGTTTCACGTTGAATTGATGTGGGATCTGCCATATTTGGGGAAAGTCATCAACACCACATCCTCCAGTTGAAGATTAACATTCCATCACAGCGTATCGCCAAGGAGGCAATTATCTCCCTGAGGCCATTTCTTGCTAGCTTGAGGTATTAGTGTGGGAGGCTGGCAGAGGTTTGCCATGATTATGTAACTTATTAAACTTCAGATAAATTATTTTTCCCCATTTTACATCTGAACCTTGACTCGGGGGAAGAACTACACTTTCTTTGGCCCTGGCCCAGGAGAGCACTTCAGCGGGACGATTTACTTGTTTGAAGTTATGGACATGTCTAAGTGCACTGCTGGATCAGAGCCTTTGGAAGCTTCTCCAGAGCTTTAATAAATTGATTTATGAAAAGGAAATTCTTTACATAAATTGTAAGTCATAAATTCTTCTTTGCATACCTGCTTGGAAGCCTCTTAAAGGGAAGGCACTCATTTTTGTCAGATTAGCTTCAGCAGAAGAAGAAGGCCTGGTTTAATTATCTAACCACAAAATTGCAAACCACCAGTTCCTAAGTTATAGCCCAGCCCTGAAAACTGTTCTTACTGTGGTTTAGGACAAGTGACATAGCTTAGCTTTTCTGGTTTCTCCAACTGTAAAAATGGGACTAACAGGACTCCCATAAAGTACTGTATGGGCTTCCAGAGATTTTAGATTGGGACTATTGTTTCAATGAGCTTCTGAAGAGTAGGAGGGCTGGATGAGGGCTAAATATTGTCACAACCATAAGTAGGCGTCTTCCTGACGGGAGCAACAGTTCACACAGTGAATTCACTGGGGCAGTTTGGAGCTCTGCTGCATCATTAAGAGTTTGAAATGAGTTCCACGCTTGCTGGAAATGCATACTTTGTAGCATGACATCTCATTAATGCCAAAGAGAACCAAATACCAAAAACTAAGCCAAATTCTGTCGTCCATGTGAAAAAAACCCCTTGGAACAGGCGCCACACAAAAAAACACGAAGTCTTTATGTAACACCAAAAATTAGCCACATGTTTGCCTTTTAATGATGGGTTTTGTGAGTATAATGAAAGTTACAGAGGCAGCCACAGGTGGGCTGGGGAAAGGGGCTTCACCTTTCCCTGTCACACATGCGAGCACATGTGACATAAAACGGAGCTGTGGAGAAGAAGGAACATGGGCCCCTGCGACTCCCCTTGTCCCCAGAAAATAAATCACAGAGCCTTCTTACTAACCCTGAGTGTTTGTTTTTCTTAACCCATCTTTGAACGTTCCACCCACATTTAAATACTCTTTCTGCAAGCTCCCAGTCTAACCAAAAAGTTGCTCCACCCTTGAGTTGTTTTGGTTATTGATTGACTCTAGGCCATGACTGGCTCTTTAGAGTGCCCAATGAATAAAGCTTTTTCCCAAACCTCATTTTTATCTTGAAAATGCTTTCCCAAATGCAGATTATGAGAACTTGGTACTATATTTTTAGCGGGTTTAACAGATGCTTTTCTCCTACCCTATTGCTAACCCACCCTGCCACTCTGAATTGGCACAGTAACGTCCTATCATTTTTCCAGCACACTTTTTATTTCAATTTGCATTTTCTTTTTGGTCCTTTGAGAACCAAATCATTGCAACTGAGCTGCAGAAGGGAGTGAATGGATGAATTAGCTGCTCCAAAAGAAGCAGATGAACCACTTGTCTGATTTTCTCAAATTTATTTGTTTAAAATTATTCACTTAAAAATTCCTGATTTGCAAATTATTCATTTGGTGTTTGGTATCAGTATTCAAAATTCAAGCTGCAATGGTTGATTTTTGATTGGACATGTGAAGCCATCTCTCATCTGTGTTTTCTAATTGTACAAATGCAACTCAGAATCTATTTTCTGTTTTGAATAATTCATAAAACCAGCTCAAAATTTGCAAGTATTCACTATTTCTAAATGGAATTTGAACCCAGAGGGGGTATAAGCATATTGCTGCTGAATTATATTGGTCTTTTCTACATCCTGACTTTTGAGAGACCTTTGACACTGCTTTGGGCCAGTGGAACAGCAAAGGCTCCATCTGACAGTTGTAGATTAATAAAGAAAATGCTGTCTTGCAATGCCTAAACATCAAAACACACAGTAATCCACAAACTGAGAGCTATTTTTGATGGATATAGAATCCCTAAAGGATGATCTCTAATAATGGGCTTCTCAGCAACTTGAAGAAGTGTGCTAGTGTAGGAAAAACCGTAAGAAAGTGCTTTCAAAAACATTGTAACAAAATAAAGTCCTATCAACAACACTGCTACAGATTTTTTTGGGAGAAAAGGAGAAAGGGTTAATCAAACCACAAAATACAGGCTTATTTCAACTTAGGGCACCTGGGAAAGGTAGTGGGCGCTCAATCAACAGCTCTTTTCAAGTGAGGGAAAAGCAGAGACCGTAGTATGTCTGCGTAGGTAGATATAACTGTAGTCAGACATCAATATCACCATCAGGAGCGGTATTTATGCACAGCCCTCTTTGCTAGGATGCACAGGCAAATATTTTCACAAAGTATAGATATTTTCCAAGCATCCATGCGAGCAAAACCTCTTGGTACAAAGCAGATTAAATGAGGAGTCCGACCTTGGACAGAGATGGAGGTGGGTGGCATTCGAAGTGAATGTTTATGAAAACTGCTCTTGACCAATCCTGTCCTGCAACAGGCACGGAGAGCTGGGCTTTAAAACAAGGGGCAGATAAACTCCACCAGTTGTGCGCACTGGTGTCATGTTTGATGTTCCTTTCAGTTGTTTCCTCTGACCTATAAATATTATCTTGAGCTTATCTAGTTTGAGCTTCAGCCAATTAATTCTGAGCTATGTCCCAGTCTCTGCTGACAGCGGATGGATTATTCCATTGCATGGTCAGTTCAGGAAAGGCATCAGTCTGGAGCTTAGCATCATTCAAAGACTCGAGGTGTTGCAGTCAACAGCTTCTTCACTCCCTCCTCATGCATTGAAGGCAGAGGTGAGAGACTGGAACCCTACAGAAGCTGTCACGAGAAAACCCATTGGAAAGGGATGTGAAGTCTCAACTCATTAGTAAGAACGCTCGGAAAAAAAAAGTCACAGCCAAGCTTCATTGCCTATGGCATTCGCAGAAAAATCCTCTTAAACCAGCACTAATGTCATCACTCTAAAAAAAAAGTCCATTATCACAAATCCATCATCTCCATTGCAGCTTTTGGGTTCAATTTAATTGACCAAAAGTTAGTTCCAATCCAGGCTTAAAAAAAAAACAACCCGGATTGTCACATACTGATTTCAGAGATGAGAGAAGATGAGGGTTTCTCCACCAATTGTTTCTAAGATTATCCCATCTTTCAAGACTTGATAGTTGCAGAAAGCTATTTTCTTAAGCAATTGCTTTTTTAGGGATGCTGGCAGCCTTGTTCCCCTCCAGCCATCTCCAGCAATGGGCAGTCCTTGCACTGTGTCCTGCAGCACTGGGGGAGATCATCTCTAATTTTCACTTCTTGCCCTGATGCCCCACCAGTTTCTCTCCAGCTGAGTCACCAGGGATAAAGATTGCACTTTCTATCCCTTTTCCCAGAGAGCTGGCTCTGGTGCCGTGAACTCAGGGGCTCACAACAGCTTTGGGTAGTATATCTGTCTGCAAAATAGTTCAAGCAAGGCTCAGCGATGGATTTGAAGGCCAGACATCTCAAATCAGTTATGCAACAAGTCCACTAGGCAGGATTTTGTAGATGCTTTTATGGAAGTAAAATAATACGTATTTTTCACTCTCCACAGTAACTTTTGTGAATGGTTCTAACACAGCATGTTTCTGGTGTTTGCCTGGAGCTGCTGAGTTTGTACCTAGGGATCTGTATTCCCCAGTCAGCAGCTTTCCAAATGTCCTGTTTGCTGCCAAATTTTCTGTTTGCTTGTTTGAGAACTGCTCATGGATGTTCAGTCGTGAAATGTACTATCATTTTCCCTGAACATTTAAACAAAAATAAAGGCATTACATTTTCCAGGAGAGTTTCCTGGAAAGCAGTTGCTCTAAGATTTCTGCTTTGGATACTTCACTATCAGACAAGTTAAGAAGCAGCTAATAATCCTTGAGTCTGAGATGAACATTTTAAAACAGTCTTTTTATCCCTAGTTAAAAATTGAATTAAATTATGCCCTTGTGCTGGATTGTCTTTAAGTGACAATTAAAAACTTGCTCTGTGAAGTAAATATTGATGGCTTATGATTACTTTAATTGTTTTTTTCCATCTGTATTCCCTGTTGATTAACAAGGTGATTTCTGTTTGCTGTACCAGTAATTACACAATCTGCTGTAATGAGTCGTTCCCAAACAGCACTGAAATCCAATTTGTATTCTTGGGAAATTACCCTAAAAGCATGTTTCTAGTTTCTGTTCAGAAAAGCACACAGGGGCAGAATGACAAAAGTACAGCCAAGGCAAATTAAAAATGATTTGGCTTGTCACTTGGAGGAGCATCCTAAGAGTGAACGTATTAGTGCACTCTGTGAGTTGTCAAAAATCCATGGGTGCAAGGGGGTATTATTACTCCAGAGTTCATTTTTTGACCAGATTTTTTTTTTTCCCAGTTCTTCAAAGCAAATGTGCATGTGGGATTTTTGAAGATGTCTTAGTGCACATTCTTCTGAGCCTCTCTGATGGCATAAACATCCCAGATAACTAATAAGAATGAGATTCCCTCTCCAGAAGCCAGGGAGCCTGGTTTGGAAGAGGGAAAAAAAATAGAAAGAAGGAAAGAAAAAAACCTAGTTTACTACTTATTGGGTAATTCAGGATAAGTGGGGAAAAAAAAAAAATTCCACATGAAGTTGAGATAAGTGGTTTTAATGTGTGTTAGCAGGTCAGCCGAGGCTGCAAATCTCCCTTCTGCCACCCCACTCTTTATCTCAGCATAACACATGAAAAAGCATCCAAATGTCTGGTCTTATCTTGGTTTGCACCTCATGTTCGTTACCACATAGATGCTAAAAGGGGAGCAACCAGGCTTTGCCAAGTGGAAGCACAGGCTCAGTTTCAGACAAGGCACAGCAGGACAAAGCACACTGCAGCTGGAGGAAAAGGGATGGCGAAGGCAGGTGTGGAGAGAAGCCCACAGCAAGCCTAGTTCACTGCCTGCCTACACCTTTGCAAAGTGGTTAGGGCATGAATAATTACTGCAATTACTGAAGAATTTCAATCACTGAGGGACAATTTCAGCTTTCAAAAGTGGTATAAAAAAAACCATCTCATCTCAGATTGTGCTGAGCTAGGTTTACCAAACATTTTTGTTTCTTGAAGTTACTGAAAGATGGAGCACTTTTCAATGTCCTTTTTTAGAAGACTGTGCTTAAAAAGAAAATAATGAATAATTCTTGCATGCAGCCTGCCTGGCTCTTTCCATCACTGTGAGTGCAGCAGCCAAATTCCATATACAGTGCTTTTCTCCCTTGCATGGAAAATCGGAGCTGCGAGGGACACGTAGACTGTTTTTAACACTCCACAGTCCCACACGCTCTGCAGGGACAGAGGAGGATTGTCCCACAGTTCCTCTCCCTGATGACCAGCACCTTTGAAACCCCAACTTGCAGACCAAAAAATGGCTTCCCACCACACTTGTGGCTCCATCCAGAATGGCCAGGAGCAGCTCAAGAGACTGGTGTCAGGAGGAGGAAAAAGGAGGAAGTGAAGGGAGAGAAGCAGCCTGCAGAAGGGCTGGGATTCCTTATTAATGGGAGAGGGATCAAAGGAGTTGTGATAAAACTTGAAAGCTGTACCCTAGTGGAGTAGAGACCTTGTGCTGGCCTCCTGCCCGGCTAAGGCTGTCTTTGGGGTGTTTTGTGCTGAGGCAAATGAAGACTCCTGCTTGTGGTATGTACTCCTACTTGTACCATTAGCCTTCCTGGCAAAAGTCAGAGATCTTGTAATTCTTCAGTGTCCCTCTCTCTTCTGGCATATCCAATATAGTATCAGCATCAATCAGATTCAAGAATCCAACTAAACAGAGATGATTTTCAAGCTTAGACTGTCATATTTCCCACATCAACTTGGTATTTTTCATATTGATTTGGAACATCTGATTAAACAGATACTTTAGGGAAACAAACAAATCCAGAACAGCGCCTTGTGGAAACCAAACAGATTTTTTTCTCTTTTTTTCTTTTTTTTTTTTTTTTTTTCATTATGTCATAGGGTTGATCCTAATCCTGCCCAGAAATAAACATGCCTTCAGCTCAGCACCTCAACTCCCAATGGCTGGGATGGAAATGCAGGGGAGTCGATGGGGCTGAGCCCTCAGGGAAATGTTCTCTCAGTGATCACTATGCGCACCCCTGGCACAATAATGCCATCTTCACATAGTAAATAATAATCAAGTGTATTCCTGTCTACTCCTGACTACAGCAGTCAGCATCAAGAAGGTACCCTGGGATGAATAATGAGGTGGCTTTGGAGATCTTTTTAAGGGGAGAATGTCTTTCTTCTTCAGCTGCCCTAACTAAATCCAGGCTGTCTCTGCACAGCATCTGAATAAGAAGCAGAACATAGTTGATGATGAAGAAACTACTTTGCTCTAAATCACGATAGTTATAAATATAAATTTATAAATATATAAATACAAATATATTTTATATATAAATACATATTTGTTTTATATATTTATATATAATTATAAATTATATATAATTTAATTATTTCTTTATAGATATATATATAAACCAGACTGTTCAAGGCATCTGCACCTGCACAGCCACCACTGATGCAACAAGGAGAAAGTCTTTTGAGTCTTGTCCAAGGTTTGGGTGATTGAGGAGCATCATGTGATCCCCAAAATCCCTCTGCCCAGTGTTAATAAACGGGACCTTGGGGTGTGGCAAAGGTGCCTGTTTTCAGTAAGAATTGAGACAAGCTGGAAATCCATTTGGAAAGAGGGAGGTGGGAAAGCTGCAGATCAATAAGTCGGTTGCTGCCTCGCTGGGTGTAAGCTCACAGCAGCAGGTCGACTCGCCCTCAGAAATTAGCTGAGGTTTAATCCATGATTCGCAGCCATCTGCCTTGGGAATTGACTGGAGCTGTTAGAAAAGCCTGAGCAGGTGTAAAAGATGTGACAGATTAAGAGAACAGCAAGACATAAAGAGGTTCTTCTGGAAACCACCAGGAAGCATTTAGGATGCGGGGATGATTTATTTAAAAGCATTTAACCCAACAAAAGTGACACATGCTGTTTGCAACAAGGCTGCCCTCTGACAAGGAAACATTGCCTGAAAAGCATGGACATGAGGAGAACAAAGCTGAGAACATGGAGTATTAACAGAGTTTCACAGCTTTAGTCTAAGTAGTAGATGGGCAAAAAAATTAGAAAATAAAATGAAAAAAAAAGTGGATGATGTAAAGTACTTTCTGAATCTGAGTTATAAGAAGTACCTCTGCACTTTCCAGGAGATTTTTTTTTTTATAATTAATCTAAGCATTCATGTAGCCCATCATGTTATAATACATGAGAGCACTCCATGAGCAGTAATGAGCTGCTGTGGTGAGGGAAGCTGTTTGATAGCTCTTTTCCAGGCATGCTTTCATCTCCATGCCATGGACCAACCCCAGAGCAGCCCTAAGGAGTTTGTATTCTTTACCTGAATGTGAGGGTTGTGATTCAAGGAAGCAGGTAGCACAGATGGGAATTTAGGTCACCTTAGTGTCTCTTCAGCTCTTCAGTGTCCTAATTTTAAGACTTTCCTTTAACTTTATGCCCTCCTTTCATAACATGGAATTCCTGGATTGGCAGGTGCAATCATACAGTTCAGCATCTGTACAGGGAAAAGGGATATTTTAAAAAATAAGGTTGCAGTAAAAGTCTGCTCAAAAATGGTGGATGCCAAGAGGAATACCAGCCTCATTACAAACTCCTTTTATTCCAGCTTTATTTCAGAATGCCAGAAGAAATTCCATGTATCTCAGTTTATTTGCAAATTTCCCTTTCCATGGAAAATGTTTCCAACTTGTATTTGGGGTACAGACTTAATTTTGGTCCTTTTCAAATCAAGGGGAGCAACTTGTAACCTCAGGCCTGGCTCTAAAAGACACTGGACTGTGAAGACTTCTTTGGGTAATCCTATCCTTTGCAGCAATGGACAGGAGAAACCAGGCTGGACTGAAAAGAGACACCCAAAGTAAACCAAGTGCTCTTTCTCTACTCCTTTTTTTTTTTTTTTTTTTTTT
>VZRE01010645.1:196204-259049 GCA_013396775.1 Cephalopterus ornatus
TTTTTAAAGCACAGTTAGAGATGGAGAGACAGGTTCCTGGAGCACATAAAAAGCTATTTGAAAGCACTGTGGGCCTGCATTAGCTGAAACTGCTTATTTAAATAAGTGGCCAAAGCTTTCATCTCAGCTGCTGTGCTTCCATTCAGCTGTCCTTTTCTTTTTTCTCTGATCCCTCCCCTCTAATTTGAACAAGCAGGTTAATGTGATGAAATTCCTGGCTGCATAAAGCATATGCTGTTGCCCATACCAGGAAGGAGGTCTTCTCTTCCCCCCTGAGACAGACGCTCACAGGGCATCACTCAAGATGTGTTCTGCAGCAGGCAGACAATTAGTAGATGTTCTCATTGGGTTTGGTATTTATAGACCACCAAAGGAGGATTTTTGCTGTTCCTCAGGCAGAACTCCTTGTTTTCTGGGCTCTGCTGTTAATCCATCTCAGTGGTGGCCGGGGGTTAATTCAAAAATGCAGTCTGTACTGCGGAGCATCTGCCTTGGAATGGTGTTGCTCAGGTCTGCTTGCAGCTGGATGCAGTGGATGCTCGTGGGTTATCTGAAATGATGTGCTTTTAGGCTGGTGGAAAGGAATGCAAAAAAGAAAGGAGCAGCCTTTATTCCACCTGAAACCCACCTTCTTGCTATAGGAACCTCCATCAGCCTCGGGTGAAACACTGCTCCCAAAGTCTGTGGCCTTGACTCCCTGTAACCTCCCCTGGTCAGGGAGTCTGGGGATGCCACTAATATGCTGTTAAAATGTATGCATATGGGGAGGAACCCACTACTGTTATAAATGCAATCAGTCCTTGGGAAAAAAAGCCTGTGATCCTCTGATTAAAGGCCTTTTTCCCTGGGTGTGCTGCATTATCACACTTCCTACTTTATAATTGTTTTTCTGCCACCTTAAAATTCTCTGCTGACAGCTTCACTTGGGTTTACATCAGTTTACAGCAGTGATTACTTAAGTCACCATCAGATGATGAAAACATATGAACTTATTTTAGAAATTTATGTGTTCATGGTTGTCGCGGTCGGGGTTGGTCAAAACACGACACGTCTTCTTCAGAAGGCTGGACCTGAGACCTGTACTGTACTTTATTGCAAGCGCTGCCGCGACTTATATACACTTTATTATCTACACATGTCCATGCACCATTGGTTTCTAGTAACATAAATAATTCTCAATTGGACACGTACACTGCGCATGTCAGACAACTATGAATCAGCAAGGACAGGCAGGAAATCCACTGTGTGTCACAGCTTTCCCTTCCGTGTCTGCCACCTTGCCAGGGTGCAGAGGTTCCATCTTTAGTTCCTACTGTTTCCAGAGACCCCNAAACTTATTTTAGAAATTTATCTCTATGTGTTCATGGTGAATAATTTTAATAGTCAGAAAATGCTGCATATCTGTAACTAGTGAATGACTGTGAGCACCAACATCAGCACACTGGGAATCTAACACTACATGGGTGCCACCTGGGTACACATACACAAGTCATATTTCTTATATCAAGAATGACAACTTCTCCCTAAAATAGTAAAACTACCACAAGAAAGTGGCAATTACTGAAAAAACGTTCTGATTCCTGGGCAAGACATTCAGACATTACTCATATTAGCGTTGTATTGTACATATATATGGTTATATCAGCAATAATTTGAACAGTTATCAGTGAGACTAACCTTTCTGAGGATTCATCTGCTCTCCACTGTGTTACAGTGCTGCCTGGCCTTCAGGGGCAGCTTTTTGTGAAAAACCTACGAAAGTATTTGCAAACAGGTACTGAAAGGATTAAAAGTGTGTGTGTGCCTTATTATAAATCTGGAGGTTACACTGACCCTAGAGGTGTTTTCTGGGTGCCAGCACATTTCTCATACTGAGCAGAGCACAAAGCAGAACCTTGGAGCAGTTCTGGGCTGCACAGCCTTGTAACAGAGAAAAAAAAGTCACAGAAACAGCTGACTTCACCTTTTGCTGTGTTTATGTGGGGCAGTCAGCACCAATTTTGAAAACTGCTTGATTTTTTTCCTAAAAATAACCTTCCGGGTCACTTTTAATCAAGTCTAAATGGCCAACTCCTTGCGTTAGTAATTCTCCTCTAAATAAAATTTGACAGGGATACCTTCAAAACCAACATCCAAGCATTTAAACAAGTTGTCTCAAACTCCAGTCTTGTAAATCATTGCCAAATATCACACAGCTTCGTGACCTAATCCTCTGAAGAGATATCTAATGCTGTGTAAATCTGTGTCAGGAGGACAACAGCACCTGCGATATGTTTCAGGGTGACATTTACTGCACTCAAAATGAAATGGTAACCCACTCAGATCCAAAGTCTGTTTTTGCAGGATTTGAACCAAACACCTTCTGCCTTGAGAAAAAGGGAAGTTATGGGACATAAATCCAGGAGGAGGGAGGAATCATGTACCAATCAAGGCAGTTTGAAGACCTTGAGAAGATCTGACTTTGAGTCATTGTGTGTGAAACTAGCAAAGAAGGATGTTGGGTACTCTGTATTAGATTAATTTTCTGTTAAATATATACATTCATTTTACAAATCAATTTTACAGATGAATGAACTTCCCTTGGTATGTGAGTGTATGGATCTTGATTTCTATCTCTGAGCATACTCTCACTGAGCTGTTTTTCTTGTATCTCCAGCCTTTCTGGATAGGAAACTTGAAGGCTTTGTGAGGTTAAGGCTGTTTTCTTTACTGAACTTTCCACCAGAGACAGAAATACGTGCCACAGTGTTATTCCTATCATGATATCTCCAAAACGCCAGTTACAGTTCTAAATTACTTAATTGAATGGTTTTAGTATATAAGTATGCCATGCGTTTGTTTACTGCTATCAGACAAATACTCAGCCCTTCCTCATTATTTAGGCAACATAATGTGGAGGGAGAATGAAGAGAAAAGGCTTTGAACTCTGTGCTAATGCAACTTCAGAGTACAGGATGAAATCAAAGCTGGTAAGAAATGGGGAAGACAGAAAATGGGTGCTGCCTCAGCTTGGGAGCACTGGTGAGTTTAAGATGGTTTTTAAGTTGAACCCAGATTTTCATCTTTAACTGTGAGTATTGAGTGAGCAGGATTTAGGTGAAAGGAGCATGTCAAACCTACAGCACTGCTTACTCTAAAATAACTCTTTAGGTATGCTCATGTCACAGGTTTAGAACTGCTTTCTTGGAGATGGAAGCAGTTTTGCTGGTGATTTTTACCTCCAACGGTGTCTAAGGGGCCTAAGACATCAGTCCTTGAACCCAGTCTGCCTGTTTACTGTGATGTTCTTATAGGACACTCACCAGTAAAATGCAGAAGTGTTTATGAAGACCTTCCTTCCGCACCAGCCACTGGGTCTGTACACGGGAGGTGAGTTTGTGTCACACCTTGTTAGAGGGTGACATGTCACAGCATGACAGCCAGCCTCTGTGCCACTTCTGCAGACGTGGGCTGACTTATCCTGGCAGAAACCCAGCCTGCTGAATCAAGCCCAGTCTTGGTGTCTCTGAGACCTCCTGCCCTTAGGCTTGCTGTCACCCACATGCCACAATAAAGCCACCAATAGGTAAATAATTTAACAAATTCAGCAAGTTTTACAGAGGTGCTTAGCTGTGCAGAAAGCGCTTGTAGGTAAATGAATACGTATTCTGGAGAAAAGCTACTCCATAGAGGAGACTGGTTTGTGACTTAGGGGACCAGGCAGGTCTTATCCTGCTTTATCCCAAAGCCCATGGATGATGCTGGGCTGGTCAGCCAGCAGTGGGATTTAGATGAAAAATCACCCCATCCTAAAATGAAAAGGAAGGTTTCCCTCTGAGCTGTCTGTCTTCATGGGGGACCCTAGAGTTTCCTTTTACACTAAACACCTAATTTTTATAATGTAGAAGAATCCCTGCTCTTAGGCTTAGCTGATCTCATTAAAATGGCAGTAGCACATGCTCCTCACAGATGAGCTCTGCACACTCACATTGGTGAGCGTGAAATAATCTGATACTATGAGAACTGGGGCCATGAAACTGTTAAGTGAGAAAAAAAATAAAGTAAAATGGGAGTAAGGGAACTGTGATAAGCAATATAAATAGGTCTCTCCTAAGAAAATAGTATTTTATAGTATGTGGTATTTTATAGTATGTGGTAATTAATGTTATAGTATTTTATAGTATGTGGTAATTAATGCTTGGTTGGGTTTTCTTGTTTATTTGGGGTTTTTTAAAAACATGCAAATTAGTGTGATACCTATGGTGTTGGAGAGCTGTTTGTTTTCACTCCTTGCTCAGTATGACTGTGATCACTGATTTGAGCACACAAAACCCAATTGCTCCATGTGTTCATAATTTCCACTGCCATTCAGTTCATTCAGACTCCAGTCCTGCACTTGATAGCATCCACATTTCTGACCAGCTGGGCACTACAAAAGCTCTTAGAACATGAAGGGCATTAGAACCTCTCCATGCTGCCTCCAGATTTGGAAACAGAAAGTTTATTTCAAAGAAATAGTCTTTGAAAGGTGTGAACGCCAACGTTGATGTTCCATCTACTTTAGAGACCTTTCAGAAACTAGAAAAAGTGAAAAAAAGAGCAAAATCAAAGAGTCATCCACATTGTTCTTTTAAGATCTATGGCATAAAGTCTTGTCTGTCAGCAATCTAGAAACTTGTTTCTAATCACTGAGTTGAAGACTAGTGATTGAATGTTAATACTAAAATCCTTTATCTCAGCTGGAAAGGGTTATGTCTTAGAGGTCCTTTCATCTGAAAAGGCCGAAATTATAACACTTACATGAATTCTATTTTGGATAGTGGAAGATACCCTTTGAGGAGTGCAAAGGAAACCTGTGGCACAGGTGGCACGGAGTGGTGGGGCTGTAACAGTGATCTCCTTTCTCATCCACTTTGTGACAGGTGATCCTTTTTTCTGTGTGGGTCCAATGTAATGGCTTCCATTTAGAATCATTGAATCATGCAATCATACAATCAGACAGGTTGGAAAAGACCTCCGAGATCATCAAGTCTAACCCTTGATGCAACACCGCCATGATTCCCAGACCATGGCACTGATGCCACATCCAGTCTCATCTTAAAAACCTCCAGGGATGGTGAATCCACCACTTCCCTGGGCAGTCCATTCCAATGTCTGATTAATCTCTCTGTAAAAAATTTCTTCCTTATATCTAACCTAAACCTCCCCTGGCAGAGCTTAAAACTGTGCCCTCTTGTCCTACTGCTGATTCCTGCAAGGAGACCGATGCCCACCTGCCTACAACCTCCTGTCAGGGTGTTGTGTAGAGAGTGATGAAGTCTTCCCTGAGCCTCCTCTTCTCCTGGCTAAACAACCCCATCTCTCTCAGCCTCTCCTCACAGAACTTGTGCTCAAGTCCCTTCACCAGCCTCGTTGCTCTTCTCTGGACCTGCTCCAGCACCTCAATATTTAAGACTTTTTTTTTTCCACTATTACACTCACCACTTGTTTCATTTCAGGAAGTAAAGTCAAAAGAGAAGGAAAATGGCAGGAGTGCACTAACAGATTGGATTTTTGCTTTGTGTTTCCATCCAGGTCTCTTTAATAAGCCTCATCGCCAACACACTCGGATACTCTGAGATGGGTCCCATTAAATCCCTCAGGACTCTCCGAGCTCTGCGACCACTGAGAGCTTTGTCACGATTTGAAGGGATGAGGGTAAGAGTATGCAAAGCGTTTGGTCAGAGCTTAACATCAAGCATGTAACGGGGAACCATTGCACACGGTTTTGTCTTCATTTTGTCAGACAAAGGAAATGAATGATAATGCTTTATCAAAACAACAAAATCAGAAATCCCTCCTTGGTCGTGATTGCAATTGTATCATCACATTTTTATCCTCAGGTGGATTTAATGATAAACTAATCATGCTGCCTAACTCGTCATACCGCGCTTTAAAAAACCAGCTTTTTGGCTGAGGAAGCATCTGGCTAACAATTACCTCTCAATTATAAGGTGTATCAGGGGAATAAGCAAGCTACAAGTTTGCTCCCTGCTTTTGACATGTATTAAAATGAGACTGACTGGAAAGTTCTTAAGGATTTTTTCACTAATAATTAAAGCAAAAATTAGAAATGCTAAAGATAGGGAAAGTAAATGAATGATTTTTTTTTTCTCTCCTTTGAACAGATTGCAGTTTCAACGTGGAATGTCAGGATTAACATTAAAACCTATGTAGCTTGTGTTTGTTTCTCCATCTCTTTCCCTTCTGCATTCCTTTGCCACTGTGGCTATATCCCTACAGCATACCTGTTTATTTGTTAAGCCTACCTGCTACATGAATCAATTATTGTCTAGATAAGCACTCTATTTAATTCCTCACACCATGCATGACTTGCAGATGGTGACAGCTGTGTTCTCTATGAGTTGAGGTTACCGCTAATCTTGCAGATTGCATAGCAAGGTAAAGCAAATCTCTGGCAAAATTACACTTAAAACAAATTGCTTTGATGATCCCAAACCTCTCTACTAGGCCAAGGAACAGGCTACACATTTCACAATGAGATATATTCAGGGTAAAGCTCTTCTGTAAACAAAATATTGGTCCTAATCGTTGTGATGTATATGTGTAACTCATGCATTGATCTCCCAGCAGTTCCCTGTTGACATTGCAATACCCTCACAGGAAGACAGACTGAAGTCTAGAGAACCTAATGACCAAGATGAGCCAGGAAACATGGTGATACAGCAACTTATGAAAACCCCATACTCATAATTTTCCTCTTCTGTGGATGACCAGAATCGGGGACATAAAGGCTTTGTTCCAACTATTTTGTGATTAGCTAAATCACATTATTTTTGTGGAGGAAGATGAGACAAGTGTCGTTGCAGAACACTCTCTTCTGTATTAGTACTAAGACAAATAGATTCAAAAGGCTCTGTTCATCCAGGCATCCAAACCTGAATTGTTTTGTTCACCACAATCTTTTCAGCAAAGACAGGCAATATTTTAAAGGTAATTGGCCAAATAAAACAAAAACAAACCACAGATCCTCAGAAGACACAAAGTGATGTTGCACTACTGACATTAACTGAAGTTCTCACTCCTGTGTCATCTGATGATCCCACTCCAAGTCTTTATTAAACATTAAGAAATGGAGCAAAATTCAGTATTAGCAAAAGGACTAGTTTAACTACCAGAGTGATTTGTGCTCAGGCTCTCTCAAATCAGTTTAGGTCTGGCTTATGAAGGCTTAGCTTCTACTGGTGGATTTACAGGTCCAAGCAAAACCCCTTCAACATGTTCTAAGCTGACATAGGATTGTACACTCATGACTTCACATTGGTTTAACTAAATTGGATTCAAACCTGAAAAGCAGTGGGAAGACTAATCCAAAGCATCAGAAAAGTGAGAGTAAAATAGGAAAAAAAAAAAAAAGAAAAAGTTCTCATTTCTCTCTGAGAATAGCAAGAGGCTGGCTTGGTGGATATCTTACATGACACATGCACCAGCCCAGCAAGTTTCCTTCCCAATAAGCTCGTTCTTGCAGGTCCCCCTGGTCCCTGACTCTACATCCCCTTTTCTTTCCTGTACCATTGCTGCAGCTGAAATATATTCAGTCATTCTGAGCTATCAGAGGTGGTGAATTAGCTTGTAAACTGTGATAAAATATAATTGAGAATACGTGCTATTGGAAAAGGAAATCATTTTAGTTTTAGTTTGTCTAACCAAACTTAACAAGACTAGGGACAGTTAGACCTTTCATTATTAGGAGTTCATATGCTCCAAAGTGCACGGGAAAATTGCCAGCGCAGTGATGGATTAAATAATGATAATGTTGAGAAGCAAACACTGACAGTAATAAAATAATAATAGTTTCCTCTACAATAATGTATTTTTCTTGACTAACTGAAAGATCTCTGTGTGGTTAGAACAGGACCTAGAAAGTTCTCATTTATACTGCAGTAAGAGACTTATTTCATTGGTGCTGTGTCTAAATTTTTGAAACAATCGGTCCTGAGGCAAAGGCACAGAGCAGCACCTGGGTGGCCAAGAGGATCTGTTGCCATCAGGCTTCAGTTCTTTCCCTGTCTTCAAACAGGCTGAGACCTGTGCAAGTTTTACACAAGTCTCAGCAGCTCCCATGCCATGAGAGGTCTGCAAAATAAGGATGAAATGGTGCCATCCTGCCCCTCCATGCCCAAAAAAAGACCCCAGAAAGACCAGGATCGCACCTGAAAGTTGCTGTAGACACTGAGGCTTTCCATACATGAGCCCAGAATAAAGTAGCTTAGGTCTGCCTGTCCCAAATCGTGAAGTCTCCCATGTCTCCCTATTTGCTGCCCATCAGGAAATTATTTCAGAGGTGGCACTTCCCTGCAAGCTACTTCCCAGCATGGGAGGTTATTGCAGTATTTTAAAAGGATGAGGGGGATGATGATGGACCATTTAATGTGAAAATGATACTAGGCAAAGTCATGGTGAGACTGCTACAAGATACATGCAGGAAAGAAACAGCATAATTAATGCTAGTTAGCTTGATTTCATGGGAATAGTTCTTGTAAAACCGATATGGTCCTTTGATTTGATTACAATTATGCTGATGACGGTAACTGTGCTGTTATAGAATCCTTAGATTTCAGAGACGAATCTGATACCATGGGACACTGTGATGAAAATACAAGCTTTGTACTAAGACAAGCAATTTATTTTAAAATGGGTGATGTATCTCGAAAAATAATTGTAACCAGTGACGACACTGTAAATTGGGTGATGAGTGTCTCAGAGTGAGGGATCGGTCGGAATGAGAACTGTCCTTCATCTGGACTTCAACAGCACCTGGAAGAAAATATAAAAATCTTTGCTGACAACACTCAGAATGAGTGTAACTGGTATTATAGATAAGGGAATTATACTGTCTGATCTGGATCACAGTGAAAAACAGATCTATTGTACAACATGCATTTTAATAAAACCACATACATCGTCTACCTCGGGAGGAGGAATGTAGGTCACTCTGGGGGATGTTTCTTGGAAAACAGCAGCTGAGAAGGACATAGGGATCAGGATGATTGTTCAACAGTACACAAGCTTTTGGGAAGGTCCAATAAAAGAGGTGACTGTTAGAATCCCCCAATACACAGGGAAATAACCCAGCAAGCAGAGGGAGAGGGCAGTGCTTCAGTACTGGAATTCCACAAAACTGTTGGAAAGGGGGTGTCAAAAATGGGAAAGTCTCTGCAAGGCCCTCTATGAGCATGATTAGAAATCTGAAGGAACCATGAGAGCAACAAAGAAACTCTGATTTTTTAATTATCTAGAGCAATGTGCAGTGGTAACTTACCCACAGTGAAGATGGGAATGATTAGTGCCTCCAATTCAACAAATTCTGCCTAAACATACAACACCTGCTTCTAACACTGAGGACAAAGGACACCAGGAATAGATTATCTAATAATAATTTTTTTTCTCCATTATTTGGCATCATGACAGTGTAAATTAGATGTCTTCTTAAAAGCTGTGCCTGAGCTTCACTAGGAGCTACAGTCTGGGCCTGAAATTACTGCATGAAGTCTGGTGGGCTTTGTTGTATCAAAAGGAGGATTAACACATCATGCAAGCCTATTTCTGAATTTAAAATCTGAATCAGCTTTGGCTGAGAAGGTGGCCTGTGAGATCAGGAGAACTGGGGACCAGACACAGGCTATAGATTGCACCACTCTGGGTTAGGGCAGAGGGTGGCTCAGTTTCTAAGCTGTCCCTAAAGAAGTCACCTGGAAGGTTGTTTCACCTATAAATGTATTGATGGAAACCAGGGTATGAAAACCTTCTCTTACACATGGCTATATATATGTTGCTATTCCTAGCTCCAGCAGAAATTCACCCCTTTCCATGGCAAGGTGTGCAGCTAAACTTTTAACATGAATTTATGGTAATAACTTGCCTTTGTGTATCCAGGTCTTTAAGTCCTCTCACTTGACTCAGTGAAAAGCAAGGAGTGCTTCCAGCAGACCAAATGGCATCACACTGGTGTAAGGGCAGAAGCAGTGAGAGAAGAATGAAACCCCCCGTTAATAATTCATTACCAGAGGTGTTACAGGATTTGCTCCAGCCTCTTGTCGTGTTTCGTTATCTACAAGCCATTGAACATAATTCAGCAGAAGGAAAAAAGCAGGATGTGGCCATGGCCATCGCTTGTACTGCTGAAACCTGGGTGTCTGTGTGCTGTCACAGGGCTTGTGTGGGGAGTGGATTCAGCAGCACATGTAACAGTAGGGCAGTAATTTTGTGCTGGCATGGATTAAAATTGAACAAAAATGTTGCTGTGCGGAGAAGCAAATGAAAGCTACTTTGACAAGAGCCAAGGCCCTTGATTTGGAAATTATTTGGCATTTTGGTTAACACAGTAAATTTTGTCTAAAAATGATGAAGTTGGAAATTGATTGACATCCAAAACTGAAAGATAAAATTAGCCAAAAGAAAAAAAAAAATCAAGAAAAGTCATCAGAAATGGGCCTATACAGAAAAACAAAACAAAACAATTGGTCAAACAGCTTTTCCTGTGTGAAAATTAGCTTCATTCATAAATGCACAAAATATAA
Source organism: Cephalopterus ornatus (assembly GCA_013396775.1). NCBI lineage: Eukaryota > Metazoa > Chordata > Aves > Passeriformes > Cotingidae > Cephalopterus > Cephalopterus ornatus. The sequence goes on from VZRE01010645.1 coordinate 206,764, forward strand.
ATCCGAGTTTAGGAAGATCTACATAATTTTGTATTGTATACTGTAGATGAAGCTGCTGCCATACATGCATGAAACCCATTTTACTCCTCCGGGTATTTTTCTTCCACAGGAATGCAAAAATGATGGAGAAGTGAATGTTACATTATTAGCTTGTCAGAAAATTGGACACTAACACAAGAGAAAAGAAGAGCTGACATTTTCTGTAATCGGACTCACAACTGAATAAAATTTAATTTTTATGGATCAATATCCCCTTGTCTCAGTTTCAGAAATGTAGATGGAGAAGAGGAAGGGCTGAGTGGCTGCCCTACCAGATTTTAATCTCCGAAACGTGAGACGGAGATGGAGACAAATTCGTGGTCTAGGGCTGGTGTCAGCAGCAGTGCTGTGAGGCAGCATTGCCTGGGCCATGCAATGACAGCATCTCCAAAGGCTGTGAACATGGAGAAACCTTGTTGGCATAAAAGTGGATAGTGATAGTGTTTGTGGCAGTGTTCTTCCCTCAGAAAATGTCTTTCACGGCGTGACTCTCAGGGTTGTCCTCTGCAGGGCCAGGAGCTGAACTCAATAATCCTTGTGGGACCATTCCAACTCAGGATATTCTATGATTCTCTGATTCTTTAGTGTAAGGTTTGACATGCATAGATGTCTTAATGCTCAAGACAGTAAATGATGTGACTCTTGCTGCGTTGATGTAGTGGCATTTTAGTGCTGCATTCAAACCTGACAGCTGTAGAGGGTCTGTAGATGGTCTGACGTTTGTTTCTTTTGCTTGGCTTCAGAACTGTGTCCATTCCCAGTGCCATCATCCCCACACCTTAAAAACTCCCTTTGTTTTTCATTTTTATGTATGATTTTACACAGAGGTTTTATAACCCTGCCTGGATTAGTTTGTAGGAACATTACAACATGACACAGGAAAAAAATAATGAATTTTTTTGTTAAATTAGAATGATTTCACTGTTCTAATCATGCATGCTGATCAGATAGGGGAAGCTGGCTTACCGTATGTCTCAATCAGTTATGATTTAATTAAGCAAAATTTATCACAGCCAGAGTTCACAACTCACTGGCTACAGAGGCCTGAGTTGAGTAGAAGATTTCAGAAGTATTTTTTCTCTGTTTTGAGTCACTGTGATACACCCCAGCCTTTCCAATTAATTCTTTGATTATGATAGTGTGACTGAAGTGTATTATCCAGAAGGATCTGAGAGGTCAGGATGACTTCACAGATTGCTCCTGAATTCAGAGATTCCTCTTGAACAAACATCACCCCATGGGTGGGATGCCAGATTAGTTCTTCTATTACAAAAGCTAAAAAATGTGTGAAACCTTTGATGGTGGTCCGACTCCTTAGGTAGTGTCAGTCCTTACCTACCTGTCACCATGTGAGGGGTCGGACTCATTAATCAAGGGTGCACAACAGCTTGTTAACGAAGTGTCTGTACAAGTGCTGATACTAATTCTGGTTTTCCTTTCCTGTTTCCCCCAAGGTGGTGGTCAATGCCCTCGTGGGAGCCATCCCTTCCATCATGAACGTTCTGCTCGTCTGCCTCATCTTCTGGCTCATCTTCAGCATCATGGGAGTGAACCTGTTTGCTGGGAAGTTTGGGAAGTGCATTAATAAGACGGAAGGAGATATGCCTTTAGACTCTAAAATCATTAACAACATGAGTGACTGCATACTCTATAACGTGTCAGGCACATTTTACTGGACAAAAGTTAAAGTTAACTTCGATAATGTTGGTGCTGGGTATCTGGCACTGCTACAAGTGGTAAGTGTGACCAGCAGAAACTAACAGGCAAATGTTGCTTGTTCTCATTGAAAGCATCAATTTAAAGGCTCAGCTTAACCTCTATGGGTTTTTCATCCTTACCCATCAGGAGAATGCCTTTCCTGACATGTAAATTAGTCAAATGGTTTTAATTTGAGTTTCAGCTGCATCACTAATATAGTGCTCTGGGAGGTGATTGGACTATTGAGGTGAATTAAAGACTATTTTGGCAATATTGTAATACAGAGCAAAGTTCAGTTCCAGAAAAAAAAGTCCTAGTCCAGGAAGGGCTGTTCATGCAGATGGAGTGCAGTGGCCTTCCTGAACAGCCTGGGATTTCACTATGTCCTGCTGGGAAAAAATGAAGTCGTGCCTTCAGTTTCTCAGCTGAAGTTATTGCATAAAGCCATAGTCTTAATCTTAATTTACAGTCCCCCACTCATTTTCCGTGTTTAAGAAGGAAACCGGTGCCTCTCATTCTGGTTTCTCACTTCATTTCCAGCTGCTAAATATAATGAGTCAGACTGAACCTCGCTATGGAACATGGTGGTGGTGGTCAGAATTCTGACACTCCACCCAGCTTCATCCCTCTGGAAAGGTGACAAGAGCATATTAGAGAAGAGACTGTTGAGGTTCAAAGACGGTGGCAATATTTGATCTGTAAAGGCAGAAGTAGACCACTTCTACAGCCTTTTTCAGCAGCAAATGTAAAACATGGGTAAATGGGTTGTATGCACTGAGATTCCCTGAGTTGTTACACAGCACAACCCAATGGATAGAGCCATCTTCTTGTCCAGGCTCTGCTGCTGGACTGCTGAGTGATTTTAGACAAATTGCTTTCTGTTTCAATTCCATGGGGCCCTCATGTAAAGTAGTGGTTATGATGCTTATTTCCATTGTTCCTAATTTGCTCTCAAGCCAAATGATGATGAGGGCTGGATGTGCACTGGGAGTGTTTGCTGTGTTGCATTTTTTGTGTGCAGAGTTAAACAAAGTCCTCGCTACATCCCTGGATAGGAAGGTTACTTTCTTGAAACACCTGTGATGGCATTTCTCAATTCTGGGATAAAAAATTGCTTGCTGGGAGCTCAATTCAGTTGTCACATACAGAATCCATCCTTTACAATGCAGCAGGGTATTGCCCTGGGCGCCCTCCTGCCCTTCCAAAAGGGCATGAGCCACACACAGGTCCCCACTGGATCTGCCAGCCCTCCTCCTTCCCATGGAGAAAGCTTGCTTTTCCCAGATCTACTTTTCTCTGACACAGATGCATGGAACAGCTTCATGAAGCACTTTTCCTTTCTTGTAGAAACTCTTGTCCTTATATGTGCTGTTCCTGGTACACAAACACTTGAGTTTGCGATCTTCTGACCACTATCCATCGAGCCTTTGCTTTCATACCCTCTGGAAAGCAGAGACATTAGAATGGGCACAACCACTTTTGGTTCTTTCCATGACATAAACTTGCTGAGAGCAAGAGCTTTTATCTTTTGCATGTAATTATGATATTCAGCTCAGCCATGCAGGGTAGATTAATTCACTTTGAACGTCTTTAATTAGATTTTCTGTTCTATATAGTGTTTTCTTTGTCTGTTATTTAAACTTCCAATTTAGATGAGCAAAAATTTCCAGGTTTAAAATATTTTCCTTACCTGAAGCTTCTTAATTCCTCTATGACAGCATAACAGGTGCATATGCTTTTCTTGCGAAAAAGCTCCATCAGAGTAGTAGTTATTCCTTCACCATTTCTTTTGTAAGACTGAAGCTCCTGCTTTCTGAAAATCTTTTTAACATTTCATAAATTGACATTGCCTAAGGAGTATCTTGAAGCAATCTTCTCTAGTCACTTCTGTTGTGATCAGTGATGGCAGGAGAAACATAACTGGATATAAGGTGGATCTCAGCGCACATTTGAAGGGACAGTCTAGTACTGCTCTTTTCCAGCTGAAAACGGACTTGATGACCCTGCAGGTTTCTTCCAAACCCGTGATCCTGCATTGAGTAGGACAGAAGTAGATTTTGCAGAAGTACAAGAGGAATGTCATAAGCGTAGGGCCTGGTAGGTTGGACAAACTGATCGTAGCAGGAATCAAGGGAGTCCTAAACCTCGCTCAGCTTCTATATGGCAGGTGCCGGCTCCCTCTTCCAGGAGGAAGGGCAGGAGCCAGATGCCGCTAGGGGATTGATTTTAACTTTAATCCTGCACCTGGAGCTCTTATGTCTGCTGCTAGTGACAGTCTTAGGCAATAAAGTGTAAAGGTGACACCCACAGAAAAGGGGCCCAAACATCTGGATCTCTTCTGCCAGACTCCTGCCGAGGAATGTCGGTTACAGGTGCTCCTTGCCAAATATCCTTCATACGGGGTCACGTTTCCTGAGCAAACCACCACCGTGGGAAATGCAGGGGATCAGCTAACAGCTCAGCTCCCCTAAAGAGACAGACACATCTGTGCATACCTTTGCACACTGGGACAGAGCGCAGCAGTGAGGAGATAAGGGGTTTGGTTACAGGATCCAAAATGCGAGCTTTTAAGGGGGACTTGTCTTTTGACTGTTGACATTTTCAGCTGCTGCAGCACACTCTAAGTGACTCTGAGCTTCCTTTGGATGCCTGAATGTGACTGAAATTCCAACTGGAAATAAGTAAAGCAAATCTGTCTGTCTGACGTTCTGTCCTTGCTTCCACAGCATACTCGAAAAAAATGAGAAGTTGCTACTATGGAAACTTTAAGAGATAGTGCTATCCAGAGACACAGCTTCTGACAATGTGCTTGAGAAGTGTATGAAATTTGCCCCAAATGTCTTCTGCTCTTTTCTTACCTTGTTTGGGTTCCCTCATGTTATTCTGAGGATGCCACTTTGAATTACTGAGTCTGAGAAAAGTTTCGTGTGAAGTCAAGATTTAAGCTTGTCCAACTAACAGCGAGGCTCTCACAACAGTTTACTAAAATAAGACGTAGCCTCCATTCACTCTGCAAGCAAGAGAAATGCCTCATTCATGGGGAAGAAAAGATCTTTATTAGCACAACTTTTTTAACTTGCAAGAAGGATGATTCACTTTTTTGTCGATTTAACACTCTTAAAACACTAATCTCAGGAAAAAGTTATTGCTGTAACCCAGTGCTCCAGTAGTAGCTTTTCTGTGTTCCCAGATTTGCTTTGAGGATCACAGCACCTATGTTTTATAAATCTGTATTTGAGCTGAACAAAGAAATGTCTTAAATTTCCGGTAGGAGTTTTGCATTCCCCTTGCAGAATCCTTCCCTTCTACTCCGTGATCACCTCCACATGTTTTTTTGCAATGGATTTTGAAATTTCAGCCATCTACTGAAGAACGCCAAGGAGAAAAGTGGACTTTCACGTAGCATCTGGCTTTCTTGGAAAAGTTCTCCTTAGGTAGAATGGACTTACATCGACTATGTCCTATAACTCTTTGTCGCTTCAGGACTCCAGATAAGGAATGGAAAGATAAGAGAAGCGCTCACAGACCAGCACAGCAAACAGGAGCTGTAGAGTTAAATCAATCCCTCATGCCAGGTTGGAAGTCATGACCGTGCTCATAAATCAGCTACAAAATGGTCATGAGACAGAGACGTGTGTCTAAAGTTACTGAGTTACACGATCTCTTGCACTTCTGTAAACTGCAATGCTTGATTTTACTGTCACAGTGGATGCAAAGTGTACAAAGAAGAAGAACAAGAAGGAGAAGGAAAAAGAAAGGGAAAAAATAAAAATAAAAAGTAAAAAAAAAAGAAAAAAAAAAAAAACAAACTCCAAAAGTTTACAGATGTAAGGGCTTGCTTTATTTTTAGGCATCATTTGGTTTGAGGGCAGCCAGTGCCATCCCACCTATCCTCCTCCCCACTAATTTACTGCATTGCAGCTCTAACCACCAGTCAAATAACAAAATGTAATCTCATCCCAAGATGAGTTTATCAGTAGATAATCTCATCACATGACAGTTTCAGTAGAAAATGGTGTTTCTCTGGATAGCTTCCAGGCAGCATAATATCACAAACACTCCCATGAAGATTTTGTCACTTCCTTATCCAGAGTGTAAGTGGTTACTAATTCCAGATAAATAATTTCTTTTTCAGTGTTATATTTCTTTCATTCTCAGTATCTTTTACCCTCTGCAGATGAAGTGTCTAGGGAAGCTTTCCAGAAGCCCTGTGGATTTTTAATTCTCCTACTGCTGGACAACTGGGGAAAAGAGAAAATCACAGCACTTCATTCTCTTAATATTTATTTTTGTCAGATCACTTCATCATCTGTTATCACTACAAACCACTGTGCCTTGCTGTAGAGTCTCTCGTGCCCGTGGTACACATCGAGGAGTAAAATAGCTACTCAAGAGAAAAGATTTCCTCCCAAGTGGGAGAAAAGTACAGGCTAAGATCATATCATTTTGTGCCACAGGGAAAGGATTTCTTGTTTCATCCCGTCCACGCTTCCTGAACAGCACTTTGAGCTGAAAGCTGTAAGCGACTGTAATGACACCAGAAAACCTTTCATCAGATTAGAAAGAGAATGGCAAAAAAGGAAAATATTAGACCACTTAAGGGGTATCAGCATGAGAGGTTCAAATAGTTAATTTTTTAATAAAACTGCTGATTGTTCCTGTAAATACTTTTCATCTAAAGTGGTTTTTAACACACAGTACCATGGAAGAGATTTTCCGAAGGGTTCTGATTTGGGAGAGTGCATTAATCTCTTTCAACCAGTAGATAAAAATGTGTGCAACCTTTCATATATTATTTCATATATACTGTCATGAGAAATATGATTGACCTCTTGTACAACATTTTCCTTTGGGTCTGTAGCATTCAGAAGGAATTGGGAAGACATCATTACCTCCAAGACTTAATATAATAAGAGAGAGTGTATAGTGGAGCATTTCTAAAATCACTGGATGTGCCTCAGCACAACTGCCTGGGTTTCCCCTGGGAACCTCTGGCCAAATTCCTATTAGCCTTGTCTGGAATTGCGTGCCCACACAAGAGCAAATTCAACCTATGTGTCAGTAGGATGCAAAAAAATATTGGGTGTGGGTCTTTCATGCCATGCTAGTGTAAATCTGATTAAGTGAATAAATCTAAAAATGCCTCATTATCTGATCACACTGATTTAGATGGAGGCTAAGTCTAAATGGCTCAGAGGTCAGATGAGAAACAACCCTAGAGAAGTAATATGAAGGCAATGGGGCTTAGGCCAGAGTCAGACCTAATGCCAAGTGTGTTTGGCATCAGGCTATGTCTAATAAGAGGCATATATTGAGACCAAAGAGTCATGGTTTTGCTACAGAATAGTAAGAATCAATTCCACGTGTTTCTCCTGAGATTTCTGTCCCTGCCCTTTTTCCATTGAAGGTTCCAGTAAGAGACACTGACTTCTGTGGAATCCTTCCTCGTTTAAACAATTCTAAAGAAAAATTAAACCCCCTGATCTAAGAAAAGTAAAGTCTGACCAGTAAAGTGAATTGAATTTCCAGGGCTGGGCTCACAGCAGGCATTGATTGTCTTTGCTCCTTTCAAGTCAGCTGTGATTCGTGCAGCTTCCTGGGCTTTACCACTGTCTTGGCTTGTCCTGGTTTAAAAGAGGGCAGAATCTAAGCTTCGGGGGGATCCTACAACACAGTCATCAATATGAACAAACAATATGGATGGGATCCATCTCACCTGGACCGCGACTTGTGCAGGACAACACTCTTTGTTTTGTATGCAGCTATACCTCTTCATTACTTGAAATTCTTAAGGTCAAAACTTCCAAAGATTTAATTGCCATGTTTTCTCCCCTTCTTAAATTCTCTTTTAAAACCCTCTATTTTATCCCTGGAAGTACAGAAAATCAGGAAACACAAATGGGAAAATCCAGGAGAAAACCATTCTGGAATGATTTTAAGTATCGAAATGAACATAAACGCATGGATATGTATTGCTTTAAAAGGCAGGCAGTCCCTTAATTGTGAAGAACATTCTCAACATTGCATTTTGAAAGTTCAGCATGTAGATGATATTATCATTTCAAGATATACTTATTTAATTCACTTACATATAATGTGGGGTTTTTTTCAGGCCACATTTAAAGGCTGGATGGATATTATGTATGCAGCAGTGGATTCACGAGAGGTAAGTCCCTGCATGGAAATGAATAATTTCCTTTTCCACTGACTTTTGCAGCATTCAAGGTGCTTAACAATAAACACAACCAAAAAAAAAAAATACATATAGGTTGCCAGTCCCAATATTATTCTGGTTGGGACAGTTGCAGACCTTCACTTTTTGCAGCTGCTACTGAGGCATCACAACCCTGAGATTAAAACAAGTGCAGCCCTACACTGAAGGAGCATAGAGGGACTTCTGGTGAGGCAAGAGGCTGGTGTGAGCTTTTAACTCTGGCTTGAGATGTGCTGGAGCTCTGGGTGCTGGTGACTGCCCAGGTTTCACCTGCATCCTCTACAGCTGCCAGGTTTCCTTAAAAAGAAAAGGCATTTCCCTTGCTACATCACGTATGCTTTGTTTGTTTTTTTGTAAAGGACTTATTGTCTCCTTTTCCTCTATTAATAATATTAAAGGAACAAGTTTACACTTGCTGTTAATTATTTTGAGAGAGCTATCTGGTACTGGGAATTTGACAGGCTGAATTGAGTAATAGGGAGTCAAGGCTTAAACAGGGGAATAAGGGGTGGGAAAACCTCATGGCATCAGAGGGGCAGATCACATGTGTATCCTCCCTGCTGCTGAATAAAACTCATGGGTTACCCATGAGAAAATACAGCATTTCAGGAATGCAAGTTCCTGGCACCTTGTTTGCATACCTGGAGCTGATGGGGCAAATCTGAGCACTATTGCCAAATGTAGAGGTGACTTGAGGTTATTGGCCTGCATTGCTCACTTATTCAGCAAAAGATCTTATTCAATTCCACCCTGCATTAAAAAAAAAAATTGAACTTATAATTACAGGGTTTTTTCAGTAACATTTAATTATACTGGATCACAGTTCTGTTTTTTATAAGTTCCATTAGATCATGTAAGTTTTAGAATAATCAGAAAATTGATTCTTTTTCCCTTCTGGGTTCAGACTGAGAACATTTTAGAGGATTTATTCTGGCCTTGCACTTTGTGGAGCAGTGTGACAGTGTTGTGAAATGCTGACATGACCATGGCATTGCAGATGCCAGTAGCAAACTTCAGACACCAAGGAGAGCTGACTCTGCTCATGGAAGTGATCCCCTTTTTTTCATGTTTTATAATTTTTATTGCCATTGGACAGTTCTCATTTAACTGCATCGATATTTTGATGTGTGCGGAGATGGTGTAATTTTCACATTTTCCCTTTTGCCTTTGCAGTGTGAGGAGCAGCCTGAATGGGAATGTAATTTATACATGTACCTGTACTTCGTGATTTTCATCATCTTTGGGTCTTTCTTCACATTGAACCTCTTCATTGGTGTCATCATTGACAATTTTAACCAACAAAAGAAAAAGATAAGTACTGCGTATGCTACACATCATCTTGTGATTGCTGCAGAGACCAGGTCAAGGAATAAGATTTATCAGCAATGGCTTTGCCACAGTAGCCTCGAGATTAGCAGTGGCAGAGCAACTGCAAAAACCACCTTGCAGGACTTTTACAAAGGCGCAGCTGTAGCAGTCCCTAATGTCCCCATAGCATGAGCATCCTGAAAATATAGGCTGGGGGATTATATTCCCCCACAGAAAGCAGTAAGGCAGCTTCAGAGGGGATCTCTGGCACAAACTTTGACACAGGGGCACAGGCCACCCTGGTGTCCCCTGTGCACAAATACCATTGTTCCTCCAAGAAGTCCATCTCGCTCTCCTCAAACAATTGCCTGCCCCAAAGCACCTGGCAAGGGCCAGGGAGGAGCAGCCTGGCCTGAGAGTTGTGTTTCTCACTGGTAGGTAGGCTCTAAACACAGGGGTGAGGTTCTTGCATTTCCCTCTCTCACCCTGGACCTACCCTGAGTGCTGATAGAACCTGAGTCCTGCTCCTCCATCATTTTCTGCACTGCTCTCTGTCTCCTGCCCCATCACATCCACGTGATGAGCAGCTCCCAGCACTGTATCTCAACAAACCCATCATGATGGGGTTTAACCCCAGCCAGCAACTAAACCCCTCACCTGCCCACTCCCTGCTCCCATGACAGTGTGGGGGAGAGAATCAGAAGAGTAAAACTGAGGAGACTCTGGAGCTGAAATAAAGATTGCTTATTAGGGAAAGCAAAAGCCACGCACAAGCAAAGCAAAACCATCCACCAGTTTCCATGGGTAGGCAGGTGTTCAGCTATCCCCAGGGAAAGCAGGGCTCCACCACGCATAATGGAGGCTTGGGAAGACAGAGGCCATCGTTCGGAATGACCCCTTTGCCCTTCATCCTCCCCCAGCTTTGTGTACTGAGCATGGTGCCACACAGTATGGAATATCCCTTTGGTCAGCTGGGGTCAGCTGTCCCAGCTGTGTCAGCTCCCAATTCCTTGTGCACCCCCAGCCTACTCATGAGTAGGATAGTGAGAGAGAAGCAGAAAAGGCCTTTAGAAACTGTGAGCTCTGCTCAGCGATGAAATCACCCCTGTGTTATCACCACTGTTTTAGGCAGCAATCAAGCATAGCCCCATCCTGGTTACTGTGCAGAAAATTAACTTTATCCCAGACAAAACCAGCACGCCTTCTTAGATATTTTGAAGAAAGCTACATTAAAAGGGAAATGAAATGGGAGAGTATGCAGCCTTGAACTTTGGAGTGGGTCAGTGGAGTTCTCTTCATCAAAAGTAATAGCGTTGTTCTCACCCTATACTTAGGTGGCCAGGACATTTTTATGACAGAAGAACAGAAAAAGTATTATAATGCCATGAAAAAGCTGGGATCTAAGAAACCTCAAAAGCCAATCCCAAGGCCACTGGTAAGAACGGCATAATTCAGTTGAACTTTGTGTAACAGCTGAATGTTTTTTTAGTAGAATAAATGCAATTCAGCTCTCCAGTGTAGGAAGGTTTATTGCTCTCAGATGAAAGGCACTTCGTAATTATATGTTTTGATTTTGGATGATATTTGCAACTTCAGTGACCTGTGGTACAAAATTCCCACTGTTCTGCAGCATTGACTAAAATTCCAATTTACATATGCCATTTACTTATTCCAGTGGCCACCTGCCCGCATTGAATAAATTCATGGCCACAGTCCAGTGTCTTGTTTTCAGTAGTTTCAAGAAGCATTAGGAGTAAATGGGTTTGAAAACTCTATCATAAAATCATTCATCACCATCTTTAAGTTTATGAAGTTCTCATCAGAAGCAGTGTATATTGCCTGTTTTCCTCTACTTTCTGATCCATGAGGAGACAATTTTGTCACACAGCTCAGTTTTCCTAACTAAACCCTCTCCTTTCCCCCAGAACAAATACCAAGGTTTTATTTTTGATGTCGTCTCAAAACAAGCCTTTGATGTCTCCATCATGATTCTCATCTGCCTTAACATGGTTACCATGATGGTGGAAACGGATGACCAAAGTCAAGAAAAAGTCAACATCCTCCACAAAATCAACATGCTTTTTGTTGCCATCTTCACTGGGGAGTGCATCTTCAAAATGCTGGCTCTGCGACACTACTACTTCACCAATGGCTGGAACATATTTGACTTTGTGGTCGTGATTCTGTCCATCGTAGGTAGGTGACCCTGGGTTTTCACCCAAACTCCAGAGTTGAAAGGGCAGACATAAAATTTATTGACAAAGTTAAAGTCTTTGTGCAGTAATGTACACTATCAACTCAGAGAACTGAATCCTAAGCACACTTTTTTAGTACGCAGTTTTAATCTAACATAGTACTGCCAAACAATAACTGGTGTCATCCGCAAAATTATGAGGTTTATTATACCTGTATTATCATACCTGAACACCCTTGTTAGTTCATGGTGATAAGTCACAATCCAGAACTGGCCACCACATACACTTAATACCAGTTCTGTGCAACAGCCAAAGACAGAGAAGTAAAAAAGCCACAAGAAAAAGGGCACATGTGGGTTGTTATCGCTTTGCTGTTTATTTTTTATTACAACAGTGTGAAATAGTCCTTCATGGCAGGTTTGAGCAGTGCAGTGAGTCTGACTGTTCTCAACCCCGTTGTCACTAGAGCTCCACACCCTCATATATTCAAGGGATGAAACAGAAAGGCACAGTTTTAATGTTAGTTTGTGCTTTTTGCTGTTCTGCAGCCCCAACCCCAGATCATATATTAGGTGCTACAGAAGTGCAGGTGAAGTGTGAGTTTGAAATCCTGCCAAAATTGTTTTCATTACAGCTGGAAATAAAGTAGCAATTGGAAGATGGTCAACTGATCAAGTGAGCAAAAGGAGCTCAGAAATTCAGCTCTTCCAAAAGAAAGTTTCCATTTTGAAGGGGGGAAGAGTTAAATGAGAAAGTATCATGTTAGGAAAACAGAGACCTCTCATTGACTGATGCTCTTTTTGCTCTAAACACTCTGTAATGGACTAGGGAACCTGCAAGATCCCTGTGCAGATCTCCAGTTTCCAGAGAGCAGCCTGTGCTTTGGGGGCCTTGAACAGCCTGGTCACAGCTTTGAGTCACACAGGGAACATCACTGCCATGCAGCTGTCATCAGAACCTTGATGCTGGGTGCTCTGGGTATGCCCATAGCAGTCAATTAACCAGAGGTGTCATGTTGGTCATAGTGCTGCCCATGATCAACCAGGTCATTTCAGTGTCAGTGCCAGTGCCAGTGAACCCTCTTCCAGGTGGGACACGTGAGCTCAGCACAGCTCAGTGCAGCCAGGGCCTGTTGGCATCAGACAGTCTGGACCAAGGGCTCTGTTTCTGCAGGAAGAGTTTAGTTACAGGGATGCAAGCTCATCTCCTTGTCAGTACAATTGTAGCCCTTGATCCCTTCCCAGCCCATCAGGGAAACTGGAAAAATTCATAAGCAGCCAACCAGCCAAGTGGCTGCATAGTAGAAACCTGCACTGTTCCGGTGATGGCTCTGAAAAACAGGCCCAGCACACCAGCACTTCAGTGCTGACTCACTAATATTTTACGGTCAAAAATGTGGTCATGTCAGAAAAATTCTGATCATCTGCACTCAGGATAAATTTCTCAGGTGGGTCATGGTCAAAAGCTGCAGTTATTTGTGTCCTATCTCAGTTGATCCCGGTTTATCATCCCCAACAGGAAAACTTCCCCTTACTGAAACCGCCACTACCATTCTTTGCTCATAATGTCAACACATTCTGTATGGATTAAATGGGCATGAAAGCACCAACAATGCCATTCCCTTTATTGTAGGCCTTCCAGTCTCGGGAACTTTTAATTTATTTTGTCAATAATCCTGAATGATGGCCTTAAAAGGAAGCCTGGAATTATTATCCATGTACTAACTTGCTGTTTGTCTCTTTTCTTTTCAAGGCACTGTACTTTCTGACATCATCCAGAAATATTTCTTCTCTCCCACACTCTTCAGAGTCATTCGTTTGGCTCGGATTGGCCGGATCCTGAGACTCATCCGGGGAGCCAAAGGAATTCGAACTCTCCTGTTTGCCTTAATGATGTCCCTGCCTGCTCTGTTCAACATTGGCCTCTTGCTTTTTCTGGTCATGTTCATTTATGCCATTTTTGGCATGGCTAACTTTGCTTACGTTAAGAAGGAGCATGGGATTGATGACATGTTCAACTTCCAAACCTTCGCTAACAGCATGCTCTGTCTCTTCCAAATCACAACATCAGCTGGATGGGATGGTCTTCTCAACCCTATTTTAAACACTGGACCACCGTATTGTGACCCAAACCTTCCTAATGCAAATGGTTCAAAGGGAGACTGTGGAAGCCCTGCTGTAGGGATTTTATTCTTTGTTACATATATCATTATATCATTTCTCATTGTTGTAAACATGTATATAGCCATTATTTTAGAGAACTTCAGTGTAGCCACTGAGGAAAGTACAGAGCCTCTAAGCGAGGATGATTTTGATATGTTCTATGAAATCTGGGAGAAGTTTGACCCTGAAGCCACTCAGTTTATTGAGTATTCTGCACTTTCAGACTTTGCAGACGCGCTGTCAGAACCTTTGCGCATAGCGAAACCAAACAAAATCAAACTCATAGCGATGGACCTGCCCATGGTCAGCGGAGACAGGATCCATTGCTTGGATATTTTGTTTGCTTTTACAAAAAGGGTGCTAGGAGAATCCGGAGAGATGGATGCCCTTAAAATACAGATGGAAGAGAAGTTCATGGCGGCGAATCCATCTAAGATCTCCTACGAACCGATCACAACAACTCTCAGGCGGAAACAAGAAGAGGTCTCTGCCATCGTCATCCAGAGGGCCTACAGGAGACATTTGTTCCGCCGCTCCATGAAGCAGGCATCTTACTTGTACCGGCACAGAACTTTGGAGAGCAGCATCCTCGAGGACGATGCACCCGAGAAGGAGGGTCTTATTGCGTTCATGATGAACGAAAACTACGGCAGGCCAATAGACAAATCCGAAACTCTGTCCTCCACCTCTTTCCCTCCATCCTACGACAGCGTCACCAGGGGCACGAGCGATAATCTCCAGCTGAAGATAACGGACATGAGCAGAAGCGATGAGGCTATGGATTGTCTTCTCTCGCCGGACAAGGATAAGGAATCAATTGTTTAAATGTTTGTTTAGAATGCTTTAAAATATTGTTTACAGAATGTAATGCTGTAACTACACAACGACTGAAGCAGCCTTCTTATTAAAAATTAGTTGCAAAAGAAGCAATGGAGTTTTTACCCTTAACTACAGGAGTCTAATAAGTCATATAACCTTTGACCCTGCTCTTTTTGACTTGGTTCAATATTTATATTTATATATGCACAGGAAGAATCTTTGCAGGGTCATAGCTGTTATATCAATGGTGTGAATAAGAATAGGCTAGACTGTAAAACAGTAAACACAGTGTATATCTATCCACAGATAAAGCCTGGCTGTATACATTCATTTAAGGTCTTACTCATATTAGTGTGTTTACTTATGGCGATGTATGACCTTGCATTCTAAAAAGAAAAAAAAAATCACAGCTGCTGTAGCAAAATGTAACACTTACTGTATATGTTGTGAATGGTCTTTCATAAATTTATTATATTTGATATTTTTTTACTTAAAAAAAAAAAAAGTCTCTTTTTCCATGGAGATTATTGATCCTTACACTCTTCATGATGAACTCTGAGTCAAGGTAATAGGAACTTGCGGGATCCCCATCGCTTGAAGAGGAAAGTTGTTGCAAATAAAAGTATCAAATTAGCAACATTTAAACTGTTTATTACACTAAGCCCTCCCTCTTGGGACTTGCAACTGCACGTCAGCAGGAACACAAAAAAAAAAAAACAGAACAGCAAATGATGTCAAAACAATGAGAGAAATGGCTTGTTCTATCCTTCAGGAAACTAGACAGTAATGGATTCTGTTTGTAAAACTGTTAATAAAAGCACTAATTTTTTAGTATGTTTCAAGAATCTGCTTCGAAATCTGCAATCAAACTCGCCATAGAAGTAGCGCATCACGTTTGTGTGTAGTGCTCCAAAGCACCATCTATGCTGGCAAAGTTTCTGTTAAGGTAGTGGGATAGGATACATTTTCCCCAGGAACACTGAGCTAAGCAGCCTTATTGGGATCTCTGTGCATCAGTGTTACTCACAAAAATACTACTAATAATAGTCAAACAATGCCAACTGGGCCGTACAGAACGGCTGTGACAGTGTGATCAAGAAGGTGGGAGGGAAATTGCCTCTGGATCTGTACATAAATTTTTGAGGTTTTGAATCCTGTTTGCTCAGTGTCCATCTTTCATGTTCTCAGATGGTGCAGTTAGATTTCTGGGGAAGGACAAGAAATGCAGGAACCAATAAAAAGAATCTACTAGATAATAGATATATCCTCATTTCTGTAGGCAAAGTAATATTTACAGTTGATGTGTCCCTCAGCTTCAGGCCAAAGAAATGACAATGGGGTGAAAGGTGGATGTGTGGCTGTAGAAAAGCATTAGAGGTTTTACGTGCTAACATAGATTATTATTTATTATTAATCTTTCGGCCTCGATAGAATGTGAGAAATTATTTATGGAATACAGAGGCAAGTCCATCATTGCAGACAAGTTCTTTCTTTTTCACTTTCAGACTGATTGTACTTGGGTTTGCTTGGACTTCATGGAAAATCTTGAGATTTCTGTAATGAGCCATTGCACTTTAAGGAAGAGTAATTGTGCTTTTCACCTTGGAGAAGCAAAGATATCAAGAATGTATTTAAGGTGTATTGTCATTAACATTTAGTTACATCCCAGGTTGTAAAGGAGTCAAAAACCACATGGGGTTGGCAACAAGAATTAAAACAACATGTTACAGTCGAGTTTATCTATGGCCATTGTTATCTGTCCTCTAAACCAGTCAGAATATGTAAGACGACATGTCAAAAGGATGACAATGTATTTGTGTAAATATGGGCTAATAATATTCTCTCCATTCATTGAGAGGTGTCTCAGGCATTCACTTGAGAGTGGTCTATTGGTTAATTCAGAGGATTTGCCATCAGGATTCCTGGGGTCTATTCCTGATTCTTACTACATGATTTTTAGGCAAATAATTTAACCTATCTGTGCCTCAGTTTACCCATCTGTAAAATGGGAATAATAATACTTACCTACCTCACAGGGGTGTTGTAAGACTTTCTGGTTGCAAAGTGCTATAAGGGAATGAACCGTACTATATAAGTATTATTATAATCATGCTCTCTTGCCCTTTTAACCCCATGTCTATGGTGTATAACATAGGGCTGTTCCTCTGGGCATTTTGTTGCCTTTAAATCTTGTATGTAATTAGATTCTAACTTAAGGGGACTACTCTTCGTTCCTTGAAGTGAAAACTCTCTTTATTCCTTCCCCCTTCCCCATCCCTAACCTCCCCTGAGGAAAACAGAATTGCTGAAGGCTTCTCAAATTAGAGAAACTTTATACAGATTCCCTATGTATTTATGCTGTAATGTTATTCTGACTGTACATATCACCCAGAAAGAGTATGCGATTTTTATATTTATATGCATATATATATATACACACACACACATACGTATATCTATACATATATATGTATCTTGTGAGTTTATAGAGTGGCTGACACTCAGAGGACACGACTTCCTGATTAAAATGTTTTCTCCTCAATGGGATTTATTGATCATTAGCAACAAGCTGCTGCCTATAATGAAACTGTTTAATTAGAAAATAGTACATTCATTACTTGCTGAACAAGCATTTATTGGCTGACAACTAGTAAAATTATTTTCCTTTCAAAGCTTTAAAATAAAAAAATTAAAAAAAAAAAAGGGAAAAATGCTAAGAAAAAAGGAGAATTTCTCACGTGATTTTTTTTTCGTGTACAATGTAAACTGTTTGAAACCCAAGGAAAATGCCAGCCTGCACTCAGAAGTGTGTTGTTGGTCATGCCGTTTTAAAAATATTTTAATTATTTTCAGCTTATATTAGAAACTATTCAACTCCTGTTCTTATTAAGACTCAGGCCCAGTAATGAATGGGATGTAAAGAGACAATTAGCTGGTCATTGATTATCTTAGAGAAGCACTCTTCCTCTGGTCATTTCACCCTTGAGTTGAACATTTTAGTGTCATTGCTGTGAGACCCTATAGTACTGATGCAATTACAAATGGTTCTGTCTTTTACCCAAAACCTGTAAAAAAAAAAAAAAAAATGTAATGCAAAAAAAAAAGTCTGAAAGAGGGTCTTAACTCTAGATGTTTACAGTGCAACTTTCTAAAACTGAATTGTAAATTACTTTCAAAACCTTTGTAACTGGAAGGTTTGTTTTCTATTGGGTTTTCTATTGTTTTGTGGCACACTTCTTTAGAGACGAAGAGGAAATGGTATCTTTGTATGGTTGCAGAACTCCCCTAGAAAATGTCAAATAACCTCACTTGTAGATCCTTATCAATGGAGATGCCGATCCGAATCCAGCCATGATACAACCTCCCGGTGCAGTGATTTAGTTTAAGACACTAACTCAATAGTTGGCCTACACTGTCTATAAGCATGGTGAGTGCTACCATTTTTTTTCTGTTGATTTGTTCAATAAAGGCAACCACATGAATCACTCAAGCTACAAAAAGAGCAAGGAAAATATCAGCCAATATCATAGGACATATTAAGCTGTTTGTACCTGGAAAAATTCAAGTTTATTATGTTTCTTTATTAAATAAATAAGGATAACAAATATGTCCTGTGCCTTTTTTTTTTTTGTTATGTTATCAACGTTTATGTTATTATTTCTGTGACTCCTTTTCAACACATTTGTTTGGGAAATTCATGATGACTTTTGTTAAAGGCTTGAGGATGAAAAAACCTGCAGTTCATCTTACATTGTAAGGCAACCTACAGAGCATTAAAGGCTTGATCCAAAGCTTGTTGAAATCAATGGGTACATCAGATGAATTAGAAGCAGATCTGAAAGTTTCTCTTCAAAGAGAGTCATTTGTAGGATGAACCTAGCATTGATATTTCAACCTTCCTGGTAGAATTAGCTGGAGAAGGAAAGATTTTACTGGAAACACGGGATCCCACTTAGAGATTAATAAAAAACATATAAAAGAGATTTTCTTGATGGTAACATAGATTTCTTTCCATTTAAATCATATTGATTTGCATTTTGGTTATTATTATATTAGTTATATCTTAAAATTTGTACCAAATAAAGAGTAATGTCCTTCCTAAGGCATGTGTGCCTTAATCCTGGAAGGAGCTTCAGAAGGGACATGAATGACTCTTAGCCTTGATTGGATCAGCCTTATCTTCATCGAGGTCAGCACCAATTTCATTACCCTGTTTCAGTGCTCTAATTTTTATTTAAAAATGGCAGAATCCTAATCATATTAAACCAGACCAAAACTGAGCTATTTTGAACTGCAGTTCAGTCAGAACTTGGAATCAGCTTAATAAAATCAGTTTCTAATCATGTTTTACATGAAGCTGGGGCAGTCTGACTTATGGAAAACTTTTTTTTTTTTTAATAAGAATTTGCTAAAATGTATCCTATAATAATTTGACTTCTGAGTAATCACGTGTACAGAATGAACCTGTCTGAAAAAATTTCAGCAAGATGTTTTTGGTTAAAAGGAGCAGTTTGCTGAAATGAGAACTCTCTGTGGAAACATGTCAGATTAGTTAAGGAAATTACTGGTTATAGTTTGAGGCCAAAATTCCCATTAGAAGGAAATTCAGGGTCATAATCCCCACTATGAAAATTTTCACATCTAGATTTTTATCACAGCTGCCTAACTTATACAGATGTGTTCCCATCACTGTGCTAGGGGCTGTTTTGGGTTACAAGACTCTTCTTATTTTCATGTGGATCTTGGGGAAGTTTCTAAGGGCTTTCAGATTTCCTATTTTTCAGGATGAAATTTAAAAAAAAAAAAAGAAATTGCCAAATGGATTTTTTGTTTTCCAGCCCTAGCAAGGAACCTGGAGGATTGGCTCCTCAGAAAATGGGGATTTTTTTATTTTTTTATCATAGAGTTATTTGCATTGGAAGGGGCCTTAAAGATCATCCAGTTCTACGCCCCTGCCATGGGCAGGAACACTTTCCACTAGACCAGGTCGCCCCAAGCCCATCCAACCTGGCCTTGAACACTTCCAGAACAGGGAAGCAGTAACTTCTCTGGGAAACCTGTTCCAGTGCCTCACGTCTCTCTCAGTAAAGAATTTCTTACCAATATCCAATCTAAATCTACCCTCTTTTAGCTTAAAGGCATTAATCAATCAAATTATGTTGATTTTGTAAAGCGGCAGATATATTAAATCAAATCCATGTGAAAGCCATGAGATCACTGCCAGAGCCAGCAATTTCCAGATTCACGTTGAGATTTTTTTTTTCTGGTGGTGTCAGTTCCTTCTTACTTCCGATACAAATTGTCTTACTAAATACCAGGATCACTTTTGAAACAGATCAGCATTAAGAGAGTTAACAGCAGCGCAGGCAACTCATGAAGTTTTCACATTAGCAATTAGCTTTAGATCCAAAGAGAATTTTTATAACCATCAAAAGTCGCTGTAGGAAGAGGAGAAATAAAGAATAAATGCTCTGCAGTGCGAAGCCTCCGCTGGGCTTAAAAGGCCGCCCATGTAGGATGACAGTGTCGTGTTTCTGACACCAGCAACGCGTGTTGCTGCTGTGTGACAAGAGCAGAACAGGATTTAAAACAAGGGGAAGCAGACTGGAGCGCAGCACATGGAGAAAAAGTGCCGGACACCTGCGAAACGGCTGCTCCTTCACGTCAATCCCCGCGGCGAGCCGCGAAAGACCGGCCGCGCCGGGTGAAGAACAAACATGGAAATCCTTCTGAGTGTTTACATACTGCAAAGAAATAGCAGCCGTGTCAAAGGGAAAGCATGTGAAAGCAAATAGTCCACAGGGAATAGCTATTGGCAGCGAGCAAAAAAATGCTTCGGAGTCAAACGTCACTGATAACCCCACGAGGGCTGGAGGTGTTGGGCTGCAGTGCAGGCACGGGTTTGTCAGCACCTCCGCCTGAGCTATTTTAGCCAGCTGACAAACAGGACTTTGAGCAGCTCCTGACCCACGTGCTTTTGCCATGGCAAAGTTTCTGAGACTGCTGCTGCAGTTGTTTTTCCCTGGAATCTCATTGCTTTATGTTGGGTTGTGAGTCCCTGCCCCAAGTCAGGGCATCAGAGGTCTTTTTCTCCCTAGAAAAGAACTGCACGGTACCAGAAAACAGCATTCAGTGTTCAAACATCATCAGAGTGGCTTAAATAATGAGATTTAATTCAAATGTAGTGTCCCTTTGCCTTGTTCTTCTGATTATTATTACTACTATTACTACCAATACCACTATTTTTAATACCCCAAAACTTCAAGGGTATGCCCTGGTCACATTTTCGAGCTTTCTGGTTTTCTAACAGCCATGTTAGTCAAAAAACCGGGGCTTCAGAAGAAAAAGACAAAAGACTGAGATAATTATGGTTAAACCATGCTAAGTGGTTCTAAAGAGATTTTAAATGTATTTCTCTACTAAAAGCAGACTTGAACTATGTAAAACTGTACTTTAAAACACCTGTGTTTTCTGTGCAATCTCAATTTCTCTAAATCTAAGGGGAATTTAGCAATTCCCTTAGGGAAACCAGGTTTCCAACACCTTTTTTTTCATATAGACTGCCCCAGTTGCTCATGTTTGTCTTAATTTTTAATCTTCCCAAACCTACAGACCAAGCAAAAATAAAATAACTTTAAGTTTTAGCTCAGGGACAAACTGTGTTTGTGATAAGAATTTCTACATAGGATACAAACATGGAGTTATGGAGCCCTCTACATTATAGGACAGTTCAGCCCTTTGTGGTCTTGTAGAAATAGACTTACTGAATCATAGAATAGTTTGGGTTGGAAAAAGAATTTTAGAGGTCCTGCAGCCCCACTACCCTGCAGTGAGCAGGGACACCTTCCACAAGACCAGGTTTCTCAGGGCCCCATCCAACCTGGCCTCGAACATTTCCAGGGACGGGACATCCACAACTCCTCTGTGCAACTTTGTTCCTCTGGCCCACCCTCATCATAAAAAATGTACTCCTCATATCTAGTCTGAATCTCTCCTCTTTTTGTTTAAAACCATTATCCCTTGTCCTATCAGAACAGACTTCACTAAAATGTTTGTCCCCATCTTCCTTATAGGTCCTCCTTAAGTCCTGAAAGCCTGCTGTATGTTCTTCCAGGAGCCTCCTGTTCTCCAGGCTGAACAACCCCAACTCTCTCAGACTTTCCTCATGGTGTATGTTGATCTATCCCTCTCTACTTTCTCTTATTACGGAAGTGAGGACTGAAGGGATGCTCTGGGGCTTTGCTGTGTTTGTTGTGGTGTCTGAAGTTGCTGTGGGGCTTGCCGGAAAGACTTTGAGGGAAACAGAAGAGAAGAATGTCCTCCTGAGCCTGTGAGGAAGTCAGATGCTGTGATTTGAGGGTGGGTTGATCTGGATGTTGCAGGGGGAGGCTTGTAGCTGTGTCAAGTGGTGCTCTAGCTGTGTCAAGCGCTGTGCTGAGGTGCTGCAGATGTGCAGGGTCTTCTCTAAAGCCCGTGACTGAAATGAGGTAAAGATAGCTGTTTCTTTTGTGCAGTAGGAGAAGGGAGCCCCTTACCCAGGACAGGAAGAAACCAGACCTCAAAGGAGGGCAGGTGCCTCTCAGGACCTCTCTGGCTTTCTACAGAGACAAGCTATGTGCTCACAGGGTCCATGTGCCTCTCCTGTGTCTCTTCCCCTGGCCTGTTTCTATCTGGTTTGGTGGAGGGGTGGGAGTCTCAAAGATAAATGAATTCTTATGAGTTTTGGAAAAATAAGCAACTGAGGAGGCTGTGAGTCTTTGGCAAAGAGGAAAGGTTGTAAAAAGAGCTCAGATCTTAAGGAAAGACAAAACATTTTTATAGAGGGCAAGTCTTATAAATGCCTCACTTTGTAGTGTTGTAGAGTTTGTAGGTTGTAGACTACCAACTCCATAGAACAAAACACAGGAAACCAGAGGTTGTTAGTTCTGGTGCCTTGAGATTTGTTTGGATTGCCCTCGCTATCAAATGGGAGGGTACTTGAGACAGAAACTATTGTACTTTTTGTTTTCCATAGGAGGATGGCTATGCACCTTAGAGGTAAGATCAGCTCTGTACCTCTCTCTGTTGCCATACTTCTGTAAAGTGCTTCTCATCAAAAGTTGGAGGGCTTGGGAAAACATGGGCAGAAGCAAGGTGAGGGTTAGAAGTTTGCAACTACCTGATTTGCTTCGGTACCAGCCACTATTGAATAATGTGCTGGGCAGGTGAACGGGGCAAGCTCAGTGCTGATGGCATTGGCATAAATCTCTTGCTATAGGTGCTGCTCACCTCGATAGCATCTGCAGTGAAGCAGCTTTTAAGCAGCTCAGGTTTGTGCACAGTGCCCAGCAGATGCCTCTGTGTGTGCACAGCACCGATAGCTGCTTATCTCCATGGCTGGTGCTCCAGGAATCTTTTATCTCCATAGAAATGTTGCAGGGGTTTGCTGGGCAAGCTCTCCAGCCCCAGGGTTTCACTGCACTGTCCTCTCCAGGCAGTGAGAAGATGCAGAGGGCAGCAATCTGGATGTGCTCCTGCAGGTAGGTCCCCAATGGTTGGATTCACTTCCTTGAAGTGTATCACAAAGCACCATGATACAGTAAACCAAAAAAGTGGATGAAGTGGGCTAGAAAATATGTCCACTGGAAATAAGATCCTCTTTCATTATTTGTTTTAAACAATAAAGAACTCAAGGCTGTGTTGGGGAACTTGGATTCAAGTCCTCTTCTCCTCACTGTCAGAGGAAAGCCCCTCTGAAACCCAATAATGTTCAACACCGGTGATGCTACTCCTGTGAGCAGTCATAAGCCAAGCTGTTTCTCTCCTTTCCCTATAGCAGGGCCCACTGCACAGCGGGACATTAGTGTAGGATATTAAAAAAAAAAAAACACCACTGTTAAAATGCCTTGGTTTAAGGCACAAGTTTTTTTCCATTCAAGACACGATGAAATATCTTTTGCCAGGAGTGGGTGCCTGGCAATAAAGCAGATCCTTGCAATGGCATTTGCAATAGAACTGGGCTAAGTGAGTGATCCCAATGCCCACTGAGAAGACAGCAGAGGCCAGCAGAATAACTTCTCACATATGGAGGCTTTCTAGACTTCAGGGAGGACATCTTTATTTTGTTGCAAACTTACAGTGGTTAACCAGAAAGGAAAATGCTCATTTGGGTGAAGTTGGGTTTCTAACCTCATTTTGGGTTGTCCTAGTGCAGACAAAGATACACTGTGCCCCGTGAAAACAAGAGTGCCTGGTGCAAGGGGAAGCTGGTCAGGTGTGTGCAGATCAGGGGTGACCACCAAGGATAAAGCCCCAGTCTGTCACCCCACTGTTGACCCATCCTCTTGTGCCATGAGAAGGTCTTGTCTTTCACTTCTGATATGCATACGCTGGGAACCGTAACCCACAAAGGCTGCAGAAATTATTTTTGTGTAGGGTCTTGAGGATTTAACAGCTTCAAGGGCCAGAGTGTGAACCTGCTACCCAGCAGCTGTGATCTCCTCTCACCTCAGCCTCCAGGGAAAGGATGGGAAGATCAGCCTGAAGATTAGTCAGCCTTCACATTCCTGGAGTGTTTGGCATAGAAACACTCCTGGACACTGACAGGGGGAAGGTGAAGAGCTACCCAGGCTCCAGAAGGTGGTAAACATGGCCCCTGTCCAAATCTAACAGGGGTAGTAGGGCTGTTGCTTTATAAGGTTGCATGAGACATAGGAAGCGGGGTGAGGGGGGTGACTTGCTGGCTTACACTTCTCAAGTCAGTTCAGTGTTGCAATGTGTATTAGAAAGGGTGGACAAAGCACACTCCTTCATGCTCAAAGTGGACCATCCTCCTTAGTTTCCTCTGAAAGGAATTAGTTCACATGCTCAGAATGGGTGTGGGGGATTTTCAGTAAAACCAAATTGTCACCTCCATGCAGGCAACCAGGGCATGTCTTCCTTAGCAATCTGTCCTGGAGCAAACTCCAAATGAAGTTAAAGGGAGCTTCCCAGAATAAAGAATGAGGTGAAACATGATCGTGTAGGAATCTTTTTATCTGATGATGTTTGCAATTATCAATCTGAGCTTTTTTAATCCTCTCTGCTCTTGGTGTAGGCAGTTGATGGTTGCAAGTATCACAGTTCTGGTCTCAGAGCTGTGTCCAAATCCCTGAAGCCTGAAGCTTAAGGTCCTTACCCAGCTCTAATTTGAGAGCTTTGACTCTCACACCAGCTGACTGTGTGGATTAAATGCATGTAAATACCTTCATAGTGACTGGCAAAACATACTCGTGACGATATCCTAAATTGGGATGCTCTCTCTGTCAGTTTGATGTTATCACCTACTCAGCAAATAAAGCCCTTTATTGAAGGACAGAGAATTCATGTTATTCAGTCAGGCCCACAAACAGCTTCTTTACCCTGTAAGTCTGTTTTCTACTCTGTTTTGCCATCACTAAAGCTGGTTTCCTAAACCCCTCAAAGATGCTGTTGCTAATGCTTTGATATCATCTCTATTTCAGCTCAGCTTGCTATGAGTCACTCCGATGTTTGCACCTTGGTGCTCTGTCTTATTGCTCTATGAAAGAACCAGAATTAGAACTTCCATTCCAAACACTCATCTCTCTCCCAGGCTAATGGGGTCAGACAGGTCTGCCTGCAAGACACAGATTTTCTTAAGGGCATCATGTTGCTGACAGAAGCTATGAGAAGGTAGTCCCTTCAATATGAATCGAATGTTCCTTGGTTTACAGCTCTATCTATACAACTGGATCAAGCCAATGCCTCACATCCAGCATGAGATGTGCTTTGTTCCCCCTTCCCTTCAAAATGGCTGAGTTGCCCTACACTGGTTCCTAACGCTAGTTTTCTGCTAATTTCCCTGTCTGTAAGGATATATATTAACTTCTTTGTATTATTTTCTTTTATTTATTTTTTTTTTTTTTACTCTAGAGTTTAGGTGAGCCGAAAAGAACCTGTGCCCTCAGCTATCAGTAGTGTTGGAGCAGTGAGACAGGCAAGCCTTCGTGGACCAAATCTTGAGCTGTGTTTCCATCTCATACAGGTTACGTTCCTGCTGCTTACCAAAATGAGTCACAGGTTGTTTTTCTTGCCCAGGATGGCAGGACTAAACTCTGGTCTAACTGAGGGGAGGGGAGGTGTCTCATCTTCCAACCTGCTTAGCTGAACCAGTCCTTAGCCAGTCTGACCTCTCAAAAGCATGTTTGGGAGATTGACCTAAATTAGAACACTCACCTATCAGGGCTTGCTGCTAGACTAGTCCCCTCCAAAGCCTCAAGACCTTCCAAGAAGGGAAAATGGCTGTTGGGAAAAGCAATGTTTCTCTCCTTTCCCTATAGAAAGGCCCAAGCAGGTGGTGATGGGAGACAATCAGAAACTGGGAAGCAATATGAGGGTACAGGGAGATTAAGTATGGATGGCATGGGATGACCTGGGGATACCACCAGGCTGTTAGCACTATGAGAAAGCACACAGGGAGCAAGTGGTGCAGTGCTCAGGGCAGTTTTGTAGTCTGGATGATAGTGTGGCACTGAAGTCGTTGCCTGCTCATGTCTTGTTTAGTGTTATAGGAATAATCACTTTGACAAAGGGCTCTCACAGCTTGGGAGCATCCCAGGAAGTTCCCCATACCGGCTGTTCTCCATCTGTTCAGTCCCAGGGAGAAACCTGGCTGGTTCATCAAGCCACCAAAAAGTGTGGTATATGCTGGTTTGAGAGTTCTCCTCTGTGGGCTCCTAGGAACTGGGTACTTAGGGGGAAGGATATCTGAGGATTTTTTTTTTCCCCCCTAAGTCTAACCAATCTCATAATATTTTAAAAAACAAAACCAGGAAAGCAAAGATCTGCATGCATATGTGTGTATACATGGAAAAACATGGTTTCATGAGGAATTTCTGAAAGTGATTTACCTGAAGAGGACTCCATGTCTCCACTCTGGGTTTCTGAGGACATTTTTCTGAGCTGAATTACATTCTTCATTTTCAGAGGATGGCAAAGGTGGGTTGTTTCATACTCTAAAAAATGAGTGTAACTTTAATGAAGCCAAAGACACAGAACAGCTCAATTACACATACATTACAAAGTAACCACAAAACCTAATATTGGTGGAGTTCAAATATCTGCTAGCTTGCTAGAAAGATGACCACAAAGAATGCAAAGCATGATCAGGTTATTGCTGTCACCACTCCTGGTGAGAAATCCTGCTGGGCTAGAAACCTACCCCACGCAGCCAGTGACCCAAAATATAAGTTTTTAACAGCAGGTTGCTGTTATTGTTGATTCCTGCTTGCTAAACCTCGTTAGTTGATGTTTATAGGGGATCACGGAGGAAGGCATGATGCTCTTTGTGCTAGAGACAACTCACCTTGCTAGTGACAGCAACATCATGACAGGACTCAAGGCCAGAGTGAGAGAAATGCATCTGACTCAGCGGTAAATCCGGTTTCCTCCTCTCCTCCTGTGCAGCAGGACTGTTGTTGAGCTGCAAAGGCTGCTCTGGGCAGCTCTGCTAACAGCAGCTGTCCCTCTGTGCTGAGCAAAGAGGCATCTAAGAAATCTTGGTATGTCTCCTGCCACACTCAGCAGGAAAGCTCAAACTGCACTGCAGGCTAAAAGTGATCTTGCAGCAGGGCCGAAAGGTTCAACACCCAGTCGTCCTTGTCATGGTGCATTAAAAGTGGGTGATCATTCAGCTGTGCACAAGCAGAGGCTTTTATGTAGAGCAAATGTAATTTCTGCCACACATCAGCATGAGAAGCAGCGGGCAAGCTCCAGGAGTGAGCTTCTGCTGACACTTGAAGTCTCTGAAAGATTGCATGCTTGGCAAGACCAGGTCTCTGAGAGGGGGGAAACAAGTAAAAGATTCCCCTTTTCTTCACAAGATGCTTTCCGAGGAGCAGTGACACTGGATGTCCTCTGGCCACGGGGCCCATGCAGTCTTGTCCTGCATTGCTCATGGATGGTGTTTGAGGCTCAGAGGGCTACGGGATGCTTCATGGGAGGCCACATGGCAGTCCAAGGGTATCAGCCATGCCAATGTACTCTCCAGAAACACCATAGCTCCTCTCCTCTTTCCCTCCCCCAGGCTCTCAGCGTGGGATTCTCCAGCTCATCGCTGGTTAATAATGATTCTCTGACAGGACTTCTAACTTTCAGTGTGAGTAGTGCAGCCAACAGATGTTTTACTTTCAACAGCTGAGCAAAGTCCCAAATTCTAATATTTTGGTCAACTTTATGTTAAGCATTTTGACTGAACCTAAACTTCGTGTACATTTATTAAGGGCAGCTTTGGCTGAAGACATCATAGTGAAATATTGTGTTCAAGCATTTGAACTAGTCAGTTTTCTCTCTGAATACACTGTTCCCCTATCCGTCTTTTGGTTCATTAAGATTCAGGTTAAAAGAATTTCAAGCTTTGGTCAAGCTTGGGCATCCCGCTCACACCAGCTGTCTCTGGTGCTGCTGACAGCATTTAATTCTTCTCTAGTAGCACTCCAGTCTGAAGCTGTACCATGTCCTGGAGGTGAAAGTCTCCATTGCCCACTGGGGTTTTTGTAGCACCTGCAAGTGCCCCTACATTGTTAACGCAGCAGTGAGCAGAGCTGGGAGCTGCTGCAGCACAACATTGTGCAGCCCGTATTGCAGAGAGAGGCAAGCTGCCCCAGCTCTGCCCAGATCCAGCCTGCTCCTCTGCAAATCCACTGCTGGACACCATATGGCAAACCCAGCCCTGCCCATGAGTAAAAACAGCTTTTTCCCCAGGTGGCTGATTCTGTAAAGAACCAAAATCATCTAATATCTCTTCAGTGTGGATATTCCTAATATGCCATTGAGAACTGAACTATGTCCAGCTTCCTGCATATTTGAAAAAAGGGTTAAGAAGTATCCTGCTGAGCAGCAGCAACTGGAAGCTGTTACCTGAAGTCTGCTTGTCCTACCACAACATTTTTTGGCTCCTCTATTGTGTTTGCTTTCCCCAGAACAGCCTAAGAAAATGACCACAGTCCTAGAGGATTTTGGTGGTAATGCTCATGTCCATAATCACTTCCATAGCCTCCTTCCAGCTACACAGAGAAATATTGCCTCTCTGGATATTGCTGGGTCTGTGGGACTCAGCCTGTGAAGTCTTGATGACTTGCAGTCCCATCTCTTGTTGCTTTCCAAATGAAGCACAGGAACTGGGATGCAGATGTGTGCCATGGACTCCCTAGTGTCAGCAATGCCATGGCACCATGGAGCTGCCACTCTTCTGCTACAATTAGGTTCATGAAAGGATCATTGCTCTTCCTCCTGTGGTTCAGTTCTTCTAATATCCTTGATTAAGTAACTACTGAACCATTTGTGGTGGGATTCAGCTGGCAGCACTGCTCTTAAACAGCAAATACTTTTTTTTTTTGGCTCTTGCACTCCCTATGAACTAACAAACAAACCTGGTGTGACCATCCAGCTCCACACTTGCATCTCTCATTTTAAGGACACAAACCCTCAAGTACAGCCTGCCCACATGCCTTTGGTGGGTTAGAAACTATTTACATTACAACTGCCGTTGCTGAAATGTGGGCACTTCTGGGAAGTGAAGCAGCTGCTGTTTACTAAGGGACAGGAGGCTTTGTGGTTTGGGCAGTGGCTGGAGCCCAAGATTTTATTCTGGTAATACCACTGCTGGGAGCTGCAGCATCATGTAGACGTGCCTTGGCAAGACAATCATTACACAGCTCAGGTGCTCATGGCAGTGTAACCACAGACACAAGCACAGAGCCCTCCATGAACTGATTCATCTGCTGGCTTGGGTACCTGCTGCAGCCCACGCTGCCCCCCATGCTGTTCTAACTAGATTTCTGAAAGACAGCAGACTTAAAAAGGACTCAGGTACTGCTGCTACCCAGCCCCAGAAGGTCCAGAAGCGCAGCCAAAGGTTTACAATGCAGAATATCCCCTTGAGGAATCTGTCAGCTTTCTCTGCCCTCTGTGAAATGGGTGTGTGAAATGCATGTGCGCAGATGTGATGCAAGTACAAAAAAAGGAATAATTAAAGTGTTAATTAGAAGATAATACCTGTGTCTGCAGCCCAGCAAGATCCCAATCCTCCTTTGGATGAGGCTCCAATACATCTATCCTGTCACCATTCCGGACTGTAAGTGGAGAGGTGGTTACTCAGATGTGACTGGAAGGTAGAAAGAATCTCCTGGGTAGACCTTCACAAGGGACATCAGCATTAGGGCAAATCTTTGCCCAGAGAAGTGGTGGTTGTTCCATCCCTGGCATTGTTCAAGGCCAGGTTAGATGGGGCTTTGAGCAATCTGATCTAGTGGAAGGTTCCCTGCCTGTGGCAGGGGACTTGGAATAAGATGATCTTTAAGGTCTTTTCCAACCCAAAGCACTTTATGCTTCCATGATTCTATGAAATTTAAGGCACTTGAAGACCTTTCAGATCTCCTTTTGCTTTCCTTCTCAGAAATGCCCCTTCTCACTAGGTATTTAGGAAATGGATGAGGTTATTTGGGAGTTCTCTCACAGCTCCATATGGACAGATGGGATGTCCCATATTGCAAGCCATGGTAATGTACCACTCCCTCTGATCTCCCTGCCTGTTTCAGGTGCAGGCAGCAATAGCAAAAGGCCTGTTTTGTCAAACACCAGAAAACAGTAGAAG
This sequence comes from Cephalopterus ornatus, assembly GCA_013396775.1. Lineage (NCBI taxonomy): Eukaryota > Metazoa > Chordata > Aves > Passeriformes > Cotingidae > Cephalopterus > Cephalopterus ornatus. Next base: position 236,830 of record VZRE01010645.1, read on the forward strand.
AGATGAAGCTGGAAATGGCCAAATGGGAATAAGTAGGAGGTAGCCTGTTGATTATTTTATTTGATCAGGAAAGGGATCCAGTTGGATCATATCCCTAGTACAGCTTAGCTTTTTCTGTAAAGGTAGCATAAGGTCATCAGTGGTGGCACATGTCTTAAACCAGACAATACCAGAGTTACTAGAAATGTTTGTTCATTTAGTCTTATGTCTGGATGAGCTTTATTTAGTAACCAAACTGGACAGGTTTTTTAAATGGGATCCAGATGTGAAGCAACCTTTAAGCACTAACAAGGAGAGGTTTGAGTCCGCTGGGTACCGCTCTTCCTCGTCCATCACTTTAACGTGATGTAGCAGCCCAGGATTTTGGAGGGATGTGCTGGGAGTCAGCAGACAGCAATGGCTGTGTCTGTCAAACTGCAGGACACTTGGGAGGTTGCATTTGCAGCCCTTAGGGATGTCAGGGACTGGCATTGATCAGTCAGACATAGAAAGTTTCTCAAGGGTGAGGATGGGAGTGCTGCTGTGAACAGCAGCTGGAGATTATGCTGCTGCTTCCCTCCTATGTATCTGCCTGGAAAAAGCCCTGTGCCACCAAAAGATGACACGTGAGGTTTTCTAGAGCAGAGTCAGAGCAGATTTGGCATTGTTAAGATAGCCTTTTGATAAGGAAGTGTCAAAGCCTATCTTGGTGCTGTACCCCAAGATAAGGGCCTGCTGCTCCATTCCTGTGGTGGCCTCCTGCTGCACATGCCACAACGCCAAGTCACGGCACCGGAAAAGGTAATGAGACACTCGATACACCAAACATATGGTGAATCACAGAGGAGCACGAAGAAATACTCAATCAGATACTCAACCACAGGAACACACTAACCATCCTGGATGCAGTGTGTTGTCTTCCCCGAAGGAGACACCCGTGCCTGACAACTGTTACAGTCCATCAGTTACACCCCTGTACACTTCCAGCCATAGACTGGTTGAGCAGAAGAGTATTTTCTGAATTTGCTGGAGGATTTTTGTTGTTGTTGCTTTTAGGGCTGCCTCCTCCCAGTTCACAGTGTCCCACTGCAGCCCCCGCTCCTGTCCTCGTCTCCGTCCCAGCTACACAGGATTGAAGGGAAGAGCCAACAGGAGTGGCTCCCTCACTGCAATCCCCTGCCTGCCAGGGGTGGCTGCGTTTGTCAAAAAGCTCCCATTAGCTGTGCATGCCAGCTGTAATCTCCCAGCCCAAACACAGCAGCATCTGCTCCAGAGCCAGTATTATATAACCACAATTGGCCTGTGCAGGGCATGTTAAAGCCACGGGCAGGAGAGAGCCCTTGGCTCCACCGCAGAGCTTGTCTTTAGTAAGAGCCTTTCTGTGACTTTACAAACTTACACTGGTGGGTTTTTTTCCGTGGTAGAATTTGGGGGCTGTGTTTCTCATAAGTATTATAAATGCACATGTATCCATAGGCACTAACTCCTTGCACTAATGATGTTAAATTCCCAGTCCTAGGCTACAAGAAGTTAAGAAGAGTTTTTGAGAAAACACTTAGAAATGGTGACTGAGAGAACACATGCAAGGGAAACTCCAGTGTGTCAGATTTGTTAAGAGGCTAAAAATATGTCCCTTTTTTAGAGAAAGGGGAAAGTGACTGGCAAATAGAATTAATCTGAGACAGTTTGAAGCAGATAGAAGGATTATACAGCAGCTCATTTAGGACTCCAGGATTCATTTTCAGGCACTCCTTTGCGAAATGCTCAGTGATTCCTGTGCACATGACAGAAGGTCTCTGAAAGCAGCATGAAGAACACAGGGAGGGACTACAGCCCCATTATGCACAACTGCAAATCTCTGAGTAGAACATCTTTAGCTGTACTCAAGTGACAGCCAGGATTAACTCTTCTGAAACCAAACAGTACAGAAACATGTAGGACTAAATTCAAGGATGCCTCAGAAACTGCGAGGATAATCTGTGGCAACAGCAGCTTTAGGCAGGAGAAGCCAGAAGGTCCAGGCAGACTTTTCTGCTGCTCCATGGAACTGATGCTTTGGCTTTCACTGGTTTTAAGTGGTTCTCTGTGTGTTTGTGCACAGCACAAGTGCACAGGTAACACACACCTCTCCTTTCCTCTCTAGGGCGGTGGAAGACCCTCTTAATGTGCAACTGTGGTCAACTAGTCAGCCTTACAGACCCTCCTGCTCCTGCACTCAGGGGCTACCAGGTGACTTTTTGAAAGAGCATGAGCAAAATCTCAGTATTTCACACATCATCACTCTCCAGGATGCTTCAAGTCTGAGACTGCAAATAAAGGTGGCTTTACACAGCCTACCATCAAAGGAATGGGGAGTGCACAGGAGAAAAGGCCAACCTGACTGCAAATACACGGGTCAGTGCTCAGGAAAAAGGTTGGCTCTTGGAAGGTGCCAGCAGCACCCTCTGGTGACCTGAGCTGCCCCAGATAGCAGCAGGTACTGAGGAGAAGGGGTTGGACTCTGCAGGGCTTTTGCCATTACTGGAATAAATCATTCAAAACTCTGACAGTCCCCAGAGGGAGTTTGAGGTCGTTGGAAAAGTGGCGGGGGAGAGGAAGAAAGAAATACATGGCAAGGCTCCTAGGAGGTGAGTGAAGGTTACCTTTGTGCAGTCAATCCTGTACCAGGGCTGACCTTCTGTGCAGATGCAGTTGCTTAAGCGGGTCACAGTGGTGTGGGCAGGAGAGATGTTAGTAGCTGCTGCCTGCCCCAGTTTCTGCCTGCAAAGAGGTGGTAAGGAGTTGTCAATACTCTTGCAGGGGCAGTTTAGTTGCTGCCTAGAGGCTCCCCCAGGCATAAGGAGTCGTACCATGAGCACCACCTGCTAAACACACAACAAGCATCACCTATAAATTTTGGCTGTCTATTTTCTCCTGTATATCTTTTTCTACTGACCAGTGAAACAGATAATCTGCTAATGCTTCCTGTTACCTCTCAGCTCACACAGTGCAACATGCCTGCCATGGGAAACCCCAGGGCAAAGCGAGCTGCAGGTCTCCCTGGTGATATCAGCTCCTGAACACATGTTAAGTCTTCTTTGCTTTCCTCACTTCCCGGAGAATATCAGATCAAATTCACAGTCCAGTCCTTACCTTGTGAGTGTTTAAAGCATGGGCTGAAATTATCTGAAAGATTGCCTGGAGCAAAAGTAAAATTCGTGGTCTATGACTTTGATTTCTGTGGGGGAAGTCAGTAATGTGCCATAAAATCATGAAACCATTCAAGGCTGGAAAGGACCTCTGGAGGTCCAATGCCCTGCTCAAGCAGAGTTCACTTCAAGAGTTTGATGTTAAATCAGTTTGGTCAGAGCCCTGCCTACTCAGGGCTTGAATATCAGCCAGGACAGGAATGGCACAGGGTCCTTGGGTCCTTGTTCCTGACTGCATCTCTATTTTGGGAAATTTTTTCCTCTTATAAGTAATTGAAACTTCCTTTGCAGCATATTGTGTCATGGCTTCTTATTTGTTTTGCTGTGAACTTTGGGAAAAAACATGGCTCTTTTTTCTCATTGATCCCACATCAGGTAGATGAACATGGCACTGTGGTGTCCTCTTAGTCCTTTCTTCCCTCTAGCCTGATGAAAATATTCTTTCTCCCCTTCTTCTCACACACTGTGCCCCCCAGCACCCCAAGCATCAAGTTAGCCATCCACTAGACAGGCTCGAGTTTGTCACATCTGCCTTGAATTGGGAAGCCTGAATCTGGAAAAAGTAATCCAGATATGACCTTATGAAGACCAAAAGAAGGAAAAAATTACATCCCTGGGCATGCTGCCTGCAGCTGTGCTCATACAGCCCGATATGTGGTAGACCTTCACTGTTGTGAGGGTTCCTTGTAGACACCTGCTCAACTCATGAGCAAGTTTTTAAACGTCACTTAATGTGTGCGCAGCTTTTGAGATCAGAAACCAGGAAATTCAAAAAAGTAATTGATTGACTCGTAGGATTATGCCACTTCTTTCTGAGGTGACAAAGCCAGACTCCCAGTAAGCACACTGACTGAAGGGTGAGGACAAAATATGCCTTAAGACACTGCTAAGGAAAGCACTCTTCTACATATTGTCTGGTAGAGTAAAACTCAGTCCCAGTCTCCTATGTTACAGAGTAGGTCCAGGAAAGATTTTAAGGAGCACTTCAACTTTACACGTACCTGCATACACAAAACTTCTCTCCCTTGTGCTCCTCTCCAAAAGCAGACCAGTACACACCAGGAGTATGGCACAGGGAGGCTTGAATGGCCTCACTGGGTTGGCCAAGATTTGGTGGAGCTCATTCATATCTTGATGTCCATCAGAAGGCTTCCTGTGGGAGCCCTGTGCCCAAGGCACCTGAAGTCAGTCTGAGGATCAGGCCTCTTTAGAAAATGCAGTGGCTAGTGCACCCTACTGAGATGAGACAAGTAAGTTTGGAGTTCAGGTAACAGTTTATCCATTTTTATTTTATCATTACCTAATCACAGAATTATTTAAGATACTTGAGTCCAACCATTAACACAACAGCTACCAAGTTTACTACTGACCCATACTCCCAAGTGCCACATCTACACAGGTTTGAAATACCCTGAGGGATGGTGACTCCACCCCTTCCCTGGGCAGCCTGTTCTAGTGCTTGACAACCCTTTCAGTGAAGAAATTTTTTTCCAATATCCAACCTAAACCTCCTCTGGCACAACATGAGGCCTTTCCTTCTTGTCCTATCACTTGTTACCTGGAAGAAGAGACCAACCCCCACCTGGCTGCAACATCCTTTCAGGCAGCCGTAGAGAGCAAGATTTCCCACAGTCACATCAGTAGTTATTGACACACTTGAGAACAAGACTGCTCAAATCAATATGATCTACCTAAGGAAGCTGTGCAGGAAGGTTCATTCAGGGGTTATGGCCAAAGTGGTTATAATTTCAGGGTCCTTAGAGAGTGGGACTGAAACAATGTGGGTGCTCTGCTCTCCAGGTTTGGTTGTCTGTGGAGGAGAGGCTTTCACTAAGCTGAAGAAAGGTTTTTTCTTCCAATTATTATAGAGCTGACTACTGTGTGAGGAACTCAAATCATCCTTTGAAGTGTGAATTGCCTTACAACTGCAGAGAGATGTAATCTGCTACCACACTGCCAGGTCACCTACCTCTGGTAGATGAGCTGTGGGGGAGGTTTGTATGAGTCAGTGCTAGACCACCACCCCAGTGATTAGAGTACTTCAGCAGAAATGCTTCCTAAAAAATTGTAGCCTCTCTGGAAGGGTGTTTTCTTTTCTTCTGATGGGGAATCTTAACAAAAGTATTTTGAAAGGAGGAACTTTCAAAAATAAAATAGGAAAACTTCACTAGATAAATTAGAAGAGAAAAACTGTGATGTGGACATTGCTCTCCTAATCACATAGGCTGAGTTTAAAACTTGCTCCTAAGTCCTAGCATTGGAAACATGACTCTTTGGAACTGTAAATTTTATTCAGAGGCTGAAAAATCCTGTTGGAAGTCCTTAAAACAACAAATATTTTCTTCCAAGTTCTCCATTTGGGGTCTTCTGGGAGTTCCCAAGACTTTTGTTTTCATGCAGGTGGAATACTCCAGGTAAAGATGAGGGTCACAAAACTCCGTAATTTCTGCCCCAGAATAAACGTGGAAACCTGAACAGAGAGTGCTTAGGTCAGCAGCCTACTTCTGCAGCTGGGGATGAAGCATATTGTTATTTTGAGTGTGCCATTATTATCTTTAGTTCACATTGCCCTATGACCTTTCTCACCCATCTAACCTAATTCCCAACTTCTCGTACAGATGAGGTCTTATATATAGTCCCAGAACCAAATCAAGAGCAAGTTTACACCATTTTATTTACAAGCCCCTTCTGATTCCTGAGCTGGCTATGTGGCCACCTGCTTTGCTTGACCTACAAGACAGATCTACCTGCAACAATGTTGGTACAAACCTGCTGTTTCCATCATGCAGCATCTCAGGGCTGACTTGACCTGCCTGGGAGGTGGGTTGCTCAGTTCCCAGCTCAAGGGTTTCAGAGGATGTCACAGCTCCTGGTCAGATGCCTCAGGATGCTGCAGAGGCTGGCTGATGTTCTCTGCAGGTAGTACAAGGTAACCTGCAAATGTAGGGTGATCTTAACACACCCTGTCTCAGTGAAAGCAGTTCTCTTCTGAGCTGTGTGTATGAAGAGGAGAAGAAAGGAAAATATTTCCCAATGGGTTTGGGGGAGGAGGACAAAATAAAGCCCTGCTTGAAGCAAAGTGCAGGGCCCGAGGTTGGCTTCCTGTCCAGAGCAAAGTGATTTCCTACTTAAAAGCTGATTAATCCAAATGCTTTTCAATTTAGAAGGCAGAGATCAATCAATAATTATCCCATTTAATCCCAACATAAATCCTTTAATTTTTTTTTAATTAAAAGCAGCCAAGCACCACTGGCTGGGATACACCGAATTGCATTAAAGCCTGGAGTCCCTGGGGAGAGGCACAGGCAGCAAATTGTGCATGTGATTTTCTTCTTTCAGTGCTGGGTTTAATGGCCGTTCTCTCTGCCTCCTGGTAGAAAATGATGAGTTTGGGATGTGTTTGGCAATGAGCAGGCAAATTAGACTTTTCTTCCAAGTGTGCAATGACTCACCTATCAGACGAGTGTCCCCTTTCTGGAAGCAAAACCAGGAAGGAGAAAATTAATCAATGCCTCAGTTTCTGTAATAGTGCCCTCCAACAGAGATAATGGACTTTGGCCATTCAGGATCCTCGAGATTTAAATTTCCCATCTCCATGTGAGCAAGATTTGGCTGACTCCTAAACCTGATTCTTGATTTGAGAATTTCAAGGTAACCTAATATTTCAGGACATCCTATTACCTGCCTGCCTACAGCAGAAGCCTCTCTTCATGGCTAACAATTATCACAGTGTAATTGTAGGTCTAATCAATTGTTTCATGTAAACAATAAAAATGTCCCAAAAGCTGTATCTCATCTGTCATCAAATTTCACAGCCCCTGTGCCAGTAAAGGCTGCGGGAGTGACACAGGGTGTACAGCAAATGCCTTTGTTTACAGGCTTAATTTGATGGTTGAATCATGAGCACTGCTTGCAACCAATTCTCAGATACATCCAAGTTCTACCTCCGTTGGTCTAAGTAATTAAGCTGGAGTCACACCTTTCTCCTTTGACGACGAGGAAATCTTCATTAAATTTTTTTATGTAAGTATGCTCCTGCTACAGCTTTAATGATAAAATTTAATTAAAAATGTCACTAATTAACTCAAGCTTGGCTGTGGTGGCTGTACATCTATCTATTCCATGCTCCTTACCTGCAGTAATGAGTCAGCTGTGGGACACAACCACTGAAAGGGTCAGAGTCTCACAGGGTTGGAGGATCCCTTCTACAAACAATAGCCTGTGTTAAACCCACCTCCTGCTCCTCCAGCTTGATGTGAACACCACCAGAGTTTAAAAAATGTAGGAATTGGCTGAAAATGGTGATGATACTGCCTTTTCCGTAGCAGGATGGCAAGGTATCCTTAAGGCACTGTGCTGGAGGGGAAGCCCTTCCTGTTTGTTTCTTCTCAAAAAATCCATCTGGCAGGAAGAGCATACCCTCCGTGACTAACTGCAAGGCAGAAAGGAAGAGTGAGGATCATAAAGCAAATGCAGCCAAATCCATGAGACATTCCCCTTGGCTTGTAGAGTAGCTTTCAATGCAACGTGGCCACAATTTTTCTCTTACCCTAATCTGATGGCCTTTTAAAGATCTCTTTGGATTTTAAAACGCTGTTTGTACTGAGCTAAAAAAGGGCTTTGCGGCGCTGTCCAGTAACAGCAATGTCGTTGTTGGCAACCACAGAACAAAGGATGCTTATTTAAATCCCTCCTTTGTGATCTGCTTTTGAAGTGTGGGTAATTTCGATTACTCTGTAAAAGCAACCCTTCCTACATTTCTTGGAGTTTGAGCGTTTATTTTCTGCCAGCTGTACTGTGAAAGCTTTTGAGTAGAGCAAAGTTTAATTATCCATAGCAAAGAAAAAAAGAAAGAAAGAAAAAAAAAAGGCCCAGTTATTTTGAAATGATTGAGGCTTTTCAGAAAATAAATTGTCAAATAGATGTCACACCTGGGGAAAGTGAAAGCTGTGGTAGAGCCACACCATGCAGGCATCCCCTAAAGTGTTAAGCTTTCCCTATGAAGTACCCTGGGAATATTTTGGATTGCAGCAAAGGCTGGAGCATCTTTGAAGCATGCATCACATAACATTGCTCCATGGGCTATTAGGGGTGTCCCGAAGATCAGCTGAAGATCAAATCCATAAACTTGAGTATTATGTGCTGGCCTGGCCCTCATCTGTCTCTGCTCTGGAACACAATACTACTTAACATTGCCGGGCACCTGCTGGGCTGGCTCAGGGGTGAGGGTCTTTCAGCAGTGCTTGGTAGCATGACCTGTGGGAAAAGAATGCCTGTTCTGGCATTTCCACGTGTATCAGCTCCCTGAAAGGAAAGTGTGTTTAAGAAGAATTCAAAACTTGTGGTGGTGTTTATTGCATCTAATAGATGTTTGAGGAGAGGTTGGGAATTTTGATGTTGGCATTTTAATTGCTTTTGGAACTGCAGACAGTGTCTGGGAACAGCAGAAGTTATCCTGTGGTCAAGATGCCAACCATGATCAACATCTGTCCACCTTTCCTAGACTCTGGCTCCGGGCATGTCTGGGCACTCCCTGGACATCCCACCTTCCTGGATCAGTCCTTTGCTTCATGAAACCCTCTCTTAGATCTGCCCAAAGCTTGAGAAAACAAGACAAAGCAGCAAGTGTATTATTTGTAGTCACTCCTCCCAAGTTTGCCACATGCAGAGCCTCTATGGCTCCTGTGTTTGAGATTTATGTTGAGGATGGGAATGGGAGACACCCCTCATCATTCTGTGTCTCCTCCATGTTTTCCTCCTCAGATCAGTAATGCCCCATGATCAACAATTCTGCCAACTCACTGAGTGGCTGGGAATGTCCCTGGGATCAGCTGCAGCTGCTGCTCTCCTGCTGGAGGGACTCTGTAAACTCGTTAGCCCTTATCAGGACGTCCACTCTCATCCACACAGAGCCGCCACGACAACACCAGACAACGCTGGGTTTTCTCAGCTCTGTTTTAAGGACACCAAATGTGGGATGTGGGTGCCTGCTGCAATGGAAAAGGCAAGGAAAAGGAAGCATGCCCTGCTCTGAGCAAAAGGCATTGAGGTTTGTGGTGGCCATCACCTCCTGGGTTATACCCCTGCTGAACTTGGGCTTGGCCTCCACTGCAGCTCTTCCTTGTGCTCTTGTGAACATCACCCTTATCACAGACAGCTCTGCAGTGCCTCCAGAGCACAGCTGTCAACGTCCAACCCTTGGACTTCTGAGAGGAGAAGGGGCCTGCTGGCATCTTGGAGATAAGATAGAGCTTGGTGTGATTTGGTGCTCCCTAAGGATCCTGTGGTATAGAAATTTTCCCCATGCAGCAGCAGTCCTACAGACCAAATATGCTAGAACTTACTATCAGCTAAAGTTTCCTGTTGAAATTCACCAAAGAGCCATCAAGGCCTGATTTTAGTCCTTTTACACCAGTAACTGTTAATTGCAGCAGGAACAGTTTTTGGCACGTAAAGAGTTCAAGCAATAAATCCTCAGTCCTGGGGAATCTCATCCATGCTCTGGCTGGAGTCCACACCTTCAAACAAAGGTTGCTTGAGTGGATGCTGAAGGAGGGAACTTCGCTGCCCAGTGTGAGAGATCTGGAAGTTTCTCCCCCAGAGTGAGGTGGCAGCAGGGTGTTTCAAGAGGGGTTAGTAACACCTGTGTAAGTGGAGGTGGTGCAAACTCCAGTGCCACAAATGCCCTGGGAAGTTTCTCTGGGGTCTGTCAGAGGAACGCCTAAAGAGTAAATGTCTGTTATCCACGCTGGCCTGCAGCCAGGGAGCTGGGTTATGCTGCTGCACACCACCACTGACAGATTCTCCCTACCCCTCCAGCCCAGCAGATTAGGAATTACTGGGAAGAGCTACCACCCAACACATGCCATAATTAGAATATTGACCCTGTCAGAGAACCCATGTAGCAGGGTATGCCCAAACACTTTACTTACCCCCTATAGCATGAAGCCCATGCTTATGGTTTATATTAGATAATAGGAAGAATTTTTTTTTACTTTGAGGACGGCGAGACACTGGAACAGGTTGTCTAGAGAAAGTGTGGATGCCCCATCCCTGGAAGTGTTCAAGGCCAGACTGGATGGGGCTTTGAGCAACCTGGTCTGGTGGAAGAGGCCCCTGCCCATGGCAGGGGGATTGAAGCTAAGTGATCTTTAAAGGTCACTTCCAACCCAAACTATTTGATGGTTCTATGTCTTCCAAGTGAGTTCCTTCTCACAGCCTATGTTATCCATAAATGCTTTTCCCTGCCACTTATCTGATAAGACATACATATGCTTTTATGAGGATAAAAAGAAATCCTCTTGTTTTACAAGCATGAGTACCTACAATGTGAGATGGCCTCGAGTTACCTTTGCCCTGGCACTTTCAGCGTCTTTTCATTTTTTAACATGTTTCATTAATCAAAGAAATTTCTTCTACTCAGTATGTGACCAGCTCTGCAAGGACACCAGTGGGATAAGCTGTTGGGGAATAATGATATTAATGAGCTACAGTTTCACTGCTTCTGGTTTTGGACCCCTTTATTGCACTCCCTTGATATTTAACTTGTGTTGAGCTGAAGGAACATCCCTGGATCTGAACAGTAAATTCACACTTTAGTTTGCCTCTTGCCTCAGCATAGATTGTAAGCTTCAGAAATGGACTTCAAAAAAAATCACATTTTTTCTTGCTACTGGGTTCGTACCTGCCTTCAGATAATGCTGAGTGACTGACACCATGAGTGAAGAGAAAATTAGGACAGGAGCTGATGTATTCTAGGAAACTGCCTTATTCCTTTGTAAACCTTATATTTTTATATTATTTGGGAAAAATGCGAGGAAGTGGAGTTTAGGGGAAAACAGTATTTCTAAATCTGTGTTGCAGTACAGGGATTATGTTCTTCTGGCATATACTTGGTACCTAGTTAGTGAAATTCCTGTCTTTTATCATTCATCAATACTATTTGTCAAAGTCCTCCAGGTTGCTTCTTTCAAGACTCTGGCAGTTTTTTATATAAAGGGCTTAGATTCATGGGTAGAAACTCAGGAAAATGTCCCACATTTGGATTTCTACACATGCAGCTGAGGGCAGAGCTTATTCTGCCTCTGAGTCCAGGGATTATCTTCATTCCAGTCAAAAGTCAGCTGCAGTGGGAGGGCTTCAGGACACAGACTTGACCCCACATGCTCCACTACTCTTGTTAAAGCAAATGCCTCTGTGAGCTGTGAATGTGGAGCTGCTCCTTGGTTTTGTCTATGGTCTGGCCTCCCAAGTATGGGCTCAGTTCAGACAGGACTTCTGGAAGCTAATGTCAGATGCACCTAATTCAAGAGCCATTAGCAATAGGTTGTGGAAAGATTTTGACAGTGATATATTGCTCAGCTATCAGGACAAGTGGCTTCCAGACAGGTTTTCAGCTCTCCTAACTCTTCTTCATACTTAGTGCAGGATTTGCCTTCTGTAGCACATTTGGGCAGAAACAGACTTTCCTCTCTGTTTCCAGCCTTTTCTCTAGGACAGACCTGATAGGAGGAGGTTGGAAGCCTCAGTCTCTCTGTGGAAAACTCAGCCTTGATATTATTCTTCAGGCTGTCCCAAACACAGAGAAGGAAGCTGCGGATGCCCCATCCCTGGAAGCCTTAAGGTCCCTTCCTTCTTGCACAAAAGAGGGAAGTAGGGGGAAAGGAGAGCTGAGCACTGTTTGCTCATCAAAATCCCTTTTCACCAAGATATTGACTCTGTGGTGAATCCGTCTTTTGTGAGAAGTGCTTGTTTGTGAATAACAAGTCTCCGTCTTGTAAGGAAAACAATTTTTTTATTAAAAAAACAAAAAAGGCAACAAAAAAGAAAAAAACACGGAACAGCAAAACCCAAAACAAAACAAATTTTGAAAGGGAAAAACAACCCCAGTAAGTATCCTATGGGGAAAAAAAATTATTCTTCATTTCTGTGTTAATATACATGTTCAGGAATACCCATCTGGCCAGCAGTGAGTGACTCCAGTATGAGGGAACATCCGTCTCCATGGGAGCACTATCCCCTTGGCCTCTGGGATAACTAACATAAATGCTCCTAAATCGTGACTGGCTCACCCTTTTTTCACTCCCCCTGCCTCCAACAGAAGGGTGGGAGAAGGAAACAGTATATATATATTAAAAAAAAAAAAATATTCAAACTCCCACTTTTTTCTTGTGTTTCTGACTTTTCAGCCTCTGCAGGTCACATTTTCAGGCTGCAACATGACAGGCATTTTCTCTCACTGTAAGACAAAATACTTGCTTTTTAAAAGTCTTTAAAAAAAAATTGTTCAAAGCACATCACCTCTACCAGGGCTTTAAGGAAAACACGGGCTGCAGCAAAACAGGTAATTTGAAGAGCAAGCACTAAGAGAGTGTGCTCCTACATCCGTGGCTCTCATACAGACTTAAAAGCTCCTATTACTTTTCCCCAGATTAGGAGACACTTCATTTTGCTCGCTGAAATAGTTGTATCCCTTTATTTGGTGTCTGAAATGATTACTTTGTTTAGTAAGCAGTGCCGGTACTGGATTACCACACCCGCAGGCGCTCTCTGCCCTTGGGCTGCCAGCATTTTCACAGGATGCAGGGGGAATTTTTCCCATTTTAACACTTGATACCCTGCTCCCGGTTTTACAAACATGTGCCAGTGCCGACGCAAATACGATTTGCATTCAGTAACCTTTGTGCCTGTGCCTCCTGAGGATACATTTCTCGACTCCGTATCGTCTTGTAAAATACTTACAGTGAATGGGCAGTAATACACAGATATTACTCCATGGAGCAACCATTCGATATGTAAAGTCAGGAGTTCAAAGAGGATTAAGGATTGCTGGCATTGAGCAAGCTGCATTGCTTGTGGATGTGGAAGCAGCCACAGCTGCTCTCACTTTTCATGCGCTGGAATTATTTCAGCGTCAAGAGAGGATTGCTCTGGAGTTTTACCTCTCCAAAAGCCACTGACCCATATTTGTTGTATTTAGCAGAATGAAAGGTCACAGGGTTAGGAAAGGTGTCCTAAATAGCAGACATGAAGGACCTGGTAGCCACTCGGTGTGAGAAAATTCACTGCATGCATGCAAGGTGTAAGGCAGGCTCTCTTCATCTAGAAACCTACCATCTACTCCAATCAAAAAAGATGAAGGACTTCCCATCCCATTCATGTCGTTCCTCTCAGGGCCACTGGCTTCTTATTCTAGTATTTGGGCTGTCACTTCAGAGATTTCTGGCTGGCTCATTTCAACTCTATGACTATTTTCCTGCTAAGAATAATTGTTAAGAGAACAGAGGTGATAGCACAGGAAAGAGGTACTAGAGAATAGTATTACTTGGACAGTAATGTGTGCTCAAAGGAGCTGCTGTTTGGGAATATTATAACAGCCTTTTGCATGCTGGTGATAGAAGAGTTGATACAGGCAATAATCTCCTGGGTCCCCTCTCCATGTCCTGTCTCCAGAGCACCATTTAAATGCTTGTGTACGAAATAGGGTGTCCAGAATTTGGACCACCTCACAGGACATGAGAATTGCCTCTTGCAGGATCCACAATTATTGGAACAGTGATTCAGATCCTAATTAGTATGAGCAAGTATTACAAGGTCCTGCCGGCTACCAAGGAGATGGGGGCACAGCACTTGGTGCCATTTGGTCTGGTGGAGCCTCGCAAAGTGACAGCTGCCAAGGGAGAGTTCCTTCCTGTGTGGGCTGGCAGCTCTTCCCATTCTCCCTGCTCCAGCCTCAGGGATGTGCCCCTGGATCCCAGCTGCATTGCACTGCCCACCCATGAGTGTGGGGAAATGAGCCCTTCCACCCCCAAAAATGCTCTTGATGCCTGGACAATCTGCTGTCTGCAGGGTGTGGGTGTCACAGACTGACCCAGCAGCTCATCTTCAGCTGCCCCTGTGTCATCTTGCTTGCAGATGCAGCCAGCCAAGAGCTAGTGCTCCCTGCAGCAGCTGCACACAGCTGTCTATTCACCAGCGGGATTTACTGAGGGAAGGGTCAATTATGAAAGTAAAGCCACGGTGAGTGAGGCCACACCTTGCTTTGACTGTGCTTGTGAGATACAGGACTACTAAAAGGGACGTGGGTGAAATAAGTTCTGCCACTGTAATGCTCGTTCCTGGATACAGAACAGGGAGTGGAACTGCACTGGTGAAGTATGAGACATTTTTTTTTTAATTTGATCCTACAATTAAAGTTTGCAGCAGTATGTGTAAGCTGGAAATTTTTACCCCCTCGTTACGATTCCTGCTGGAAAGTGCTGAACTGTCTTCATGAAACTAAGCTATGGAGAATCTTAACTTTCAAGAATTAGAAAATTCAGACATGGGTCTTATTTCTCTTTACTGCCCTTTTTAAGGCTGAATAGCTGAGTGTTCACCTTCAGGGACTCTCACTGTGAGTCTGCCCACGGGTTATGTCAGTGCAGTGCAGTCTCTTCTCCTTTGGTGGTTTATTCATGGCTGAGGTTCTTCTAAATGTAAAACCAGAATATTTTAAATGGGATGGTTTTCTCTCTAACTCTGCAGCTTGCTTGGGAACAAGGTCTAATGGTAGGAGCAAACCCTCTGAAGGCAGGCAGGCCCTTTTTGGATCTGCTTGGTGTCTCCTCTGTGAAATATAATTTGGTTTAGCCACAGAAGTGCTTTTTAGAGTATTCAAAGTTTACCAGCTGCTCTGAGATATGGGGCAATGTGCCCTGGGTGATGCAAAGCCACAGGAAAGGTTGTTCTGGGAGATGTCACTGTCAGAATCCGGGTCAATTCCTTGGTCTGAGTTTCTCATCTAAAACTTATGTCTCACTCTGAGATAGGAACTCTCAGCTCTGGTGGAAGTCAGTAGAAATAGGCAATTTGAGAGAGCAATTCCCCACAGACAGCCACATTAGGGGAAGATGGATCACTCTCGAGAGACACCTATTTCTCTCCATTAACTTAAAGACGGCCTGGAGCAATAGTTCAGATGAGGTCCCTCGGACGAAGAGTCTCATCCTGGCTCTGTCCACCCCACTGTGCACAGACACAGTCACAGAGTCAACATCTGTACATGTCCTTGATGTGATAATTCACCATGGTCACCACATGGCCAGCTTGCCCATGTGTTCATGCCCAAATGCATGAGGATCACAACCTGCGTACTTCGTGCCCCGAGTTTGTTATCTAAATCAGCTAAACTACTCCATAGGGACTTCAAAATTCAATATTTATTCTTCCAGGCCTCAGTTCCCAACAGGTAAAGTAGGAATGATTTCATCTCTGCTCCCCTCAAGGTTTTTATAAGGACAAATACAGTCGGGTCTTGAGAAAACCAGCTCCTATAGAAGCTGTGGGGAGAGATGGCAGAAAAACACCTACCTGTCATTTTTAAGAGTGCCTCTGACAGAAGCCACTGGCATTCTGTTATTTGGGAAAAGGTCGGCTCATACCCCAGGAAGAAATATTTTAAACAACTTCATTGGATGTTGGATTAAGTTTGTCATTCTGCTTTTTTGGATTATGTAAAGTTTAAACTAATTTTTAACAGAAGGAAAAGTTTTAAATCCCTCTATTCTTCTCTTGCTCTCTGTGAACATAATCTGACCCCAGATAAGCCTCAGACAGATGTTTATCTGAAGTGCATTCTCATACAAGATAATACCAGAAAAGTTGGGATGAAGATGTCAAGTGACCTTGTAAAAAAAAAAAAAAAAGTCCCGGTGTGAGTGTTCAGCTCTGATCCTGGTGCAAGATCCTTGGTGAGATAAAAATCAAAAATAAGGAATAAAAAATTATGCGAAGAGCCCACTGCAAAATCATACCCATCTCTCTAGTGATGAAAGAAAACTGTGATCCCTTAGAATCATAGAATTGTTAAGGTAGGAAAAGACCTTTAAGATCAAGTCCAACCACATTTACCACTGAACCACGGCCTCAATTGCCATATCCACATGTTTTTTGAACACTTCCAGAGATGGTGCCTACACCACACCTCTGGGCAGTCCATTCCAATGCTTTAAAACTAAAGGGTTTATTTATGGAAAAAAAAAAATTTAAAAAATCCTAGTATCTAATCTAAACCTCTGCTGGCACAACCTGAGGCCACTTCCTCTTGTCCTGTCACTTGGTACCTGGGTGAAGAAAGAGACTCACACCCACCTCACTATAACCTCCTTTCAGATAGTTTAGAGTGACAAGATCCTCCCTGAGCCTCCTTTTCTCCAGGCTGAACAACCCCAGCTCCCTCAGCAACATTCCATAGCCCTTCCACCCCCAGTCAGAGGAGGCTGCAGATCATGAGACCCTCCAGAGTGGCCTTGGCCGTAGCAGAACAGAGCCCTTTTGACTTTGGAGACTTCCTGGCATGTATAGATTTGAGCAAAGAGTCAATAGGAAGGGGAGAGGTTAGATGATGGAGAGAGAAGTACAAAAAAGTAGGAGACAGAACAATTAAAAATAAACTAGGATTAGACTGATTTATGTAAAATGACAATATAGGTTTGTATAGATATGCTGTGAAGACAATAGGGAAGTGCACAGAAAAGTGAGTTATGTTTTGTCCTTTTCTACCCGTTTCTGACCTCATGTTAGGAGCAGGTTTTCTTGGAATCTGACTCTTATCTTGTAATGGCTGGTAGGAAAGGGATTGCTTTAGTTAGGATAAAAGGACCTGGAAATTTTAAAATGCTTTAATACGGGTGATGAAGGAAAAAATAAGAAAACCACAGCTAAACCAAGAGCTGGCAACAAAAGTCAGTGGTGTTTTAAGCTTGGATTCCTGGTTACAGAGATGCTTCCCCCAGCAGCACCTTTAATACCCAGAAACAGCACAGCAGTGCTGGAGGGACTGTGCCATCATGCCTACATCCAAATCGAGTAGAATAACACAAACATCACTCTAAAATGCAATATTTTAGCTCCAATGAATCTTCATTTAATTTTTCATCTTTCATTCAGCCACTGGTCCCTTTCCCACATCACACAGATGCCCCAAGAAGAGCTTGACAAACGCTGGTTGCTCACAGCAGCAAAGCAGGGTCGGTGAAAGTGTTTGCAGCACCAAAGTTCCAAACATGCACCAAAAATTACATTTGCCCTTATGGGGAACAGCGCTGGGAAGAAGGTTTGAGAAGCAGTAAAATGAACTCTTTAACCTTGTGGTCTTGTCCCTTCTGCTTGCAAAGCAATTAGCCTCAGACTCTATTTTTGCCCCTTTTAATGTCTAAGGTTGGTTGCTGGCAACCTGTGTAAAGCCCATAATGTTCCTTGCTCAGCCTGATCTTGGCCACAACTCCACCTGGAATCAGCAAAGAGGTGGGGGCATCATTAAACAGACCTGGCTGAGGCAGCATCCTGTAGATGACAGTGCAGAAAACAGGAATCTGGCATCAAGCAGCATCTCTCTCACCATATGTGGGAGTTCACCTGAAGTTCACATCTGACTTTAACGTGAAGTTGAAGCTGATGTGTGGGCTCACATCCATCACATCCCTTGGCTGTAATGAATGCAGCGGGGGAGCTTGTTTTGCTGGAGGAAGATCACAGAGATCTGCTAGCAGGAACTGAGCAGCAGTGAAGACTCCAGGCAGACAGGAAAGAGGAGGAGGTGTTTTAGGTAACACCATACACGTAGGTGTGAAACACATTGAATTTTCCAACCCCAAATTGTAATGCATATATTTCAATTATAACTCCCTGACTGTACTCAAACAAAAGCCATGAAAAGAGACTTGTTGAAATATTTCATTTTTTAATAAGAGCTTATTTCTGTTTCTTGCATTTTTGAGTTCTCCAAGTCACTGCAGTGGAATGACTTTTTGTAAACTACACAACCACTCATGAATGTACAGCAAGGACTGAGGCTAAGTTTATAACATACAGTTCAGGCAGGTTTGAGCTTGCTTTGACAAAGCTGAGCCAAACAATAAGAGAAGCCCCATGGCCACACTTGCACTGCCAGCCTGCCTTACCCTCACCTGGGCAGTGCAAGGTGAGCAGAGGCTGCACACCAGCAATTCAGCAAGCTCCTTCCCCAGATGCTATGCAGTGCTCCCTTTAAGCTGTGTGCAGAAAACACAGCACTCAAAACTGTCTCACATTCCCTCCTCACAACTGGATGGATGACCCGAGCTGCTTTTTTCTGCCACCATCCCCATGAGACAGCACGGTTAGCCTGTTTGCTGTAAAAGCACTCAGGGCTATGAGGTTTGGCATCAATCTCTGCAAGGATGGCTTTATTCAGCACTCTCCTGACAGCTCTGCAGAGCATTCCCTGTTATAACAGGATGGCAAAAAAATAGAAAGAAAAAGCAAGAAAACCCTGCAGCCATCAACATGGTCTTCATAGCTGTTCAGGCTGTCTGGCCTGAAACGTGTATACAGGCTGCGTCCTAAGTGCCCTGATAAGATTGGGGCTCCAGAATGTGTTGTCCTGAGAACACTTGCTGCTGTTTATCTGTGCGCTGAAAAACTTTCCAAAGCTTCCCGGCCATCAGCCCTGACACCCTGATTCAGACCAGATGACAGGCAGATGCGATACTGAACAGCTTTCGTGCCATGGGGCGATACCGAAGTGGCTGAGAACCCAAAAGCTTCGAGCGAGCTGTTGAGTCGGGTCTGCTGACATGGTGGTGGCTGTCGATACCTCCTACCACTGCTCTTGTGGCATCCTGTGAAGAAGCGTGGGATCTGTCCCCTCCCAAGGCCCCGAGGTGCTCCTCGTCCTCCTGCAGCCGGTACTCGGGAGGTGACAACCCCATCCTCCCTCCTCCTCTCTCCCAGGCTGTCAGATCCAGCTTATGGGTGAGTATGTGCAGTACCATCTTATGAGCATATATCTATTGCTCCAGCCCATGTGTTTATTGTGGTGAATGTGGGAAACATGCCAGAGGCCCTCGGTGTGGGCACCTCTGTTCTTCAACGCGTGGGCACTTCGAAGCCCCAGTGAGTAGGGGCTATTTTAAAGCTGAGGGGATTGACAAAGCTGTGCCTACTTTCCTTCAATGTACAGGATGGGGAAAACTTCGAGAAACCTCCCAGCATTGTGCTCACTGCTGTGGTCCCAAGAACACCCACCCACAACCTGCCTGTCTCTGATTTGCTGACATTATCCCAGTATATTAGGTGTTTAACTCATTTCTATAGAAAAATATTTTCTGGATTTATTTTTCCATTTTTCAGCCCAAAAAAAAAAATCTACTAAGAGTAAAACTTAATCTTCTTACTGTTTACATCCCTGTAAATCCTTACGTACTCAGTAGGGTGTTGTGTGGTTTAATGGCTTAATTAGTGAATGTTTATAAAGCACTTCTGATATCTTTGTGTGAAAGATGCTGTGGAAGCACAAGCTTACAATATTTTCACCACCCAATTAAGTTCAAGCAATGTATAGGAAAGAGATTTATTTACATAACTTAAGAATTTTATAATCCTTACAGAGCTTGCAAAACTTGGAGAAAACTTCAGACTGGCTGCTGCTCCAGCTACAGACTGCTGACAGTCCTGAGGGGTTCTGGTAACCTGTGTCCTACAGGAAGCAAAAGCATTTTCTAAAGGAAGCTGGTGTTTTCCAATCCTGCACAGTCTGTGGGGTGGTGAAACGTGTTTGGCACCAGGGCTGCCCCCAGAGCCCCGCAGTTTGAATTCCAGACACTAGTCACAATGGAGAAATTGAGTGGAGACTCTGGAGTTAGGCACTATTTCTGGAAGTCCTCCTCATCAAACAAACTAAAAATAGCAATAAATGCCCCAGGTCCTTCGCTAGAGGGGCAGCAAGCAGGACCCATCGTGCCTAGTTCCCAGCTACACAGATCCAACTCTGGAGTAAATGTCTACGTGGAGTTATTTGTTTTCTTTTCATCCACTCTTCTGATGTTTGTTATCAGCAATGGTTTTAATCAGCAATTTACGTGTTTTTTTATATCCAGAGCAAACATAGAGACATTGATTTGTCTCCATGCATATCACTTTGTGTGTTTTGTAGTTTTTCAGTCTCTAATCCTCTTCCCAGCTGAGCTGGGAACCTGGCTTGTGCCACCACCACACAGCCAATTTCAGACAGAGGTGGGCAAAAAGCCTCTATTTTGGAGGAATAGCTGCCACTCAGGAAAGAAATCTTGTAGATGAAAAGCTTTTTAAGAAAATGTCAGCTCAGTGGGTGGTCATGAGCAGAAAAACAAACTCTTAGGTATCATTGGAAGGGATACCGATGTGCTGCTCCATACACGTGGGATGAGTCTCCACCAGGCCTCGTTCCCATTTCTCTCTTGACCAAAATATGCTGCTGAGTTGGTGCAGAGAAGGGTGACAGACAGGATCAAAGGTATGAAACAGCTCTCGTGAGGGGATGGATTTAATCGACGAGGACTCTTCTGCCTGCAGGGCAGATAAACTGAAGGAGGATGTTGATAGAGGGGTATAAAATCATGACTGGCCTGGAAAAAATGGATAGAGAAGGAGACTCTGACTCCTCTGATGCAAGGACTAGGGAGGTGTCAAATAAACCAAGAAAGGGCATGTGAGAAAGAAGTAAAATGCTTTAGCTCTGCAGCCCCGGGAGATGCTGTTCCCTCCACGTTTTGGCTACGAGTGCAGAAACAAGACCTCTTGTAGTTAGAGCTGCAGATTCAGAGCCAGCCCATGTTAAGGTTTCTACCATTCAAACTCTGTAGATGATTAGATAACTTAACCACAAGGACAGCCTCAAGATACATTTACAATACAAAACCTCAAGAGCACCCATTGAGACCTGAACAAAGGCAGGAGCTGAAAGCTGATTTTTTGCATCCTATTTTCTTGCCAAAATACAAGAGCATCTTCCTGCTTTTGATTTTATGATTAAATCAAGGCTCGTCCTTCATCTTTGTTATGAGGACATTAAAAAATCCTTATTGATGTAATGCCTGACTCAATTCCTTCTAGAATAGCTTCCAAAGCTTGGGGACAATGCTCCCATTCATGATGACCAGATAACATTTCCTTCTCTCTTCCTTCAGCTACAGTTCCATTTTGCTAGACTTCCAGAATGTAGAACCATAGAATTTCTCAGGTTGGAAGGGACTCATAAGGATTACAAATATCCAACTCCCTTCTCCTTGCAGGACTACCAAAAATGAACCATAGGACTAAGAGAGTCCTTCAGGTGCTCTGTGAACTTTGGCACTCTTGGTGCAGTGACCACTATCCTGGGGAACTTGTTCCAGTGACTGACCAGCCTCTCAGTGAAGAATCTTTTCCTAGTCTTCAGTCTGAACTTTCCCGGGCACAGCTTCATTCCATTTCCTTGTGTTCTATCACTGGTCACGTCACGAGATTACTCTGGTCTTCCTCCCACCTAAGTCTATATAAACTGGAAACATTCCCTCTGCCTTTGATCCAGGTTGCCAGCGTGAAGAATCTGGCTCTGAAGTATGGACAGGGGATATAGCCAAAAGAGCTGATAGAGCTCCAAATCCAAAGTTATCCACAGGACTGTCTTGGACTTCTGGCTCACTGGAGGCCTGATCATGTGCAGGTGCACGTGTATCTTCAGTGTTAGTGAAATTTGGAGCGATATAAATGCTCTGCTTTTAGCATAGGCAAAGTGCAAGAATGCAACAAATTGATTCAAACTCATATGTAATATAATTATTATTAGTGTATATAATCTGCCCTCTGTCCTTCACTGGCTGTATTTTCACTCTCCCATAGAGTGCCATCATTGTTTCTAATTCAGTATTGTTTCAGGCCTATATATCCCTGTGTACACTTGGAGAGCACAGGGCTCGGCTAGCAAAATAAATCTTTGGGTCTTGAAGACACTTTGCAGTTTACCATTTTATTTGGAGATCATTTAGGGTTCCCCCTCAGCTCTGAAATTACAAGCCTATATATTAGTAGCCATTTTGTCCCTCAAAACACCTTGTCACTGAATTATTTCATGCAGGAATTTTCTTATAACTTATCTCCTCCTCTGACTTTTTCACACTTAAAGGTCACAGTCCTCTGCCTCTGATATCACCACCTCTCACTGCAGAAAGGGTCAGAGTCCCAAACTGCAGCAGGAATTTGAGGAGGAGGAGACAAAAGACTGCAGGAAAAAAG
>VZRE01010645.1:259077-333732 GCA_013396775.1 Cephalopterus ornatus
TTTACAGATAATTTGTGAGCTATTGGAGAGGACAGAAAAGGGGGTAGAGTGAAGGGCAAAAGAGCTTCTGGTTGCAGCCAGGCAGGACAGACGTTGCCAACCAGAACCCATGGCTGCACAGACGTGTACCCCACCTCTCCCTTGCAACATCATGGTCTTTGCTGCCCAACTCCCCACTTCTGAGCAACGTGTTATTCAGAAAAACACACCACCTAAGTGGCAGCCCCTCTCCTACCTACAGCGGCAAGACTCACAGTAATAGGTCTTATAATTACAGCCTGCAAAATGTTTGATGGAGTACCTGTGCTTGGGATGGGAGCCCAAGGCATGGGTGAAGTCACACCTGCGCCTTGTCATTGAACTGAAAGCACCTCAAAACAACTCTGAAGGGGTTTCAAATCTCTGACTTGGATTTTATTAGTATACAAACTAGAAATACAGAAAGATGTCTCATACAAAAGAAACAGGGACTTGCTGGGTGAAATAAAGGGAAGTAAAATAGGTTGGGGGTGGACGTGGTTAACACTTTCGTGCCTGTAGGTCTTTCAGCTGCTCAGAGCCTACAGCCAGGTGTGCTCAGATACACCCACATGTCCTATTTCAAGGTCAACATCAATTAGAAAACTCCCGGTGTCCAGATTTAGACTGGAATCCAAAACACATGAGGGACAAGTTAATTTTGCCTCTGATAAAAGGGGAGGGCTGGCCAGCAGATTTTGCTGTCATTCCAGTAGCAAGTGGAAAGGAAAGGCAAGGACTATTCCCAGAAAGGCCTACACAGGTTACACAGTCCAGGTTTCCATTTGGTTGGAAACATGTTAAAGCAAATCAAATTTCCTTTGGAAAATCAGAAGCTTAAGTGAGACAACACAGCGTTTTAACACATTTTTAAAGTAATAAAAACTGTTGTAGAGGCTCTGCAAAAAGCCAAAGCAGCAGGTTGTCCCAGACAAAATCACATTCCACCACAACATATTGTGCAAGGGGAAGGCAAGCAGGTGATGATAGAACAAAGGAGAAAGAGATAGAAGGGCATGTATAGATAAATAGGGATTTGTAAATATTGAATTGAGTGTTAATGGACTTTTACATTCTCTGCCCAATACATTTACAATGAAAAAGGATTAACGAAGAGTTCGGCACAAAGACCTCCGTCTACAGAGCAGATTTTAAGGAGCTATTCTTTAAGAAAAACATTTATGCAGGTAATCTAAAAGCTACTGTGGAAATCCACCTCTCACAGACATGCTGACTTGTAAAATATTTGTTTATTTTCTTTCCACAGTGAGCAGAGACTGAGATCTGTACCATGCTCTGAGGCAGATTCTGCCTCTCTAAGGACTCTTTAAATGCTGGAAGTATGAAATGATACATATGTGCTGGGCTTTGCTGTTGATTTCCAGTAGATCTATGTGAATAATTGATTTTGCTCCATATTGCCAAAGGAGAAAACTTAGAAGGGGAAGAAGAAAACTAAATAAAAACTACTTTTCAGGTTTCTTCTAGCTCAAAGCCACACTGTGCCTTGTTTTGCTTTGGTTTTCCCATGAATGTAAGCTCACTGCAAATCCATTGGAAAAGTGAACCACTCTGCTAATAATTGTGCATTGCTTGAGGGAGAGCCGCTTGGATCCACCACAACCAGTTTGCATCCAGACAGTGTCACCAGTGTCTGGATGTCTGGGATGGAGTTACTTTTCTTTGTAGTAGCTCATGAAGTGCTTTGGATTTGTGACCAAAACAGTGTTGATAGCACTGGGATAATTTTTAAGCATTGTTGAGCAGTGATGACACAGCACCATTGCCTTTCCTGCTCCTCCCACTGCCCCCCCAGGGAGTAGGCTGGAGGTGCATGAGAAGCTGGGAGGGGGCACAGCTGGGATAACTGACCCCAAATGGCCATAAAGGGATGTCCCACACCATATGATATCTTGCTCAGTAATAAAAGCTGGGCAAGAAGAGGGGAGGGAGGAAGTTCAGGGTTATGGGGTATCTCGTCTCAAGTCATGATTACATGTGATGAAGCCCTGCTTTCCTGATATCCTGAATACCTGTCTTCCAGTGGAAAGTAGTGAAAGAATTCCTTTTTTTGCTTTTGCTTTACCTATTAAACTGCCTTTATTTCAACCCATGAGTTTTCTCACCTTGCCCTGTTCAAGCCTCGCCCCCATCCCACTGCAGGGGCTGAGTGAGCAGCTGTGTGGGGCTGAGCTGCCCACTGGGGTTAAAGCACGACCGTGGGAGATGGCATTTCCCCAGCAGCACTCCTGGTTCTCCACATCCCTGAGATATCTTGTCCATTACAGGCCGTCTGTGCACAGTCACCATCGCAGGTTGCTGTAGCAACTTCATTAAGTTCAGGCTGAATTGAGCTGATTATGTCCCAGGATAGCAGCCACCTTAGTGTGCATTCCCACTGCCTGGCACAACCGTGACCTTCAAGCAAATTATTGCTCTTCTCAGTGGGAGCAGAAACAGCCACCCACGAGCCTCACAAGCTGTGAGCTTCCTGTCTTCATTGCATATTACAGAAAAGTTCACTTTTGGCTGAACCTGCACCATCTGAACTGTCACTTTAATCCGCATTTTCATTCATTCCTGTCCCTCATCTCTACCTGACAGATTCTGTCCATCCCAGGTAGGACTCTGCAATACAAACACTTCCTGTGCAGGAAAAATATCGGATTTTTTTTAACTTTTTTTTTTTACTTTTTTTTTCTTTTTTCCTCAAAGTCAGTGTTTATTCTGCTTGCAAGGTAAAATCTGAAATGAAATTTTAACAAGATGAAGCCCCCAGCACCCTGGACTCCCTGTCAGCTGGAACTAGGGCTTGTGATCTCCTCTCCTGTGTGATCTCCCTTTCACTCTCTCTTTCTTCCCTCTCATTTTTGATTCATTCACTCTTACTATAAGAGGGTAGGGGCAGAACACATATCAATTTCCATGCTGAGTGTGTAGTTCGCTAATAAAACTTTGCAAGCCTTTTTGGGGGGACCGTTTTGGCTTTTGCCATTCTTTTTTAACCACGGGCGTCTAAGAATTTTGACTCCTCCCTTCTGCACAGGAGTGGGGCACAACAGTAGGGAGCAACTTCAAGTCTGCCAAACTTAGAAATTTTCGGATATTTAGGTAGATCATGAATCCCTAGATGGGCACACCTGGAAGGTGTGCAGTGATCCGATCACTACTTTATCCATCCACCTTTACCTAGGCTAAGTTCGTAAAATAATTCACTCATTGTGTGCCTTTTAAGAAACCTCTCAAACTGAAGTTTCAAAAATACTAATTATCAGTTTGTTCCCTTCTTGTCAGGACATCATCACCATTATGCCAGCGCTGCGTTTGGCTGCTGCTGTTATTAAGCTCTCCAGTGTTTGCGTAAGAAAAAAATCACTGCACTTCAGATTATTTAACACCTAAATGAAATCGAGTTTGCTCATCCCACGGAGTTGCTAGGCAGCCATTGCAGAGCATCAAGCAAGGACCAATAAACAGCTAAAGGAACAGGAGCTGCAGCAGAGAGGACCCTACTCCTACAAGAGCGTGCAAACGACACATTTTTTGAGCATTAAATTATGCAATTAGCGAGCAATAAGATACCCCACTTGCGAAGACGTTCTGAAACTTTTCAGCAATTTTTTCCCTTTCAGAAATTTCAGATGGGAACAAGTTGGTACCCAGTTCCCTCCCACTCTCCCCTATGGAGCAGAGATGCAAGGGATTGGCTCCTTTTCTATTGCACGACAACCTCCAGAGGGAAAAAGTCATCCTGGGAATTTCAGAAGCTTCAGAACAGTTCAGATTTTTCATTTTACAAAAAGCTCTGTACTGATAATTGTCATATAAATGGGAAAAAAAATATAAAATTCTTAGTACTGTATATACTATGTGTAAGTACATAAGTTTTGCAAATGCTCAAGAGGAGACTGTCTCCACTGACACAAGAAACTTGGGTTTATCATTATTCCAGCCTGATATTCTGATACCTATATTTTGCAAAACATGTGGCTGGCCATACAAGTCCTGATTCTACCCTAAAAATTACCAGTTGCTGAGACATCCTTCCATGGGATACTCTGACATACTTCATGTCGATGCATGAGAAACAAAGTAGAGGTTGTATTGATGAAGGAATGGGGATCATGGGGAAAGGTGCATTACAGTCCTGAGAAGAGGAGAATTTCTCTGCTGGGAGGTGGCTTGGCACTGGGCCCTCCGGGTCTGGCTTGTGAACATCATCCTTTGCTGGAGCACCATGGGCTTTGTGAATTTGGATTTATTCAGAGTTGTTCTTCATCTGCACAGTGATTATAATAAAGTTCAAAAAGAAAGGTATGTCAGAAAATGTAGCAACCAGTCACCTCGTATTTTTTTGCTTTCAAATGCAAAATAGCTGTGTTGAGCTGAGTCTGACAAGACTGGAATTTTTTCATAAATTTACAGGTTCTAGACTTGGAAAGAATAGTTCATATTTATTAAAAAGAATCTTTCAAGAAACTGAGTTTTATAGATATAAACAACACTCGTTGAACTGCCTTAAGACCATGTCGTTTTGTTCTGTAGTACCTACACTAAGTACTTTTCATCTATTTGAAGATGAAAGATCACACTTATTAAAAAAAAAAAAAAAAGGTTGAATTGTTTTGGAATTGGGAGGAAAAAGGTATCTAAAGATGTGCCAGGTTTCACATGAAAATAAATGATGGATTTTTTTTGACTAAGTGAAAATGTCTAGGTCTGGTTCGGGCACCAAGTGGTACAGCCAGCTAGGATCAAAACACTTCATGGTCTCCATGGCCTGGCTCCATCCCAATGCCTAAACCAGGGCAGAAAAAGAGCAAAGAAAAACACTCTGTCTCTACAGTGACTTCAAGGGGAGTTTAGGGTGAGGTAGCATTTCTGCAGGTGCCTGCACTTTAGGTAGGCACCTAAAGTGAAATGAGATGAATCCCCTCCAAAATGTGGTTGCAGGGAGCAGGGAGGCTGCACTGTTCTGGGGTCAGCTGTTAAAGGGAGTGGTTGGCAGATGTGCTCTGTCACGGCACTGTGGCTTTTTGTCTGCTGTGTGACCCCAAACAGAGCTGCCTTATGCATCAGACATTTGGGAGATCTGGGTTTATTCAGCTATGCCATATAAGGGATTTCAGCAGAGCGTGCCTCCATCATGCCTGTTGGGTATTATCTGTATAACCCCTTCGGGCTGGATTATCTCCTTTACTGAAATCTGTTCCATATAAGGGGCTGGGAAAGGGCTGTGCTCCTCAATCTGCTCGTGCCTCGGAGTGGCGAAAGGACTGTGTGCCTGCGAGGAGTTGGCTCCAGCCCCAAAAGCTCCCCATGCCGAGATGGCTGGAGCAGTTGGCATGGAGGCTCATTCTCTGTGATTTCCCCAGACCTCCCCCCGCGCAAATTCTTCAGAAACTGGGTAGTTTTGGTTGGATAATGGTCATTAGTGCCAGGCAGGTGATGCCCAAAGGTTGGTGCAGGTTATGAAATCAGCTCTGGATCGTGTCACCTCTGGGAAGAGTGAACGCTCAAACCTCATGTCAGCATCCAGGAAAAGTGTGGTCAGTTGTGTTGTCATGAAAATGCTACAATTAATTTTATATATAGCAAATGCACTGTCTCATCCCCTTTATAAGTACTACAGTTCAGTAGCTATAAGTGAGATTGATGTACCACAAGAGAGGAGAGACTTTGCAGAGCAAAAGGGTTTTCCACTCATTTCTGGGACGCGTAATAGTAAGTTAATGGCACAAAAGAACAACCCATGGTCAAAGCAACTTTCACATCCCCCATTAGCATGTGGTCTGTTTTGTATATAAGTGACTCTTTATAGAATTTCACTCCCATAAAAGCTCTCCTCTCCTCCTTTTGTACATGCGCCAAATGGCGAGGAAAGCCAGAGGCAATTAAAACAAATACGGCTTGAATTACAGGCCTGTTCCCACAAGACTGTGTGATAAGCAAATGGGTTAAGATGTGCAATAAGAAAAAGTAGATGCTGTAGAGAGGCCACTTTCTCAGAATTGGCATTAGTCTTGATTTTCTTGTGCTCACCCCCTGCCTGGGTCTCTCCATCCTCGCCACACCACTCCACGGAAAGCAGATAAAAAGGGCTGTACGTCCGTTCAGCACCTGGTCCTCACTATCCTGCAGTGTAGATGTCTGCTCAAAGGACAGGTTTTTACCTCCCCAGCCCAAATTCCAACATGTGTTTTTTCTGTGGCTGAAAGTAAGTAAAGAACATCAAAATACCGAAGGATGATGGAAAGTGAAAAAGGGTTTCTGTCTGAGACCTCTGCTGTCACATCAGATCAGGGAAGGCAGCAAAGGTCAGAATATTTATTATTTCAATAGTGCATTTCCTCTGATGAACTTTTGGTAGTGTCAGCTTCTTCACTGTGATAAAATAAATGGATCAGGATTTGGGGGAATGTTGCATCCTACAGTGGCCCTAAGAAAGGAATGGTGCATATATAAGTTCAGTTTTGTTCAAAAGTACACCTTCAAGGTGCACCAAATCCTTCCATTCTTTTTGACACAGAATTGAGAAAGAAATTAAGGAAATATTGTATGTAGATTGACCCCAGTATTGGTGTTGATCAAGAAAGTATTGATGTTTGTGACATGAGGCTCCCTCAGAAGGTCAAGGAGAGAGAAATCATCTGCTCATCCCTGTGGTGATCCCTATCTGATGATAAATTTTTGTTCCACACAATCTCAGTTCTTTACACTGTTGTGACTAATACATTAAACTTTGTACTCAGCCCTTTTCCATGAAATCCTGGACTAAACTCTACATTTGTATTCCATTTCTGATAACTGGGATGGACATGGAGAGATCTTGACATCAACCTGGGTTCGAGTCACAGGAACACCATTAATCACCAGTGAAACTGATGCCTCAGGAGCCAGTTTTGAATGAGGTCACAATTCTGTATCTTTGGGGGTTTTTTATCTCCTCAAAAGCCAGGGCTTGGTCCACATCCCCTGTGCTGGTTGCTCTGGCATAGAACCATTTGAATGGATGAATTGGTAATTACCCTCTGGCTTTTGGCCAAAACTCTCCACAGGAAATTTTCTGGGTAGGACATGTTGAGAAACCTGTTGCAAGGTAGAGGGGAGAGGTAGCAGGAGAAACAAGGTGACTGTTTGCTCTAAATTTTACACGGCAGAAAAGAACATCCCAGACTTTGACCACTACCTCCACATTGGGTCAAAGTAAGAAAGTGACCTTATAAACAGTGCAAATTGAGGTGGCAGGGCTTTGGTTCAGGGCTTATTACATTTTGTGCTTCCATTGCACTCCCATTTAACACCCTTCCTTCTGCAGGTGAACTTTCCATGCACTCTTTCAACCCAGTATTTTTTGGTCTTAAACATCTGTGAAATAAGATCTGCCACCGCTGGTCTAGGTCACACATCATGAAGATCCAGTTAACAGAGAAGGAAGGAGGGAGCATACGAGTATCTGAATTAGAGCTGTCTCGAGTCTTACCACAGACCAGAAGTTTGGACAGCTAGGGAGGGGTGAGTGGGGTCAAAAAAACAGTGAGAGTTATAGTTTAAATGGACAAATAAATAAAACAGCACTGCTGACCTGTTTTTCCTCACCAGATCTCATTGCTCACTGAAGTCAGTAATGTTAAGTATTTACTCTATGTACATCAATTTATGAGCTTTCCTCCACCCGGGATGCTGTGCCAGAGATGTTTTTGAAACTTTTGCTTACGGGGAAAATTTATCCTGTGAGGTAATTTGTGAGCTGCTCAACAAATGCTCTAGGTCTGACCCCTCATATCTTGGTTACAGTATTATTTTGTGTGTGTACAGCAATAATGCAACTTCTCTTATCCCAGTACAAAAAATAGTGCAATATTTTGCTGGCACAAGAGGTCAGACTGTCCTCACCTGGCTCCTTGCTTTGGCAAAAAGTTTGGCTTAGCCCTGTACGAAACATGGATGATGGTTCAAGTTATTCCAGTCTGCTCTTTAGGGACCCACCACATCTTGACACTGTCTCTTCACTCCCTTCCCCCAGTTCAGCAAGAGGAAAGGAATAATCCCCCAGGAGCAGAGGTCTGTCCAAGGCATAAACAATGTGAACTTGTTGTCAATACAGCCCTGCATAATCCGGGGGGAAAAAAAAACCTGTTGCACCTGGCAACCCGAGGGATGGACACTAGCCCTGTTCCTGTGGTTAATACCAAATTTTAATACCATATTTGCTCTTTTTAATGATTATGCTGAGCCCCACAATGCTGCTTTAATCAGTCTTTAGTTTAGTTGTGGGTCATGTGTGGGTCAACACAGATTTCCCCAGGCCTCAGACATGCCTCCTCCAGCAGAGGTAAAACTAGGGGAAGATGGGCACCAACTAGAAATATCATTATTGTGACTGAATGAGCAGGCATAGCCATTTGAAGAGGTTGGAAAACATTGATTTTTACCTGATTTATTGCTATTTATGCACATGCTTATCCTGTCTCCCGGAAATGGATGCACAGCTGATCTACTCGTGTGAGTTAAGTACCTCAGAGTTTGCAGGCTTTGGGCCTAAATCCATAACAGCAAAGCATCTTGCTGCATGCCTTGAATTTATCTAGACCAGAAACCCTTATTTCAGCCTGAAACTTCCCAGACCCTCTGCCTGTTCTTTCGTAAGAGGATGACCTTATCCCTCGACATATTCTGTTGAAATGTGATTTAAAGTTCTGGCAGAAAGGCAAAACTATTTTTTTTTTTTTTTGCAAAGAAAAACACAATAAACAAACATAAGCTGCTGCCTTTCTCTGGCTCTTTACTCATTCTAGTAGATGGATTCCTCAGTCAGACAGGTAAGACACAATTGAATTTGTGAGCCTAATGCATATCAGTTCATACACCCTAGACTAGCTCCCAAAACTGCACATCACACCATCTGTCGTGCATAGTGGAGGGTAAACGGTAAAAGAAAATCTGCCTTGCTACACGGAAGAAAATCATTAGCAATGGAAAGGGTGCTGTTACCTGAAAAAAAGGCAACACATGCCTCAGGGAAGGAGAGCTCATTAGAGTGCTTGTCTCTGTTTCCTCTATTGTTAACCTTCATGGGTAAACATAAGCCCAAATGTTCATTTAAAGGATTTTTATGCTCAGTCACACGTAATTTTCAAGCACTTCCTAGATGTCTGTTCTTGCCAAGAGCTGTTCTTTCTCTCCTTCACAGCAGTTGGGCTTTCCCTTCATATTTCTCCAGGTCTCAGGCTGTGGAACTGTGTAACAACCTCTCTATGAAAACATTTCAGTTTCTCAGTCCGCTTCGTCACCAACCACCATCGGAAGCCATCACTGTCCCCCCAGAGCTGGTCTTCATCGTGATGAAGCTGCACCCTGCACTCCTGAGGCAGTGCAAGGAATAGTCCAGGCTTTATCAAGCAGGTTTTGGAACAGCCTGTATAACCAAGGGTCCAAATAGTATCAATCAGGCTTTTGTTAGACATCACCACATTCCACAATATTTCAGGCCTAATTTCAGGCCGACTCAAACAGTTGTGTGAAGTCTAGTAGAGGTTTGGACTATGGTCCTTCCACAGGGTATGGGGGTGCTACCAAAATCCTCATTTTATTCTCACTCATCAGCCCAGAGGATGACAGCATCCCCTCTTCATTGAAATTATTTTAATTATGAATTTTTCCAGTGCTCACTCTGTAATGAATGCACTGATCAGAAATACTCAAGACATTGCTAGTTCTGGATATAATTGAATCTGTTCTGTGACTTGAACCTGCTATCAATACTTATTGAAGAACTGAACGCACACTTGTCCGCTGAGTGCTTAAAAGTGACTCAGGTTATTACGTTGTGGCTGATTTACAACAAAACCATCTGAATTATGAACTGCAGGAAGAAGAGCTAATTAAATTTGAAACGTTAAGGCTGATGGTGCTTCAGACTGTGATTAATACAAAGTCAGAAGTCTTCCCCAGGGACATTGGCATCAAGAGATGTTCAACTGCTCCATAGGCATACGTTTTATTGCGGGACAAGTCTTTTATTGGCAAAATGGGATTTATCTTTTTAGAGAC
Source organism: Cephalopterus ornatus (assembly GCA_013396775.1). Taxonomy (NCBI): domain Eukaryota; kingdom Metazoa; phylum Chordata; class Aves; order Passeriformes; family Cotingidae; genus Cephalopterus; species Cephalopterus ornatus. The sequence goes on from VZRE01010645.1 coordinate 269,149, forward strand.
AGTTAATCCACGAATTAAACCAGTATTAGCTGCTACAGGTTGCAAAGGGAAAGTTGTTGATTAGTTATAAAAGTAAAAAACAAAACAAAACAAAACAAACAAAAAAAACCCCACAATAAAATCCTGCATTAGACTGATTTTCTTTCCTTCCATTTTAGCTCTCAGATTTATGGAGTCAGTTTTAACAAAGTGCCTACCAGCAGTTTAACTCAATGCTTTAGATGCCAAGATCAAGTTTGCTGCCATTGTTACTGCTCAGCAAATCCTAAATTCTCAAAGTACATTATTAATTGAACCTAATAAATAGTCGGTGGAAAGGGGTAAGTTCCTCTAGAGTCTGATTCATCCCACTTATCTGAGATATCTAATTTAAGAGGGGATGAATTGTCCTTTGTGAGGCACCCATCTCTCATCAGAGACTGCAAATGGACCTTTTCACACCTAACCTTGTGAGAAATAATATTAAAGGAAATACTACCTGGAATGACTAACTGAGACAGGAGATAACCCCTTGTTCAGTTTGTGTGACCAGTCATTGCTCCTATCTTCCATGCAGCACACGTATGTCTTCCTCCCAGTGATAAGACCTGGGTGTATATTGTCTGGTCCACCAATACAGTGAGCAGAAAAAATACAGAGGCACATGATGTGCAAGATAATTATCCTTCCAACTTTAGGCATTTGTCATTCAGCCTGCTGCATCTCGGCAGGCTTTGCTTTTGTTGCAGTCAGTGCAGAGAAACACTGGGGACATGATTCATCTGACAGGCTTTAGAGGACAAGGTGAGCTGTACTTTCAAAACCATGGACTCTTCCAACTCCAAAACTCCACGGTTTATAAGAAAAGCAGATACATAACTCATAAATGGGTGTTTTTGAGTGGTGGAAGATGTTTAATCACGTGTGGCCCACTTTTCCAGTGACTAGGATAGATCCAAATCACACACCAGAGAAGGAGGGCTTTGGGTGGCTGCTTCTGGGGCAAGAGAGCTATTGAAATGTCCAGAATGAGGAGCCATAGCTGTTTGCATTAGATTAATGCCATCAATGTCATGTGTTTATTTTGAAGGTCCGGTACACACCTTCTGAAAATATCCACATGAAGTTGCTTCACTCAGTACACTTTAGTCCCTTCTCAAACAGGTCTTTCACTCTTTATTCTGTCTCTTACTCTAAAAGCAAGACAGCTTTTAGGGGGAGGGAGGTTTTTTGCTCTGATTCTGGCTCCCAGAAGTCCTACGCTTGGGAAAGAAAAATTTCCAAGGTTTCTTTCAGCTCTGTTTTTTTATGAATAGCTGATTTCTACTTTCTATGAAAAGGAACATTTGTCATGGACTTATTGCGCACAGTTGTCAAGATTACAAGATATGTTCCTACTGCTTTTATGTTAGCAAAAATAATTTATAACTCCAGAAGAGTCATTGTTATTTGTGGGCAGCTTTAAATGATACGTTTGTATTTCTTCCTGAATTAAAAGCTGCAGACATGGAAGCACAGCAAAAATTGAGTCCTTAAAAAAACTTACTTCTGCAAATACATAAACCAGATGTTCTTGTGATTTCTAAGCTGACATATATTCACTTCAGTGGAGTTAAAGGGATTTCCTGGGTGGATAAGGATTTAAGCTGTTAACCCTGGTCATTCCCTCCTCCCAGCTTCCCAAAGTATCAGTTGTCCTCAGCGCCTGTCTCCTCGAACCCTCTGTGTTGCATCCTCTTCACCTCTGATCTGGTGATCAGTTTTTCCAGCAAGACACTCTGATACTCTTACTGTAATACTTGTGCAGATGACAAAACATATAATAAATGTTTTATTCTCCAAGAATCCCATCGTAAGACACATTATCATGTGTCTGGGGAGAGAGGGGTTTGTCATGCAGTGTTTCTGCCTTGCCTGGCTGTTAAACAAAAACACTGAGCTTGCTGTACATGGTATGACAGATGCCTTTTCTTTTGAAATACCAGGGTTGCATTTCTGACTCAGGGTCCCCTTCGACTGTGAACTGAGGCAGAGGCATGTGCCCACATCTGCAGCTTGCAGCACCATCAAAAGCAGGGTTTCCCTCACTCTTTGCAATTAGATTGGGATAGTGGCATTAAAATCTGGTGATGGGACAACATGAACGATTTCAAGTGTGATCCCACCAGTGAAGAGAAAAATGAGAAATACGTCCAGAAATTTGGGGTCTACTGCAGGAGAGCAAATATAGAAGAAAGAGCAGAATCAGGTGAGGGGGATAAGTGAGAATAAAGAAAAGGGAGAATAAAAAAGATAAGAAAATGCAGTGTCCTCAAGCGGATCAACACTAGAGCACTGAACTCTTGCCTCATCACACAATTTCTGGTGAAGAACACATTCTCCCTCTGCTACAAACCACCTGCCAGCACTGGTGATCGTTCTGTTCACAGCGTGGGACAAAGAGACCTGTTTTAACTTTCACCTACAGGATGCTAAATACAAAATCTGATCTTCCTCCTCAGGCAAATGTGATGGTTCTTGACCTGACAACGATAGAAATAGCTTACATTCATTTCCTAGACTAAACCACATCTATACTCTGTGGGTATTCCTGCAAATTCAGCCTCTCCACCACTCACCCCCACCCCCCTCCAGGTTTCAAGTTCCTTTATAAATCAACTGCACAAATGGAGTTTTCTCTCTCTCACGTGCCCGTGTGCAGCTCAGAGCCAGGTTTTGCAATAAGGCTGACAGGAGAGTAGACCTCTATTAAGAGAGGTGGCAGCAAAGAACAACACAGTGATTAAATGCAAAATTGAAATCATAATGGAAATTGGGGCACTGAAAAGAAATTTTAATTAAGTAAGCAACTGCAAATCAAACAAATGTATTCATTATTTAATCAACTAGTGAGTGCAGAAATCTCAACTAATCAGGAAAGTCTCAGGGAGCAGATAAAGAAACAAATCAAGGAACCAATTTAAAAGCCATAAGAAAATAGCACACATCCTCACTACAAAAGAGTGTTTGTCTGAGAAACAGAAGGAAAGCTTCTTTTTTTCCATATTTCTTATCTTCGTAAGGCTTTATTTTTTTTATGTTGGGATTTGGGATGCTGCCTTCTTGCATATTTGCTTTTAATCTGTTCAGTCATAGAAAGATTGACTGTGAAGTGATGTATTTCTTTGCCTACTTCCACTCTTTTCTCACCTACTGCACCTTGAGGTATCATGATAGACAATTTTTTTTATAATATATTTAGATAAAACACTGGGTCCCCCAAGCTACTGCTCAGCTCCAGGTGCAATGGGGGACATCAGCAGTTCAGAGTATCATGAAAAGGTGGCTGGATCCACCTGTGCTGTTTCACAGGAATGAGCAGGGCCAGCAGAGGAATATGATTTATTATTAACTAGAGTTTTGCCAAAAATCTGCCAACTTGCTCCTGCTTAAGAGAAAGAAGGGATGCTGAGAACCTCATCTGTGTGGTCCAGAGGAGGGACATGAAGATGACCAGCGGGCTGGAGCACCTCTCCTATGAGGAAAGGCTTGAAAGAGCGGGGGTTGTTCAGCCTGGAGCAGAGAAGACTCCAGGAAGACCCCCTTCCAGTGCCTAATGGGGCTCTGAGAGCTGGAGAGGGATTTCTCAAAAGGGCTTGGAGTGATGGGGCAAGGGGGAATGGCTTCAAACTGAAAGCGGGGAGATTTTGATTAGACGTCTGGAAGAAATTCTTTACTCAGAGGACTGTGAGACCCTTGAACAGGTTGCCCAGAGAAACTGTGGATGCTCCATGCCAGGAAGTGTTCAAGGCCAGGTTGGATGGGGCTCTGAACAACCTGGTCTGGTGGAAGGTTTCCCTGCCCATGGCAGGGGGTTGGAACCAGATGGTCCAGTACAAACCATTCTATGATTCTGTGATTAAGACCTGCATAAGACTGTGCTCTTGGGTATGTTTTCACCCTCATTTTTTTCTTCCTGACGTGTGTCAGTACGAGAGCAGGTATCCACCATGCACTTCAATGAACTCCTTGCAAAGTCAGCAAACAGCTCAGCATGAGCACAGAGTGCCCTTTCAAGCCTCAGAGCTACTTCAGAGTAACCAAATGAGTCACAAGCAGCCAGGTAATTACTTTTCAAGGCTTCCTTGCTTATGAATTCGGATCTGTGTACAAAAGCATGAATCCAGAGAGAATTTGCCATCGTACCTTGTGAGTGTAGACATGTTTGCCCTCAAAGCAGTTGAATAGGGGCAAAGGGTAAGGTAAAAAATAGTACAGACAATTCATTTGCTGCATGGTCTTACAAGTATAGCTTGTCTACAGTCTAATAAAGATCCCATATTTAATTAGTGGCTTCATTCAGCTTTGTGGGAACAGTGATTCACTATGCCAAGCCAGAGAAGATAGGTAATAAATAGACTTTCATGAGGTATCTGAGGGGAAAAAAAAAAAAGATATTTTATTCTAAGAGTAAAGATTGGGCAAAGATACATGACAAAACATGGGAGGGCTTTTAAAACACAAGTGTAGCAAAGTCTTCCACAGATTAAGAGTGTTGAATACATCTTTGCACCAAAAGGAAAGGAGCCTGATTTTAAATCCTGTCTCAGGGGCTGGGACACCAGATATCTGGTTTCTTATTCTTTCTCTGTGACTGGAACAGAGCACAGACATTTTTCTGGTTGTCCACATCACACTCAGAGCAGTTTTCAGCTCATCACAAATAGAAGTGCACATTCCTACTTCCACACAGGAGTCCCAATTGCCTAAACACTGCTTGGGGCTCCAAGATGAAAAGCCCTTGTTCTGCAGAAGCAGAGCTCAGGAGACCCTTGAAGTTCAGAGGTGCTAATGTCTTTTTACATTACCATTTCCAAGTAGTTTAAGGTCTGACAATAACACTTCCCAACATACCCATCTTCAGAGGACCAACTATCCCAGCACATTGCTCGTTCCTCAAGCTGATCATATTGAGCAGTTTGGGCTGCAGACATGCTCTAAAGATGCTTCCAAGGCCAAATGTCACCCTTTTCAAAATTTAACAGCTCCCTGCTTTTCTTCTGAAGGTCTACAGGGAGGAAGCTGATTTATTTGTGGAAGACTAAATTGTGATTCTGCCTCCAACAATAAGAGTTGAACCTCCCGTGGTGGACAGGTCAGAATAAGATGATCTCTAGGGTCTCTTCTAACCCAAACCATTAGATGATTCTCTGATAACCAATTTTTTGCGATCTGTGGCCGCAGAATCATAGGGGATGCTGAAGGAGTGATGTGTGCTTCATTCCCTGATATTGAGCTATGCTGGTCTCTTGAAATAATTGGGAGGAAGGAAGAAGTGTGATTCTATAGCTTTGTGATTCTATAGGTTCACGATTAGGATGCTCCCCTAGGAGGAAGGGTAGCTGACTTGCAGTCCGCTTAATATTTTACTGCTTAATAATAAGGAAAAAGCTTTGTTTTTGTCCAGCTTTGCCATCACTTTGGTGTCCCAACATGGGAGAGCAGAAGCATTGGAAGCCCAGCTGGGTGCCAACCACTTCTGTCTCTGGAGGGTCCATGGAAGCATCTGCCCATCATGAGCCCATGGGCAGCCCCAGGGAAGCCCAGCTCCAGTTTCACATGTGTTTTTTTTTACTGAAGCAGAGTTATTTGTCTTAAACTGCAGAAATCACAACAGAAAGGTAATTTTAGATGGGTGTCACGCTGCTGACCAGCGCTGCTCAAAGCAGTCTCAGCCATCTGAGTATTGTCCTAATTTTATGACCAGGATTATAGCATCCCTCTGCCTTGCCAGCTGCAGTTGCCCCCACAGCCCACGGTTCACACACGTGCTCTGGTGCTGGCTCCACTACCACCAGCCAACATCCCAGAGCATCTCCTGCTCCCTCCTAACCACATTAGCGGGAGGTAATGACGCTGTTCAGATCGAAAGGAAACGGTAAATTCGATTGTGACTTACTAGCAGGATGGGTGTGCTGTCAGCAAGCACACGCACACGTATACAGGCACATGCCCACAGAGTGACCTGTCCTTACACACACACCGGGGTTTGTCTCTGGAAACACACTTCCTATTAATTAGCGGAGATCAGAAACAAGCCTCTTAGTCTACTATGGGAGATAATGTCGTTCTGGGCTAAAAATAAATCTATCAGCTGGAAACTGGATGAATAAGACAGATTTTAAGGAGGATGAGGTAATTTTTAGGTTACATCATGCAGCCGTGTTGCATCCCATTTTATATACTATGAGAGCATATAGCAATTTCAGCTCTGCTATGAGACCATATTTGAGTAAGAATTCTCAGGAAAGGGGCTAGAAATCTTTCTATGCCAGAACGCTGCTTTGTGAACTTCTCCGTCCTATAGCAAAGGAAGCATTATTATCCCCAGAAAATCTATCTCCCCAAAATCCCTGCTTATGTCTGGAGCTCAGAACTGTGCTTGCTAAAGGGAAACCCCACTCAGCACACATCTAATTACGCTTCTGTCTTCCAGGTCCCACATAGCAGTTCCTGATAAAAGAATGGACAGGAAAGAGGAATCAACTGCAGTCTGGTTTATGATTTTACATTATGAAGCCATTGGGACTCCCAGACAAGCTGAGAGCTTAGTGAACTGAACTCTCTAAGACCTGCTAAGTACTCAGGAGGCACTATGCAAACCCACAAAATAGGAGCATTAATCATCAGGCAGACTTGTCAGGGTACTCCATATATGAGTGACAGATGAGAACAGAGTGGAAAAGGGAAGAGTGAAGGGCAATAAATAAGAATTAGGAGTTTTCCACAAACCCCTCCTCAAAGTCTCACGGTCATTCTTCAGAACTTCTCTTGGTTTTTTTGTTTGTTTTTTTTTTTTTTTGAGCAAGCCTTTGCTTTTCATTTCATAGGGGCAAATCCATTCTTTAGCACTGATTTCACTGGAATTACTCCAGATTTACTGCGGTGTAGCTGTATGGCATTGGCTCTTTATAATAATGTGCCTCATTAGTAGCTACTTACAGTGTAACTGAATTATAGGACGTTTAGTTCTGGGCAGTTGCTGCAAAATGGAGCACTGACGTGACACCTAATAAAGTACTTGTTAGTGCCTTCTGGGAGTTATAATGCTATATTATTTATGAAGTGCCATTGTGTTTTAAAGACAGGAGACCAGATGTTAAAATCTGTTTTATTTACACACTGTCACCAAGCATTAAATCCATTGACTTTACTGAGGATATCGCAATATATGCAATGCATATGTTGGCATGGAGCATCCCTGGAGGCACAGAGGTCAGACACGCCAGGGAATGCCAACACCATCTATGGAGGCAGAATGGTGCAAAGGGGACGTGTCCTGGTTTAAGCATGGAGCCAGATGTTAAAAACTTGCACAAAAATAAGGAGGGAATTATATTCTTCACGGATCTGAATTCCCACAAAGCTAGAAGGGGTAGGCTTTTTTGTGATAACTTGTGCAGCACTCCTGCTAGGTGAAGAGCACTCAGGGACAGCAGAACACCTCCTAAACAAGCAATAGGTCCCTCTGGGACTTTTGGAAAGAAAAGGATTCCTACCAGGGATTTTTTTATTTCTTAAGAAACAAACCTTCTTTGTACACAAGCTCCAAATGTGCATTAAAGCGAATCTCTACAGCAGTAACATTCTGTGACCCCACTTGCTGCTTTTGCTGTTTGGTGCCCGAGGGCAGCACGTTGCCTGAGTCCTGGAGCACGTAGGCAGAGGTGTCTCCTGCCACGTAGGAAGTTTAGTCTGGTCCTACCCTGAGGCACTGCCACCAGGAGACTGCAGCTCCCAACCAGCTGTCACATCAGCAGTGTTCGCTGTGCGCTGTTTTGCAGCGCTGCAAAGACCTCTCTGTCCAGTGTCCCATGAAGGGGAGCCAGGCGGAGCTTATGTCGGAGCTCTGACAGTGGAGCAGGAGCCTCTCTCGGGGTGGGGGGGAAAATTAAAAATAATTTTTAAAAGAGTAGATTTGGGAACTTTGAGGACATTTTCCTCCTTGAACCAAAGGGGACCCAGCTTTTCTGAAACCCACACGTTGGGGAAGCAACTCTCTTGCCCTGGGGCTGGTGCCCCAAGTGCTGCCAAGGCGTCTCTGGGCCGGCAGCTCTTGTGAACTCCCACACACTCATCAGCCATGGGGCCCATTACTCCCTTGGGCTTATCTCCAGTCCTTAATACCAGATTGGGTGAAGTCATTCCAGTGTGGATATTTTCCTTTTTTTTGTTTTTTTTTCACAAACGCATAGAAGCATGAAACATCTTACCCTCTAAAACTCAACTCCCTCATGAGAGGAAGAGGAGCGAGAGGCACTGATCTCTGTGGTGACCAACGATGGGACCAGAGGGAGTGACTTGAAGTTGCGTCAGTGGAGGTTTAGGTTGAATATTAGAAAAAGGTTCTTCACTTAGAGGGTGGTTGGGCACTGGAACAGGCTCCCCAGGGCAGTGGTCACAGCACCAAGCCTGACAGAGTTCAAGAAGCATTTGGACAACACTTTCAGGCACATGGTGTGACTCTTGGGGATGGTCCTGTGCAGGGCTGAGGGATGGACTTGATGATCAAAGTGGGTCCTTTCCAACTCAGCATATTTTGTGATTCTGTGCAAGTACTTGCCTTAGGAGTTTTAAGCATTCATGGTGCCCTTCCAAAAGGTATGTCCTGTAGTGGCAAACAGTGTGAGTTGCTCTAAGCAACCATGGCCGTCCCAACACCACCAACACTCAGCAAGAAGGTTGTGCTACAAATCCTGGGGCTTTGTTCACCTGGAATTACCCTTTTTAAAGCTTTGCTGAAGCTTTGAAGAACACCTGAAATGGAAAAAACTTGACAGACCACAGATACTGACCTACTTAAAGTATGCACTTCCCTAGGAAAAGGGCTTGTCCTCGGGCTTGTCCTCGGAGTCTGGGATGAGCTGTCTTGTTCTTTGCTTGGGTCCTGCCTGTACAGTCCTCTATAGGCTTCAAGGGACAGGAAAGGGGTGTAAGGCTGTATGGGCAGCCCTGTTCACCGTCATCAGCTTCTGTGCTCCTCTTTCCTACTTCTCTTCATGGGGAGACCTACAATACCAGTGGAGAGGGACCAATCAGTCCCTGTCCAAGTACCCCAAAGCCTCCATTCCCACCTCCCATCTCCTTACCCCAGTCTCAATCTTCCCACTGGCCCAGTGTTTTCCCAAATTCTGATTTTGCTCCACAAAAGTACCCCTGACCCCTTCACCACCCTGCAGCAAAGCCCCCCAGGTCTCTTCCAGATATCATCACTCTCTGAATTCCCACTGAGGTCTCCAAGGGTTTTAAAAGCCAGAAGTTTTCCTAAAATAAGTCTATAGATAGAAGGGTTTAGTTTGTTTTCTGGAGGGAACTAGTCTAAATTGTGAAATGCTTAAAACCTAAGGCTGCTTTTGCTTTCACAACACTGAAAGAAGGGAAAGCAGAAATCTTAAGATGAGTCAGTTGTGGGGGAGACACTGAAAAAGTGATTTCTGTACAGGAGGCCACTCGGCTCAAATCAACCTTTAAAGTTTTCCCTACAGACCAGAGGGGAAGGGTTTTTGACAGGATTTCACAGTGGAAACCTCCAAAACTGCAAAGGTGATTAGTAGAGCAAAGGCTGGGGCAGGTGCGAGGGCAATGTTCCTCTTGGATAAAAAGGGTGGAGCTCTGGGCAGCCATGACCCAGCACTAGGGCAGCTGTGGGCTTGTCAGAGAGGTGTCCTGGCAAGCTGGGAGTGGCATAGGACATCTGATGAGCTTTGGACGGTACCAAAATCAGCCTGAGTTGTCAAAATGTCCAAAGAGAAACACCCTACAAAAACAGTTCTTTTCCTACAACTTTTTAAATCTTTAACAAAAAAAATGCCATGTGGGGTGAACTTAAGAGTGCATCGCTCTCCCACTGTAGGGAGCCCCGGGTTTTTAAGAGGTTTGGGACCTGGTGCCATCTATGTGCCACGTAGGTGGGATGGCCATTCTTTATTCAGGATAGATGCAGGTGGTAAATAAGCTTTTCATGATGAAAACAGCGGAGTTGCAAGACTGCCCAGAACATATGAGACTGATCAGAATTGAACCACGTCAGAACAGCCTGGCTTTGGAACTGGATGCCAGAGCAGAATCCTGTGCACTGGTGCTGGCAGAGGGCCGTGTGTGTGTTTGGCTACATGCAGCTGGAAGAGGAGTGAGCATGATGTTAAGCAGATATGAGAAGGAATTTACAGGATGTCCATTAGGAAAAATCACAGAGAAAGGTTGAGGTACTGACTGGAGGAGAGAGGCTGGAAGAGGAGATGTGCATTTGTTTGGTTCCTGCAGCACTGAGTGACCAAATGTGTGCATCAGAGACTGCATCAAAGACACATCTGATTATAAACGATTTGCATCCATACTGGAAACAACCTGGGGACTCCTCAGCATTTAGTAGCTGCTTGCCTTAAATTTGGGAACAGTAATTACCAGACTTCAATGAGAGCAGTGTCATGACTCTAATGGGTATGAAATGCTATCTCAGAGATTACTTTGCCTTTCTCAGGCCTATGGTTAAACAACGTGGCTGTGTCATACATCTCTTTACATACCACTTGCTTCAGCAGTCTCCTTCTAGAACCTGCTTAGCTCAGAGATGGGACATTCAAACAGCTGTTTGAGAGTACTGCTGGAAGGGAGTGCATTTCTCCTCTACTGTAAGCTCATGAGGACCTCATAAACTATGTGGGATAAATTAAACCTTGACTCCACTCCAGTGACACAGTGAAGCTAAAGTATGGATGAATTTAATCACAGGATGGATAGTATCAAGTGGCAGAAGAATCTCCCTTTGCCATCTTAAACCGTGATGTGAAATGAAACTGCTGCTGGAGAGGTGGAGCTGCTTCTTGTGACACAGGTTGCATGTAACACAAAAGAGACACCTAGGAAAAATTTATGTACTCCCTGTTCAAATGGATACAAACTACAGTGGACTCTACAGGCACACACCAGCTGTTTCTGTAGGAACAGGGCATAAGACCTGTGATATTTTTCCCCTGAGAGTACCAGCAGGAAAGTGCGAAATTTACTGGTTTTCTAAAGCAGCCCTGTTTGTAAAAACAAACTGAGTTTATCTTGGGAAAAGTTTTCATTCCATTTTCCAACATGTTTACTTCTAGAGCGGGTTTTGTCACAGGGTGACATTCGTGTGAGGCGGATCTTCTCGGAGCTGGGCTGTGACCCTGGGAAAGCACAGTTCTGGAGGGGACAAGCAGGAGCAGGGGGGCACAGGAAGCGGAGGGGGTATTGATTTCAGCCTTACAGACTCCTGCCAAAGGGTCGGCTCCGAGGCTGCGGGTGCCCTGTGTCATGCCATTAACTGGTGTCACTTCCCAGAAGCGAGACTCTGCCGTAGTCTCCCCTCGCTAATCCGCGAGGCACATTGCTACGCTGTAGGTTTGTTTTGAGGTGGCAGGGGGGGAGGAAGGGAGGAGATCAAATTAGCCTCCTAGGCATGTACACAGGCACACTGCCCCCCTCCTCCTCCCTCTCACGGAGGGGTGTAAGATCAGCTGCCCGCACATGCGAAATGCGACCAGCAGGACAGCGTAGTCGGCACGTTTCCCCTCTCCAGATCCATGAGTGCTCCAGGAACAGGACTACAGAGCTGAACCTGTGAGCTGCTGCCTCCTGGGAGACCTGTAATATTTGTGACTCAGCTCCTGACTTAGCTTGGTGCAGGGTAAACACCCCAGCTGGGGACAAAATCCACTGGGCCATTGGGGCTCCCTGACGCAGGTTCCCCTGTCTCAAGGGTCTCACACAGGGACTTGTGGCAGTTTTTCAGGAGAGGTGAGCGCTGTAACCACCCCCACGAGATTCTCCAAACACATCCAAGCTGGGCACAAACCTGTTTCCCATCTTACGGAATCCCAGTGGGCCACCACCACGACCCCGAGGAGAACCCCACCATCATCAGCCCAAACAGTACCACAGGGAGAACATCAGCGATGAACTTGACCCGCCGGTGCTCCTAATGACTATGTGTGTGCAAACACTGCCCTCTGCCTCCTGCAGAAAGGCTTTATTCTCGAGTAGGGGATCTGATGGGCTTTTAATTTTCCTCTCCTGTGAGGCAGGGTGATTACAGAGCGTTCTCCAGCCTGGCTGCACACCAGCGCACAAAATGCTGAGAGTGAAACGCCAGCATGCCCAGCTCGGCACTGGTAGTGCCAGCCCAAATACTCAGAGCCATGGGGTGAGTGGGCTGTAAAATTCTTCAGCCCTACAATAAGGAAAATTTGGAGCTTCTCTTATGTGTCTTATGAAAGGGAGAGATTTGGGCTTGTTTCATCCTTTAGGCTCACATTTTCCAGCATTTTTTTCTCAGGGCAAAGGTTAGGAATGGTTTTGGTTTTTGTAACTATTTGAATCTCTAAAGGGAAGGGGAAGATAAAATGTCATCTGACTTTATACCCAACTAGACATCTGGCCAGGCTGCTTCAGCAGGGATGATTCCCAAAGCATTCCTGGAGGACCAGCAGTGTAGACAAGCAAAGCAAAGCCAAAGGTGAGTGAGGCGTTGTGGGAGCAGAGCAATGATGTGACATTTCCCAAAGTAGCAGCCAGCTTGGGGCATGGCCAGAAGTAAAATTTGTGCCTCTGTCCAGCCAGGGCTGCAGGATGAAGCCCCAAAGCCTGCTTGGCTTGCAGGTGGGGTGCTCCCAGCCCGGCCCCAGGAGGGTAGACCTGAGCTGTGTGCCTTTGCTGATGCTCCTGGACCTCTTGCAAGGACCCCATCACCCAAATGTCAGCAATTCCATTTGCCCCACAACTCCCAAAGGACAGCAAGGACTACAGCTCCCAGGGACTTCCAACAGAAGGGAGGTGCCTAGTTCCTGTTCACACCTTGGAAAATCCCCTTTTGTCTGCATGGGGCCATAATGGTCCCTGATAGCTGCAGGGGCATGAGGGCAGGGAGACAGCAAGCCAAATCCTAAGAAGAGAAGAAAATGCATTAAGGTTGCACCCAAGCTGCAAATGAACCCATAGTAGTGAGATGGGTCTGACAGGCATGGCCTATCCTTCCCCAGGCTTTGGTTTCCCCATGGAGGTGGCAGCTCTGCTCCCATTCCATGCTGTTTTGGCACAGAGGATATCACAGGGAACACTGTTCTAAAGAAAGCATCCTTTATTTCTTTTCCTTTCTGGTCAATAAAACTGCATTTTGACTTTAGGGTGAAGATTTGGATCAATTCTCATTTTCTACAAAATGATTCTCTCTTATACACCAAGGAATAGAATTGAAAATGTAATCTATCATGTTGAGAGGTAGAGTCAGGGTCATGAAAATTAACCCCCACGAGCCATTTAGTGTGTCTTTTCACATGCCAGCAAATAGCAGAGAACATCTTTGGATTGCTAAACAGTAATTTAGAAAAAAATACAGGCCTCCGTAGAGATCCTGCCACCAAGTCACTTTTTCTCCACAGTGTAAAATAACTAAGAAAAACCACTTTTAGTCAGGATTTGTTAACAAATACTATTGCCAGATGAGAATGTGAATCTGGCTGAATTCGTCTCACAGCATTATATTTTAATGTTTGGCTATATAAATTGAAGCAGAACTGGACTCCTCCATATTAAACAAAATCACTTCAGAATTCACAGGATAAAAAATAAAATAAAAACGAATAAGTGTAACGAGCATTCTCACGTAAGGCCAGGAAAATGTGACACTTTACGTGATTCACATTGTTGAAGAGAAAATGAGGTGTAGCCAGCCCAATGCAGAAAGTTTTGAGGAGGCAATAACCTTTAAACTTTTAATTTGTACCTTGTACTGCAAGCAGGAGTACAGGAGGCAGACCTTTTATCCATCATGCCACTTGAACAGTTGTTACTGCTGATCACCAGACATGACACTTGTAAAGGAGGCGTGGGCTGGATAAATGTGCATGGTGATCCACCAAGGCCTGCAAGAGTTGCTGTGATTTTTGGGTCTGATTTCTAAAACATGAAAGGAGAACCAATAAAACCAGTGTGAGGAAGTAGGATGTTGAAATCATATTTCACTGAGTAGGTGGTCAGACATTGGAACAAGCTGCCCAGGGAAATTGTGGAAACACTGTCCCTGGAAGTGTTCAAAAGACGTGCAGATGTGGTGCTTAGGGACATGGTTTAGTGGTGGACCTGGCAGTGCTGGGTTAATGGTTGGACTTGATGTTCTCAGAGCTCTTTTCCAACCGTAATGATTCTATGAAACAGGCCAAAGACCTGTGAAGTGAACAAAAAGTTTGTATCAGCACCAAGATTTACCACTGTATCAGTTCTGCAATGAGCAGATGGAATATTGCCTGGGATTCAGGCTGATGATGCCCCTTCTATGAAATCCGTTCAGCAATTGGGGGGTGGCAGTTTGAAAAAGTTTATTTATTCTCTTTAAACCAAGGAGTGTCTGCTTTCCATTGCTATGTCCTTTCCATTTGGACTGATTACTTAAAGCAAAGAAATAAAACATTATTCAGAAGGTTTATGGGCTGTCAGTAGTTGATACTTGGTGAATCAGGCTTGGTCATGTCTCAACATACTACTTCCAGGATCTGCTTTTATTCTGCATGGTAACACATGGAGAGGGAAGGCTGCGATGCCCTGCAGTGGTGATCTGGGGAGCAGGCAGGGAAATGTTTTGGTTAAAAGCCCAAGGCTTCCATTCTTTGCCAAAACAAAAAGGGAAAAAAAAAAATTCATTAGGGGAAGGAATTGGCACTGCAAACAAACTAGCTGAGCTGACAAAGAAAAGAGCCTTTGGATTTCGTTCAACCGATGCATAAAGGAGAAAATTTTGAAAGCAACTCAACTGATTTTTTTCCTCAGCTCTGAACTAGATAGAAGTGGTCAACTCTAAATTACTATTCTTTTATTTGGCACCTAAGTTCCTATAGCACTCAAGAGACTCCAGGATATCTTTGTTCTGGGGATTGAAAATGCCGAATAAAAAGCCCTCATAGGAGTTTCCAGGCTAAAGAAAAGACAACATTTAATAACAGGTGCAATGTATTACTGGGAAATGATGAAGTGGTATCTGTCAGCATCGTGGCCATGATACTCATCCATCAGTGACTCAATTACTACGGAGGGCTCTCTTGCACCAAAGGCAAGCTCAAAGAAGGGCAATGAGGGCACTTTGCAGGTAGTTTTTAGGTGTCTACAGGAAAACACAAAGGTGCTTGTTGAAAAAATTGTATGAGTGAGAAGCAGAGCCTGGAGTGGGGCAGTTTAGAGCTGGAAATTAAAGGCAGCAAGAAACAGACAACAGAGGTCTTGAGAACACAGTCCAACTGCTCCGCCTGATGCAAAAAGCAAGCCAAACCAGGGGAAAAATAAAAGCAGAGAGGTGTGCCAGCCAGTGGGAAGGGATGAGGAAGTGCAGGGAACAGATACGTGCTCAGCAGGACTCTTCTTGCCAAGACCAGGGAAAGAGTTGCTGCGAATTTGGGAAACTTGGAGCAAACTTTTGCCTTTTAGGTCTCTGGGAGCATAAGAAAGGTCATGCCTCCTGGATGGTAGGGAGAACAAACCAGAAAGAACAAGAAATAACCTGTGTAGGGAGAGGTTGCACGGGTAGAAGGTGACTTTTATTGAGGACATTGATAGGAACTCAGTTCACATTGTCCACAGAGGCTTGCCAGGGATGGAGTCAGCAGCTCAGTTTGGATACCCAAATGCCAGCGAGATAGCTAAGCCCCAAGAAACAGAGGAATGTGTTTGAACACCTCCCTGGCTTTTTCTGCCATCTTCACACTCAGCAAGTGCATCCCTGAAGAGCAGAAGCTGGCAGAGCTGTAAAGATGCCCGGGGCAGGGGCGCACATGGATCGGAGATGTGTGCACAGAGCCACCCACCCACAGCCACCACGGTGACACCCATGGGTGGCAAGGGAAGATGCCACTCAGCACAAAGCCATCATCCTCCCCACGTCCCTGGTGGCCGTTTCCCAAAGCAGCGTTGGTGTCAGCTTTTCCGCTCTCACAACAGCCGCTGAAGTGCTGCTCTAGTACTTCAAAAGGGTCTGTTAGAGTAGCACTACGGCAGTCACCAAACAAGCCACTGCTATCTATCTTCAGGGATAAGATAAGACATCAAAGTGATTGATTCCCAGCTCTCCACCTCAAAGCAGAGCGTGGGGGATGGCGACGGCCCACGCATCCCCCCATCCCACAGGAGTGTGGTTGCATGTGGGAAGTACTGTCAGAATCCCAGTGGTGATTTTTTTTCAACCTTATCTCCTTCCTGTTGGCAACCAAGCCTAATTTGTGCTTTTGAAATTATTTCTTTACCTTTAAATAACAATAAGGAACACCCACGAAAAAATGTCTTGGTGCCCTGACAAGCAGATTTACAACGGGAAATGGTGACCACCCAGCAGCAAAAGATTATAATTATAGGCACATAATCCATTCTATCAGTCCACCAATGACCACAGCATGAAATGACCCCATTAACACCCCCAAGACTTAATCATTCACCTTCCTCCAATACCCTGTCAAATAAACAGCTCATGGAAATGCTTGTTATTTTGTTGGATGCAAAAGCCTGCCGCTAGCCAGTGGAAAAATGAGGGAAGGTTGTAAACGAGAACTCTTCCCTGATTTATTTTAAATTTGCTAGCAGATAGTTGTTGATGGTCTACTTGAGAAGCAGCTGTCAAGCTGTTTTGCGCTCCCTCTCCACTCTCCTTGTTGCCTAATACACGTGATACCATCCATCCTCAGCAGGCCTGGGAGGAATACGTGTGTCACACTGTGAACCTGAAGAAAGGAAGAACATCCCTTATCTGAGCTGAGCTACCCTGAGAAGGTGCTGGCTGATGGGAGATAGGAAAAGTCTTGCTGGAGGGACCTCTGAAAGCTCCTTCTGGCCTGTTGTGACGTATTCAGATATGGGCTGCAAAAGGGTGATCCAAGGGTGTGTTTCATATGTGACTTTCAGAGTTTTTAACAGCAAAAAGGAAAATACATTGTCCCTACTTCACCCCAGAGTGTGTCCTGGGCTGCCACAAGGGCCTAGGTTAATGGTTCTCCTGGGTGATGGATATTCTCACCAGGGAGAACCCAGCTTGCTGTGTTGATATGGCATTTTTAGGGACTCTTGCCAAGTTGGTTTGTTCAGCCTAGAGAAGGGGAGACTGAGGAGAGGTGTCATCATGGTCTGCAGATTTCTCACTAGGGGAAACAAAAGGGCAGACACTGATCTCTTCTCTCTGGTGACCAGTGACAGGACCTGAGGGAATGGCATGGAGCTGTGTCAGGGTAGGTTTAGGCTGGATATTAGGAATGTTCCTCACCCAGAGGATGGCTGAGCACTGGAACAGGCTCCCCAGGGAAGTGGTCACAGCACCAAGCCTGTCAGAGTTCAAGAAGTGTATGGACAACTCTCTCAGGTGCATGGTGGGATTCTTGGGGCTGTTCTGTGCAGGAAGATGAGTTGGGCTTGATGATCCTTGTGGGTCCCATCCAACTCAGGATATTCTATGAGTGTGCTGCTTGAGTGAAGGTCCCCAGCCAATGTTTCTTTCACATCCTTCACATTGTGAAGGCCCCATTTCGGGGTCCCATCCATAGACACATAGGAAGCCACACAATTGGGAAACAGCTTTGGAAAATGTGAGTCTTTGTATAAAGCAGAGGATAGAGGTAAATGGGGTTGGCCTGAAAAAACAGAGCTGCATAAACCCCACTTGTTTTTCACTGAGGAAAGGCGTTGTGCTGGGACAACATCAAGCTCCCTAACATGTGGTCTGAAGGAAAAAGGGTGTGCTGCTGACTGCCCTAAAATCATTTCCTGCTGCCCAAACAGTGACCGAACAAAAGTGGCTGGTGGACTGGCAGAGAAAAGAAAAGAAAAAAAAAAACAAAAACAACCAAAAAATTAAAGAATTGTTACAATCAGTTAAGCAACAGAATTCTTTTCCAAGGAGGCAGTCAATAAGGCAGAAACATGTTGATACAAATAGCCTGGAGGAACACGACGGTGGCTTTAGTGCAGCCGGCTCTGTTCCATCAGCGGAGGGGGACTGCTTAGCCGGACACACAGGGTCACTTTCTGCTTCAGTTCCTCCCAATCAACAGCTAAACTAACAGGTGCAACCTGGTGTTTAAATCTGAATAAGGATAATGGAGAGCTGCCAGAGCAGCGACGAGAGAAACGGCGTGTCGGATGCCGACGGAGATGAAAGTGGGGATAGCGGCACAAGGACTCCGGGGAGGGACAGAGAGGAGCAGAAGTTCAGCCCGTCCCCAGCACCAGGACTGCTGGATATCCTGTGTAACATGAGTGGGGGATCTGAACACAATTACAAGAGGTCAAGTATCCACATCAGAAAGCTATGGAAATCACGGGAAGTGATTATTAATAGCCATAGCAGAGAGGCTGAGTACTTAGCAGGTGGTCCTTTCAGAAGAGGGGCGTACCTGTTTTGTGGGGAAGACAAGCTTTTACCCCTTGGTGCTGTCAATCAGGCCCTTTCTCTGTCACAGCAAAGGTTTCAGTTGCAGGAAAAATACAATGGAGGTTGGTAAGAGCAGTAGTTTGGATGTATCTCCTGCTCTGTCCCAGCCTTTGTGTGAAATTGTGGGCAAAACCAATGGAGACGATAATTGTCTCTCGTGCTCTTGTGGACAAGCCTTGGACTGATGAGGCACGTGGGAATCCTGAGTGGATATGGTTACTGAGGACCCCAGAAGCATTGGGTTGTGCTTATGACTTCTCAGCTTTTGTGGGCAAAATCCAATTTTCTTATCCCCCCAAAAATGGAGATATGGAACCTGCCTTGGGGTAGAGAGGGTCTGCCCTGAAGAACTGAACTTCCACTGTCTCCAGCATGCACAAGATCCAGCAGCAGTTCTTGGTTTGAGCTGGGTGTCACACATCACAGGAGCTATCACATCATAAGCCAGCTTCTTGGTCACTGGTATTGGCAGGTTTTAGAGCTTTTACCCAGACAAAGTAGGCGGGAACACGGTGATTTCCTCTCTCCAGATGGGTGACTTCTCTGTGCAACAGCCTTGTTTCTGCAAACCCTGTCCTTGGTTTGCTTCCTTAACTTGGGGTCCTGTATTTAATCTAGAATTCAGTTCCCTAAAATACACAATTTTACAATAATTTACTATCCTGGAAGCCACCAGGACATAATAGAGACTTGTGCACAATTCTTCTCAGTAAAATACAACTAATTTTCAAAATGGTTTCGCTTTTGGGGTGAAAGAGGGCATGGGACCAGACTCCATCCAGGAGCAACCTTGAGGGTGATGCCAGATTTGGGGCAAGTTGTTTCTCTGGTTAGAAAAATTCTTTCTCTTCAGATGGAAGGATGAGAAGATGTGATACATGCTCCTTTGAGGGGATTGGATGGCAGATGAATCCCTGATGCTTTCTTTGAAACAGCTCCTACTCCTTTTGGGAAAAGAGCTCAGAATACTTGCATTTCCAGGGAGCCTTTTTTCTCTTTTAATCTGCAGCCCATAACTGTTATTCTGATGCACAATAAAATATGTAAACATAAAATGGTCAGAAAATTCCCCATTTGCTAAGCAATAAATATGATCAGTGCTTCTTTGTTCTCTACGAGAGTCTGCAAAAGAAGGCCTAAAAATTTGAAAATGTAAATTATTAGCAAACCTTAAAGGTCATCTTGACACACAGGACATTTAATGAATTCCTGGATTGATCTTTGTCTTAGTTCTTCTGGAATTGGATTATAATGATCGTATTTGCACAGCCTCATTTTTTTGGAAACTAAGTGTTTGGTTTCATTAAATAAACTAGGGGCTTTGCTTCAGAAAGGGTAACTTTCTTTATAGAACTAATTTAATTGCAATTAAAATATGGTCCTATATGCTGCAATAATCATCCAGCCCCACGATTGTTTCAGTGATTCAAATATTCTGACAGACAAGAAAGGAAAGTAAATTCAGTTTAGAATTGAAAGCTGTGTATGGTTGGCATATTCGGCTTCAGGGGATATTTATAAGCAGCTTATTCTCGAGGAACTTCGGCAGGTATGACCAGGACTGCATTTTTAAACAGATTGTGTACAGGCACCAAAATAAATGCTCAGTGCTTGTGATAGTCTGGTCTGGAGATCCTGTAATAATGTAGGTCCAAATACTTGAAAAAAGCCTGATCCAGAGGCCATGTCGTTTTTATAAATGCTTAACTCTACACAGGAATCACCACTAATTCCAGCTTCCAAGAGCTACATTGAAAATGTGCTTATTTAAAATTGCTGTTCAGAAGCCCCTTAATTGTAGTTACAGAGCCTGGGTGAGTGGGAACACGCGCTGGAAGACCCGGACTTGTTGGCAAAGGGCAGAATTGAAGACATGGCGTTTTCTCCCATGCTCCTGTAAGACAGCCTAGGGAGCTTCCACCTTTCTTGGTCCCACACTAGGACCAAACCTCTCCAGTTTCTGTGTGCAGCTCCCTAATCCCAGCTCAAGGCTGCAGGGTCCGTGAGATGTCAAGGAAACAAAAAAAATCAGTCTGAATACTGTAGTGTTTAATCCAAGTAAGCCGGGTTTCCAGGAGGGTTTATGTCCTAGCACAAACTTCAGCAGCGTGAAGCTTCTGAAGCCTTGTCTTTTCTTTATCAGTTGCAAAATAGAGGCTTCTGCTCAGCCAGACTAAATGGGATTTTAATTGAATGTTTCCTTTAAAAAAAATCAATGGCATGGAAATGACAGGGTCAGTGTCGTGTGAGTGTGTGCTCAATCCTCCCAAATAATGACACATGACACGTCCCAAAAACATCCATGTAAGCAATGCAGCTCTAGTGTGATTATCATTATTATATTATTATTATGAAATTTACATTCAGCTCTCATTTTCCTGGGCTATGAGTAAGCACACACTTGGGGAGAGGGCATGGAATTATAAATATTGTAGCTGGTGCCCATCACCTCACTCAAAAAGCCTGGGATGGCTGCAGGAATCACTGGGTGCATTCTCATGACCTTCCTTCGTGCAGAAAGGCAAATCAGATGATCACTGTGGTCTCTTCTTGTTCCTGTCCTTGCTAAAATAAAAGTCACCCTGTTCCTCACCCCGCAATTTGTTCCTGAAGGCAAGTTCTGGCTCTCACATGGATCTCTAAAAGCCCATGCACCACAGTTTGGATGTGGGCTTTTGCCTGACCTGATCTGATTGCAAGAGACAGCCGTCTGTGGATCTGCATGGGATAGGGTTGTTTTTAAGGGCTGGCCTGGTCTTTGGTATAAGCATAGGAAAAATATCCCTCAAAATGAGTCTGAAGGGACAGGACTCAGTGTGAGCCCTTGGCTGATTCGGCGTGAGCTTCACCCATCCACACACACAGCTGTGCCTCAGTCTTGGCTTTGGGCACCCTTTGTCTCCCAGTGACAGCCCTCCCTGACAGGAGAGCTGGCCCAAGATATAGTTTCACGATAGTGGGCTCCCAGCACAACCCTGATGACCCACCAGAAATACTTCTGCTCTGTCTTCTCTCCGTGGATGGGGTGGGCATTCCCAGCTTAGCTTCTGCTGGTGCTTCACAGTGGCATCTGCAGCTACAGGGTTCTGTTCCTGCATCTTTCTGCCCCTTCCCATGCCCACAACCCACATCCCTGCACCTGACCCTTCTCAGTAATTCCCTGTGCACTGCCTCAGGCCACGGGGCTGATTCTGAGCCCACTGATGTTTGCTGAGCTCAGAAAAACATGCTGTGTGCTGTAATTCCTGCTGATGTTCCTTCCCAGCCCCAAAAGGGATACATCATATTATTCCCCCAGACAGAACTGAATTTGCTCTGCCATGCATGCTCTTAAGCCCTCAGCTGGATTTCCTTGGCCCCCTGATACACAGCCATCTCTGCAAATCTGTCCCCTTTTCCTACACATCCCCTCTGCTTTTCCCACATCGTTCTCTTCGTTGTATCCAGATTTGCCAGATTTTGAAGCTCTGGCTCAAATAGGGACATTTTTAAGCTGTGTGACCACTATAGAGTTAAATCCCTCTCCAGACTTCCCTTTTCATTTTTATTTTTTTCTTAATCCAAAATAAGGATGTCTTTTTCTGGTTTAGCTTATACTGCTTGCAGCCTGCTTTGCTCCCAGCTACATCCGAGCCACTTCCCAGTAGTAACAGAGGGAGAAGAATGCTGAACAGTGTGAGCAGGAGAGACAAAAGGCTGCTGTGCAGCAGCATCTGCTTCTGGGACCACTCCACGTCTCTCTTGCCCCTTCTCAGCTGAGCAGAGCTTGCATGGATGACTGAGAGCTAAAATCGATGTGTGCCCAGTACAGTCTGCACAGTAGGAACCTAAACCTGCGCTTGTGGAGCTGGAAATCTAAAGAATTTATACAAAACTCAAGATGCAGTTATCCCTTTCAGATTTACTGCCAATTCAGAGAGGATGAATATCAATTGTCTTCCAGGTCATTACAGACTTCTCCAAGCATTGCTTTCCAAGCTTTGCTTTCCCAGCCTGAGGTCCCATGTATTTTCAAAATACTGCAGCAAGGCAGTTGCAGCTTCAGGGACACAGACACCAGTTTTAACCTCCATAATGATGAAAACCTTTTAAAAAACCAAATTTTTTGGTTGAAAATGCTGCTTTTCCCTTTAAAAGAGCAGTAACTATTAAAATCAGATGCTCTGTGGCCCTCACAGCTCCAGGATGGTCTATTATTGCCCTACCCACGTTACAACACATCGATGTCAGCAGCATCAAGGAAAATTCTCTCTCTTTCACCCCTAGGCTTATGTTACTCATGAGCTGATGGAGGGAAATAAAAGCTGGTGTTTGACTTTGGGGTGAGCTTTTTGGGGACCATGTGCTATTTGCTTTGTCACAGAGAACGGCCAGGTTGTCACTTTACATCCCCTCCAGTGTGTTTGGCTGACTTGGGAGCCGTGACAACCCCACCAGCTGCCCAGACTTCTTCAGACGGCGCCTTGGCTGCAGCATCCACCCCCTCGGCTCTCCAGGGGAAAGGGCTATTAGTGAGAACATGCTTCCCTTCGACTTCCCCCGGCTCACTCAGCCTTGGAAATCCTCCATTCACAGCTGGCTGTAGCAAAGGTCAGGGTTTTCCGCCGGGCTTTTTTCTTCCCTCTCTTTGGCCTGGAAGAAAGCGGCAGAACCACAGGTGATGCAATTCGATTAGAAGCTCCTGAGGCTTAAATTAAACAGAATTATTTATAAAATCTCTGGGCCATTAGACACGCCAGGACCTCTCTAGCAACAGCCACGCCGGGATCTCTCCCTCACTCCTCCCACATACATTTCCCTTCTCTCACAAAGGCTCAGAGAGATTTAATAAAATAAAATAAATACCCACCCCCCTTTCAAAAAGGAGAAAGTGGTAATGACAATAACAAACAAGCAGGTGACAGCAGCACTGGAGGCTGGATGCTTTGCATGTTGCTTTGTGACTCTGGGTGGGATGCATCCCTGGAGGGCAGTGAGGCCCTCCAACCCACCTCCAGGAACCATATGGATGTGGTGAGGATGGCAGTGCTGCCCACTGCCACTGACCTTCCCTTCATCCTCATCCTCAGTCTGCACAAACATTCACTGCGTAAATAAATCGGAGTCCCAGGGGTGAAAAGTAAATTTGGGATGATGCAGACTGCACCTAGCACCCCTGATGCTCTTCCTAGGGCTGATGCTCCCTACCCCGCCACCAGCATCCCATCCCATCCCACCCCTCCAAACCTCACCAAGGAGCACCCTGAGGAACCAACATCTCACGTCTGAGACTGCGTGCGTTTCTTTTTTCTTTTTTTTTTCTGATTCATCTTTAGTTCTTTGTTCCCTAGTTGATGAGAACTGAGGCTTCAGGAGACCTGGACTTGCTCATATTTCACCTCCACTACAGCAGCTGAGACCTTGTGATGAAAGCCAAGCTCTGCTCTGCCTCGTTGCTGGTACTGGGAGCACCAAGTCAATCATCAAGTTATTTTGCAATGTACTGTAAATCCAGAGTAGCTGGCAATGTGGCAAATGATCTCCATGTTGCTGAAAAGAAATCAATAGACTGGCTGAGCCTGGAAAATTTTACTTCTCTGGTTGTGATATTTTACCCCATAGGTTCTGTTTGTCTTATTGAGTTTTTATCTCTGGGAGAAAATCAGTCTGACAGACATGAATTTTCTGTTTACACTGAGAAACTTTGTTCTTTCCTGTTTTCCTGCCTAAGCAAACTAAACATTTTAAATTTCAGTCATCTCCAGCATTCCTGCCCTGCAGGAATGTTACTGGTGCTATTTGCAGAGAAATTACGCTGAATAAAAGAGCAGAACTCGTCCCTTGGTATTTTACACTTCCCCTACCCTTGGCTGATTATCAAAGATTTCAGTTCTATTTAGTACTTCTTTCCAGCTTTGTCCAAATTATTTGTCTTGAACAATTCTTGTCTTGAAAGTACGTTGAGTTCAGTTTCCCCCATAGAAATCCCAGGACTTCTACTCCAGCCAGGAAATACTGTGAGTATAACCTGTTCTGAAGCAAATAAATCAGTTTGCAGGCAGGAAAGTCCCCCTCTCTTCTCCAAAAATATTGTTCACCTCCTGGGCCAAAGCTTAGAACTGCTTGTGTTTAACTTGCACCAATTTCTCAGTTCCGAAATGAAATAATAACACAGTTAGATACCGAGCAGTCAGAAAAGGTGGAAAATATGAAAATAAGATCCATAGAATATTTATTTATATGTAGAAAGACAAACTTTGCATATATATAGAAGATATAGTTTTACCATATTTAAGGAAGAGAGGGCTGTGTTTCATTTAATATTTAATTACAAATATTACTCAATACAGTCCTTCCAAGCTCTTGTTTACTAATTGGAAGCTTTGAAATCATATTCAAAGGGAGGCAGTGTTGAAATAAATAAAGTAATGTACATGACTAAGATAAATACAGCAATTGTCTGATTAGGTATACAAGTAGTGTAATAAATGTTATTTGAAAGTATGTTCTGACTGCCTCCTGAGCTGGTAGACAAAAATTAAAAAGGAATGAAAAATCCAACTCAAAGTGTATCAGGCTAAAACTCTTTTTACAAAGGGCAAAGAAAAGTCCCAAGGTTTAGTGGTCACTCCTAAAGACAGAAAGAATTCAGGCTTTCTGAGTGGACTCTAATTTTGACAAAGCAAGTCATCCAATGTCTGCATTAAATCATAATCCGAAAATAAAGGGCATTTCAAATGTCACTTGATGTACTGCTCTGACATGGCTATACTTTGGTAAGAAACCTGTCTTTAGCTAGATTTCTCTTTAAAGTTTGTACAGGACTCAGCATCCTTTTTGCCGCTCCTCTGCAAGTACCAGAGAGATAACCTCAATTCTGGCATTTCCCCACTTGACTGAGCTTTGCTGCACAACCTTAAGCCCTTTGTCTCTATGTGGCAAATACTCACATTAAGAAAGACACTGAGGTGCTGCAGCAAGTCCGGAGAAGGGCAACGAAGCTGGGGAGGGGTCTGGAGATTAAGTCCTGTGGGGAGCAGCTGAGGGAGCTGGGGGTGTTTAGTCTGAAGAAAAGGAGGCTCGGGGGGCACCCTGTCACTCTCTACACCTCCCTGACAGGAGGCTGCAGCACGTGGGGGTCGGTCTCTTCTCCCAGGCAACCAGTGACAGGACAAGAGGACACAGCCTCAAGGTGCACCAGGGAAGGTTCAGGCTGGACATCAGGAAAAATTTCTTCATGGAAAGGCGTTGTAACAGGCTGCCCACGGAGGTGGTGGAGTCACCATCCCTTGGAGGTGTTTAAGAAACGACTGGATGTGACACTCAGTGCTCTGGTCTGGTTGACACAGTGGTGATAGGTCAGAGGTTGGACTCGGTGATCTTAGAGGCCTTTTCCAGCCTAAATGATTCTGCAAAATCCAGTTCCTGTTTCTCCTTTTCCTTACATTCGCTCTGGTCATTTACACCCACTCAAAGGCAGTGCAAAACGTCACAACTGTGCTCAGGCAAGTGGTGCCAAGGTCAGTCAATGCCAGTAAAGATGCCTCAAAGTTAATTATCTCCCACTTTTCGGCAGGGGGAGTAAAACTATGAATATAATCCCGAATTTAACAAACATAAAAGACCATTTAATTTTTCTGGTTACATTGTTATCCCCAGACACTTTCTCGTTTTCGACAGGATCTGCTCCTCCAGGGCAGGAGGTAATGGCTTAGTTCCTTGTGCACTTCAGGGGGTCGTTCTGGAGTAGTTAATGATTTATTAGGAGAGCTGGGAGTGCTCAGCTGCTCTGCAAATCAGCCAGCATCACTGTGCCCAGTACCTTTGATGCTGGTAACAAAAAAAATCCAACAGCCCAGCGTCAGGGTCGCTAATCAGGAGTGCTGCCAGGCAGCGACACAGAGGTGACATCAGTTCTCTGCAGCGATTCCCCTCCTGTGAGATACCTGCCATGAGTCAGGCTCTGGGAAGAAAAGATAATTCTGGTGTTCTGAGGTCTCTCCCACGCCGTGTTTACCTGCTGCAAAAACCTCCCCCAAGCCAGGGGAAGCCCAGCTGCACTGGCACAAAGCCCGTGGTCCGGCTGGAACTCTCTCCAGACTTACAGGTTGTCAAATGAACATTTGCATCAATTTAGTTTTCACATGACTCATCGTTCAGTGATTCAGTCCCTCTCGGAACAGCCCTCAAATGGATCTGACCTTTCTTTTAAAGCTTGACCTCAGGTGGGGATTTACAGGAGGAACAGGACAGTGATTCAAATGCAGATGCCAAGGTCAGGCAGCTTTGCCTTGACAAGGTGTAGCTCACAAAGGAAGAGATGTCACAGCACAGACACTCTTGATTCCTGCTTTCCTGCTGCCTTGTATTCATTAGCAAAAAAGACAGCATGGATAGGGATAGGGCAGGGAAGCCATTGCAAGACAGATAAAACCCCATGTACATGAGATTCTAATGCTGAGATTGAAATGTATCTCTGGGGTGAGACCTAACAGTTGTATGACTTACCCTGAAGAGCCTCTTTGCCCTGGAGTGTCTGTTTTGCCTGGAGCCAGCTGTGTTAATTATCAGTAGGAGGGAATACTGAGAACTATTTTTGTGGGTAACACTTGCTTTCCTGAAAGCACAAAGGCCCATCCTGTTTCAGCCTGTCTTATCAGCTTCTGCAGCTACAAGTGTTGCCTCCAGGCACCTCTCTAGTGCACAGAAATAGGGATTTAGCCGCAAGCATTCAGGCAGGTGGGTTTAAACCCAGTCCCTGTTCAGGCTACTTTCAAAAGGAATGTGGACCCTCTGCTCCTGGGGAAGCAGAAGGGGCTGCAGCACATGGTTTGAAGAATGCAGAAGTCAAATGTGGTGGTGATTTTTGTCCTTTTTAGAGGGGTAAAGGCAAACCTCTGAGGGGAAACAAGTGCCAGAGCAGGAATCCACTTACACCTGGGTAAGATCTGCCAAGCCACACCTCTGGAGGCATCTACTGCTCTCAAAAAACTAGGAAGGGAGCAAACATCTAAAGTAGGTGGTCAGTCAGTCTGAACTCCCTCCATTGTCAATACTTGTCCCAGTTAGACAAATTTGGTTGGACAAGGTTGGGCTCAGCCTCCTGAGTGCAGCATGTCAGACTTACCTCACCACCACCAGTCATGGTGACAGCAACTTCTTGGGGATCACCCAGCAAAACCCTTGTACAGGTACAGGACTACATTCAAAGGTGGCCCATGGTGATCATCCTCCTCACCTCCCTTCCCTGTCCTTGTCACGGATTCTGTATCTACAAAGGTGCCATGTTAATGGTTTCTCTTAAGCACGTACTTCTCTACACTGTCCCAATAGGTTCAGAGGAAAACTCAGGTTGGAAGGGATTTGTCCCAGTCCTCCTGTGCTCTCCCACTCAGTTTCTTGGAAAGAAAGCCTTTAAAGGCTTGCAAGGAGAAAGGAGGACAGGCTGGTTTTAGGAAGTTCCCAGAAAAATGACTGCCTTGAGCCCACCTCACCAAGCTAAGTCAGGTCTCCTTTGCTCCAAAGTGACCCCATTCCCAACACGGCACTTTCCTCCCCTTGTTCCCACTCTCCAGCATCCTCCCGACCAAAAAGCCTCCTTGTATCACCCAAACCCCTTATTTGTCTGTTCTTTGACTTAGTCCAGTTTTGAGACCCATTTTACCCCACTGAAGTCAAGAGGGGCACAAGTCTGCTGTGGAATATTCTGTTTTTCTCCTGAAGGCTTGTTTTTTAGAAACTCTCCATTTTCAGAGGTCATTGGCTTGCTCTTATCCTGAAAGCTGCCCCTGGCAATACTCGTCCTTCCTTTGTAACAAAAACATCCCAGGCCTGAAGTTATATAAGTGTCACATGGGTTTAAGGCATTTTTTCCCCACTCACTCATAAGTGTCAGCTAGAGTTTCTTATCCACAGGCTGGGAGTCCAGGAGCAGTTCGTGTCTCTTTGGCTCCCATATCTCATCACAGGGCACTTTTCACTTCAGAAATCTCTCTTCCCTTCTCAGGCTGCTCCTCAAGTCGGGAGGAAGACTATCAACTGATGTCTGAAGGGGGGGGTCAGCCCAGCAAGGAGCTTTGGGGGAGAGGTATTTATGAAATAGAAAGATGCAGGGTGCTGACCCCTTCATCTTGGATTTCACTGTGAGGGTTTGAACTGTTAATTTTCCAGTGTGCCATCGAGAGGGCCGCCAAAGAAAGTCCCAGTTACGAACAACCTCACAACAAGCTGTAAGAGTCCCCTTGCTTGTCAAGTGACAAACTGTATTCAAAAGCATGTAGATAAGCATGAAAAATGCCAGGAAACAGATAGGAAAAGCAAGAGAAAGAAAAATAGTCTCAAGCCGCCTCCATCCTAGAGAGCTGAGCCAGCCGTCAGCAACACATGGAGAGCCAAGCTGGAAAAGCCCAGCAAGTCTTTGTGGGAACATTCCTCCAAAAGCATTGCCAACATTTCCCAGAGATCATGGCCTCTAGGGGTGTGAAGTTGTGTTGCTTCCCCACAAGAAGCATGAGAAAACTACAAGCAAGAGTTAGGCTCAAATTTCTCACAAACTGGGCAAAATAAGTAAGATAGGAAGATGTCATTCCATTTTTTCCTGACCAGAAACAATTCCATTCATAATGGTTGCAAGCAAGACACTTTTAGAAGGAAGCACAGTATTTGGATGAATGTTTTTCTTCCCTCTGAAACTTGTCTTGCTAATCTATAAACTGTTCCCATGACTCAGACACAAGTTCCAGCTATGCTTTAATGTAGCTCTCTTTTTTCTCATACTACATGTGCCTAATTCATGTCTTTTCACAAAATCATAGAATCATTAAGGTTGGGAAGGACATCCAAGATCAAGTCCAATAAAATAAAATTCAGCTAAATACATGCACTATGACAGAAACGTAGTTGCTGCCATTCAAGACAATGTTTTCCAGAGCTGAGGTTTGTGGTTTTGTTTTCTCTTTCTCTGACATACTCACAGGCAATATTTGGTAGAAAAGTTTAATGTCTAAAATCAGAGTCCCTCTGTGGACACTGATGTTAACGATTCAGCCAATGCACTTAATCCTTACAGCAGGCGCAGTGCATTACTGGCTTTAATTGAAAGACACTTAGGCTTTTTTTCTGAATCTTGGATCTTTTGCAACAGCTTTACAGCCACCACCAGGCTCTTTTGATGTGAACGGTCACAGATCAGCAGAAATGATAAAACGAAAGTGGGACTTGATGCGTTTGTTGACACCTCAGTCATCCAAGTGCTGATGAGGGCAGTTCCAGACCAATTGTGTTGCTGTGCACAAAACCTCCTATAATACAATATATTGATACATAGTTTGTTTTGGGAGTTTATTTGGTTGGGTTTTTTGGTTGGTTGGTTGGTTTTTCAATAAACAAGAGGAATATATCTTTTTTAATGCAAACTCAAAAAGAGGAGATAAATGTAGCCCAAAAGCAACTTAAATGCTTGGGGCATCTACAGATAAGACAGCAGTTGAACTGTGGCTTTTAGAACTTGGCTTCTGCTGAAATTTGTGTCTTTAATGTTTTTCTTCTAGTTTTTTTGGTTGAAGTTTCAAGAGATTGAAATTCCCACTTAATTTTATTTCTCCAGAAGATTTTAATGGATCCTTAATATGTGCAGTTTATTAAGCAGGCAATAATAGCATTACAACAGGAAAAAAAGGGAAAAAAATCGGTGGAATAACCTAATCAAGTGCCTAAGCCTGCAAAATGGGGCCAGGGCTTCTGGGTTTCATTGGCTCCACGCTTGACCTTGAAGGAGTTGTGCTTATTTGTTCATTCATCTTCAAAATTATAACCTGCGTTACAGGTGTGCTGCAAACTTGGAGTCCTGCCTGGGAAGACCATAAGGAGCATCTGATGAGTGGCACCTCCCTACCCTTCACAAATAGAGTTCGCAGCAGAGCTTACACGGAAATCCTGTCACCATAGACGGGGGAGCAGTGCCTGTTAAACCCAACCAGCGCCCGGTTCAAACCTTCATTTCCATTTCTTTTAGTAAGCTTGTATCATTACCATTGATCGTTCCGTTAATCTGGGGCAGCAACTGACCAGCTCTTGATCAATACCTGACCAGGCATCACGCTCCATCACCTCCCTAATTGCATCCCTGAAAGAAATGGTGCTCAGCCCTGTAATGCTCTACTTAAGGGTAATACAGTCGTTCTGGAAAGCTGTTAATGGTGTTGTGCCTCTTGAAACAACACAGCTGTTAAAAACTCATTTGGGAGGAAGACACTGATGTGGGGTATTGAGAGGAGGAGTGATGTAAAGCCTCTGTGTTTGCTGTTCTAATTGTTTCATGCAGGAAAACTGGCTAAGCTTGTCGGTTATGTCTTAGTTTTAAAGGCAGAGCCCGTAGTTCAAGGGCAGACACAGGGAGGATGGGGCGGAATGCTGCTGGCATGGGCTCGCACGGGCCCGACGGGGTCACCACACTTTGGGCAGTTTTTCCATCAGCAGGAAATCTGGCTCTACAATTTTACCTCTCCAAGGAGATGTCTGCACGACTCTCCAGAGCAGCCGTAGGTGCTGATTTCTAAACAAAAGTGCATCTTAGAAGAGTTGGACACCGGAGGCTGCAAGCACCATCTGGATGAGCTGCTTGGGTGATTAACGTGTGAACAAGGACAGCAGAAAGACTGTGTGTCTTGCTATGCTGGGATGATCCAGACTGCCTAAATCCCTTGTGAGATGTGCCTTGTGAGACAGACCTCTGAAGGGTGAAGCCAGAAAATTGTAGTGGAACCAGCAGGAGTGATGAGCTGGCAGGAGGCACCAGGCAGAGACATGTACCCCAACCCCTGCCTCTCCTGGAGCTTGGATCTCCCATCAGACATCTTCAGTCACTTTGCAATGTCTTGTGAAATCAAAGTAGAGCTCCTGCTCTCCAAAATACCACTAGTTAGTAAGCCACCACCCCTCCTGTGCAGGATGGATGTATATTGGCACTGGGTACCCTGGGGGGCCGACAGATGGGAGATTTTGGTTCTAAGCAGCAAGAATGGGATCCATCCTACAGCTCCTCTATTCCAGCCTCCCACAGGCTGTGGGTATGCCAAGACTCAGGCTTTCTTCATACCCAGTTCTCGAGTTTGAACAACCAAGATCACCACACCCAGGCCAGAGAGACAGAAAATTAGAACAAATTAGGCCACACACTGGAGGACAGACCTGCATTCTGGTGTCTCCTCACAAGACTATTCCTGAGTTTTTCTGTCAGTGACTGTCTCTTGTAAAGGGAATAAGCCGTGCTTAAAGCAGGGATCAGCACCCAGGAAGACCACCATTCAGCATCACTCAAGAGTCATCTGGGACAGAATGTCACCCAGCACATAGTCAGAATGGCTTTCCCTGAAGCCTAATTTTGATTTTTATTTTTTTTAGGAGAAAATACGGCAACTGCTTCCCGCTCTTCCCACACAGACATCCCCCACAATCCAATACTAGAAATTCCTAGCACACACAATAGGACCATGACTGCTCATTTCCACATTCTCATAATTTTCTTTAGTCACACCTCTGTGATGTTTAATAAGTCCTCCCTGAATGTGACAGCAGTCATATGCCAGCAGCACAGACGTGTCATTAGTCATATTTCCTCTACATTGGAGTAATGCAGTCATGGCTGGGTAATTAAAACTGCCCTTTACTGACATGTTTGGCTTCACGTTTTTTCTTTTATGTATTCAAAACGTAGTAATTTGTCCCTGCAGATCAGCCCTGTCTGAAGTGGACAAAACCTTGTGAATTGCACAGTGAAGGCAGTGCCAAAACACCAAGGAATGAGGGAAGAACAAGTGAAATGAGAACCAAAGAGGAAAAAGTACATGAAAAACAGTAAAGTGGAGGGAAAAGCAAGGGGCACACTATCTCCAAGCCACAAATATCTCAGGCCATTGCCTGGTGCCTGGTTTGAGACCTGTGCAAGGTCACCCCAAAAGCAAAGTGGCAACACACACCCCTAAGGCGTGAGGAAACATGCAGGACACAGAGCACATGCAGTAGAACACATGACACCTGCAGGCACCATGGAATAACAGTGCTTTAGCAAACAGGCTAACCTGCACACAAAGTCTTCTCCTGTGAGTTTTGAGCTTTCATGCTGTGCTCTGATGGTGTGCAGTGGCTGTCATAACACTCATAGCAAGAGAGTTATGATTGATGGTAGACCTTTTGTCATGAGCCCTCCTCACAAATTTCTTCTCTCTTTGTGTTCTTCCTCATTCTCTTTTTCTTCGACTTTCTTCTGAAAATCAGTGGCAGGATTTTCTCGTGTCAGTGCTAAAAATGAGGTTGTAAGCATATTTTAAAATAAGTATCAGGTCAATAGCACAACCATTTCAATCTTCAGCATCACTAAGACCAATGACAAACTAATGCAGTTCATGTAATATGGCTTCTAATTATTTTGTGTCTGAGCGAGAAGAGTGAGGACTTGATCTCTCAGAGTGCTGTCTGAAAGTCAGACTGGGGCTTTTTACAGATCAGGTGGCTTTTAAGACTCCCCTTGAGATGCTTCAAGTTTTGGCTTTTGCTGAGCTGGGGATCAACTAGTGGAGGATGCAGCAGAAGAAAGGACACTCCCACAGCAAGTGCACCTCTTTCCTGCTAGCCCAGGAGCATCTAACCTAGACACAGAACAGGCTTTCTCTGTAGGTTTTTCTGGCACTCATGATTCAGCAGATTCTATGAAAAGGATGGATAAGCAGGAGTAATTGTCAAATTGTTCACAAAACCCCAGGCTGTTTAGGCAACCCTGAGACTTCTGACACAACAGAAGGAGGCTATGATGTTTTATCAGCAAACCAACATTTTGACATTAGATGTTTGATGATGAGAGCTCTGGGGACTTGACAACATCCCAAGCTGGGGCTCCACATGTTGACTCTGCTCTGTTCCTACACGCCTGTTTTATAGTGCCTGCTAAAGCCAATGCTAACAAGGACCAAAATCAGGATGGTGCCAGCAGCTGAAAACTGTCTTTGGAGAGACCATGGGACAGAGATGGAGACAAAAAACATAAAGAACGTCAGGTGGGCCAAGGAGTTGGCACAGCTGACCATGAGTCACGTCTACTTTACCCTGTAAAGAGTTCCTTAAATATCCAAATGCCCAGAGAACAATGGCAACCTGGAGTACTGTAACTAAAACCAAGAGCACTTTCCCAGACCTCCTTTTCATGGAATACTGAATCTTCACCCCAAATAACATTCTGAAGATCAACTACCCTTTCATATACCTAGAGTTAGGTATCCCCTTCTGTATCCTGTTGCCTCAGGGCTTTGTGCATCCCAAATTCCAAATACAGCTGAAGACATCTAGTATCAGGACTCTAATTTTGAAAGTCTTGGCTGCCAAGCTGAATCTATTAGCCCTTATATTGTTAACTGTGTACTCTAAATTATATATCTGGTCCATAGTGACCGACTCAACGTTTGCATTTTCTGCCTTCTTAATTCTAAAGAGAAAAAATTCCTTTTTACGGAGAGCCTGCTTTGAAGTAACTGAGACCACTTGTGTGAATAAGGATTTGTAGGGTCTTACCTGAAAGCTCTTAAGTCATTTGGGAACCTCATCTTCTCATGCATATGCAGACACAGGAAGAAACGCATAATCCTGTTAAGTTATAGTTGTAGTCAAGACCGTGTTGGATCCATTCTGCTGTTGGCTCAGTTGGAGCTCTTCTCTGAACCATTAAAAGGAGTGGGTCTACTCAATAGCTAATGGAACAGAAAATTTCATCCTATGTTTATAGATACAATATCAAATCAGAATCAGAGGGGCCTCATATTTAGGATGAACTCCTCAGCCACGGCCTGCCCTTTCTTGACCTTCAAGGCATGTTCAGGTATGCTGGGACTGGCAAATCAAATAGCGTGAGGCCTGGTTATTACAAACAATACAGAGTGGCTTGCATTAATGTGTCTCTCCCTCCTCCCCGAACGGGCTGCTTTTATCCAGATTTCTCAGGAGGAAAAGTCCCCAGTCCGTGTCATCACCCCACCCATGCCCAGGGGTCCTACAGCAGAGTACCAGCCGGAACAGGCTAAGCCTGTGATAGAAACTGTGCCAAATATTGCACAGCCCAGATACTGCCAGCCCCATACACACTGGGCATTGCCCTAGCAAGCTCTCTGCTGACTTAAGCTCCCCAGAAACAGGTTCTCCAGCCCCTGTCCAGCTCCGGCAGCCCCACTGCCCGGGCACAGCCGCCTCCAGCGCAGGGATGCTGGGCACCCTTGGAGAAGGGCAGAGAACCGGTGTATCACCATGGAGGATTTAATCTGCAGCATTATTGTGCTCTTTGGCATTTTTTGCCCTGTCTCCACCAAAACATGGTGGACCTTTGCTGCCAGCTGCCTGGAGGTGGCCTCAGGAGGGGCTGGGCAGCCACTGCTGCTGGGTTCCAGCAGGCTGGGCATCAGCAAGCCCTGCAGGAGTGAGAACAGCTCCTCCTTGGGATCTGAGCACACTGAAACAACATCTCTCCTGTGCTCCCGCTTAAAAACAAGATCACACTCCCTTTTATAAGCCCACTCCTTTTTTTTTCCAGTTCCCAGAGATCTCTGAAAGGTCGTGAAAGCTGCAATAACAGTCTTTAGTAATAGTAATATGTTTCCTTTCAGGTATTTGTGTTATGTGTTGGACGTTGCTTAATAAAACATTTACCTGAGGGGCATGCAAACACCCCCTCAAATGCACACACATACATCCTGTGGATAAAAGCTCCTTATAACTGCAGCAGGAAATGTGACATTTCAAACTGGATGGATGAAGGCACTAATCATCCTCGGTAAGGAATGATCCTGCAGAGACCAGGAGAGGGAGTGGGCAGTGGAGCTGCTCCTTTCCAGCTCAGTGCCAATATGCTGTGGAATATATTTTCTTAATTTAATAAACAGCCCTACCCTCCTCAGACAACCCACTGCTCAGGGAGCTAGTCTGAAGTGAAGGGAACCTGTGTCACGGCAAAGGTGAGGAGTTGGTGTTGGTTGTGACAAAGATTCTCTACTTCTTTGCACCATGTGCAAATTTTCTCCTATTTCCAGGGTTGTTAAATTTGACAGACTTCTAGTTACCATTTAATTTTTTTTTTCTCAAGAGAGAGGAAATCAGTTTTACATTTACATTAATACAAACATATATCTTAAATACAGTGTCCATAAAGCTGCTTTACTGCCTGTCACTGTCCACTCCCCCAGGGTGCCACAGTTCCTCCAGGAAAAAGAAAAATTATAGTAAATTCAGACCTTCACCTCAGTGTAAGCCCACACATATGCCATGGAATGCCACTAGTTGAAATTTCACTTCAAATGGCACATAGACACATTGACACATGAACACACAGTCAATAAATTATCCACCTCTAATTAAAAATTCACATCTCCCTTTTCTGAAGCACAGACCACTCCTTCTCAGGCACACATTTTGTGCAACGTTTACATGGATTTTTTAAAATATATTTCTTCCTTATCCTGCCTCCTTACACAGTCATAGTCCCTGCCATGGGGTGGGAGTTGCTTAGAGCAACCCAGTCCAGTGTGCTCACTGCTGGGTGCCCAACGCCTGGACAACCAGCCCAGTACCCAGTGCACAAGGTGGGCACTGATTATATGGGTGCAGTGTCCATGAAAGGCCACCAGGAAGGGCTGATTGCTGCGTGCTTAACTCTCACTCCTCCAGGCTTGAACATGCTAAAGTAGAACAATATTGCCATAGCTGGAGTCACAACCAAGGACACCTTCCTGCAGGCAGAGGCTTAAGATGTTTTTTAGAAAGTCTGGCAGAGTGGTGCACCTCCTGACTATCCTTTGGGCAACCCAAGAAAGTGAAATTCATCTTGGACTCATTTTGGAAGATGAATCCTTCCCTGCCAGCCCCTTGCCACAACATGTAATGGGGAGGCATGCTCTCCCCCTGCAGAAGAGCATCAGCAGTGTTTTGGACGAGCAATCTGTGCAGGATCAGGCATTAGGGACAGAGGGATCTCCAGGTATCATTGGGATGTTCACAGGGAAAAGAGGAGAGCCTATTCCATGGATTGAGGAAAAACTGAATATTTCCTTCAGTGACAGTTCAGAGTGAAGTGGTTTTATCACCCAGAATTGGGAAGCATTACATGGCTGGCACTGGTGGGCACGTTGTTCTGGGGCTTTCCTTGCTCCAGAGGTAGCTGTGGCCATCATGGTGGAGGGGAGGGTGTCAGGAGGGACACATGCTCTGCTCCTATCATCCATCTCCCTAAGCAGTTTGGTGACGGACAGGGCACGTCAGGAAAGGGTCACCCCACAGAGGGGTACAGCAGTGAGTACTGGGATATTTGCCCACAGGACATCTACCCAAAGCACCAGTAAACCTTGCCAGGGGCATGACTTCGTGGGAAAAGGGATCTGGGTTTAAGTGGGAGTGGGTGCCAGGCTTTAGGCTTGTGGGAGCTGCACGTCTGCACACCAGGGATGGCCTGTGGCAGGGTGTCACCACTACCAGGTTCTCCCCTGGCCCCGCTCCATCTTTGTCTCGCTGGCATCTTGGTTTTCTTGAGCTTCTCATTTCAGTGTTACAGTACAGCTGTACTTGAGGTAAAAATTTGTTGTCTTGGGGGAAAAAAAAAAGTAATTTACTGTGAAGCACTAGCTGAAAATCATTTTCTGAACCATTGCACAATTTTAATCAGACGACCATACTGTATCCAATCAAGGGAGGATTTGTGAGGGGGGCAGGGGCTGTTTCACTGTGGCCTTCCCCAGAGGACAGTAAATCCAAGCTCTGCTCAGGAAGACGAGATGTCTCAGGCTTCACAGCCTGCCTAAACCTAATTTGCACTAGAATTACATGGCCATTACTAATGTATACAGTGACTCAAATTGATTACCTTGCTATTAGTAAGAGCAACTCGCTGGCTTTGGTGATGGCAGCTTCCGACTGAGGAGGAGGACAAAGGGGCGAGAGCAAAGTGAAGTTGCTGATTTGAAAGAGTATGTGGGGGTGAGGGGGACTGTGGGGATGAGGAGGACCATGGGGGCGAGGAAGGTCCTGCTGAAGGGAGAGTTCAGCATACACAAGACTGTGTAATTGGCTGGAGTTAATATTTTCTCTGCTTACCCCATCTTGCATCAAAAAAATATCACCTGGCTTAATGTTCCAGTCCCTGAAGTCTCACCATATGTAATAGGAGTGTCTCCAACACAGGGCTTTTAAGGTCATGGGAAATCTCAGAGCTCCCAGGGTCTCTTGTTCATGCTTGCAGTCCTGGGGGTGCTGCTCTGTGGGAGACCCCCAACACACTCCTGCACAGCCTCACCCACTTCTTCATGGCACTTAGAGCCTCTATGGGGCACAGACCTGCACCTTGCACCACTGACAAGCTCTGCAGTGAGGATTGCATACTCCCACACAAACCCAATGCCAACCAAAGCTTCTGAGCAATTTAGGGACAGTAGAAACACTTCAGCAGGAGACTCCACATCCCACTTCTTCCTACACCCCCATGGAGGACGGAACCACCCCTGAGACTGGGAGCCTGGAGACCAAATCCCTGGTGCAAATAAGGTGCAGGGGTGTTTGAATATTGGCCTCCAGCTTTTCCAGTGAATGTCTCTGCTTTTCATATACTTGACCTTGGAAGAAGAACGTGGCCTGCCTTGAACACCAAACTCCTGGCAAGGGCTTGGGACAGGCAAGCCCACAGGTGGTGATGGTGCCACTCTGCTAGTGATGGGACTTACCCTGACGGTAGGAACAGCAACTTCTTTCCTGAAATCTCCTACGCGCCACAGCACAGATCCCATGTAATGAAAACACAGCCCTGTAGACAAAACTCCTCTCCCACACAACCACACGCTGATCCCGACTCCATGTGAACACACATTTTGCATTCCCACCCACGGTAATCTTCCTACATTTTAAAACACCTGAAGACTTGGAGCTGAGGCAGAGAGGATGGGGAAATTTCCAGAAAGCATTTTGCTGCTCCTGCACAGCTTTTCCCTGTTATGCTTGCTTGACATCCTAGGATGTCTGTCACACAGCACAAAGGAAAGGTTGAAGTGTTGTCACCCAGGTTAACACACACCAAGCAGTGTCTCCATTTGCTTTTTAACCCTGGTAGTATTTGCAGGAGTCTTAAGACCCTCCTGGGCAGGGGGTGGCAGTGGGGAAAGGCAGCCCTGTCACCAGCACATCTCTCATTATGAGGTCCTGAGCTCCCAGTGAGCATTGCTGTGTTCTCTGCTTAGATTTCCCCTGACTGGAAAGGATGGTCAGTCTGATTTACTAATAATACAAAAATATAGTTAGTAATAGTGTTGCAATAGGAATAGCAATACAGTTGTCTTTAAGATGCAGTTAAGTTAGGTGAATGCCAACACCTTTTTCTGGAGCTCCAGCACATCACAGCTTGAGGTGAGCTGACACCTTGATGTCAGGGTGATGCGCTGCAGAAGGTCCTTCAGCTGCCACTGAAGCCGCTCAGGTTCAGTCCAAGGGACTTGGTAATGGCTGAGGGACACTCCTGGCATCCTCCCCTCAAGCACCACCACTGGTCAGCTCAGCTTTCTCACCTGCTTTCACACCTTTTAGTTTTAGGTTATCTTGCATCCTACACTGGAATCAAGTCCAAGCTCAAGCTCAGTTTTAGAGCTAGGCTGTCTAAGCCAGCCATGGTTTCGTACCATCACGCTTTGTGTCCCATTATGGCTCCCCAGGTGCTCAGGCATGGCCACGCTGCTTTTGGAGGCACTGCAGCACCAAAGGGCATCAGCTGGGTAACAAAACAGCTGTGGGGAGAAGAATGCTATTATGGGATGGTATTCCTCCAGATGGATGCATCCATGCAAAGACAGGACAATACCTAAGGCTGTGGAGCACCAGCAGCTTGGCAGGTGTTTCCATTCCCTCCCAGGCTCCAGCCTGCTCAATGCCCCATCAGCTCCTGAGAGATGATAGAC
The DNA here is from genome assembly GCA_013396775.1 of Cephalopterus ornatus. Classification (NCBI taxonomy): domain Eukaryota; kingdom Metazoa; phylum Chordata; class Aves; order Passeriformes; family Cotingidae; genus Cephalopterus; species Cephalopterus ornatus. The sequence continues at coordinate 308,536 of VZRE01010645.1, forward strand.
AAAACTTCCACAGGCCTTAGCTGCTGTCTTGGGAAATATTTATTCTTGACAAAACCCAAATTTACTTCTGTGATCTGCTAAATATCTCTGCTCTGTTTGTTAAGCAGAGTTGGAAGCACTTCGTTCCAGACCTGTTTTCTGCCTCTGTCCCCACCCACTGACGGCCCTGGTGGGGAAACCAGGATGACAGCCATCATACCCCTCAAACCAACATCACAAGCCTTGTGTTCAGCTCTTGGAAGTATTTTGGGAATATTATGTTGCCACAGCTGTTGATTTTTCACACAGCAGGTGGGAAACCTGCCCTGTTTGAATGGCTTGATGGAAAAGGCCAGTTGCTCCATAATAATTTACAACATGGGAAAGTGGGAGTTGCTCATACCGGCGCTGAGTTCCAGCCCAGAGCATCCAGACAGACACTTCAGATATTTTAAGCAAATACTAAAAGCTCTGGTTCAGTCTTTTCCTCCATACCATGGCAAAAGCAGACAATCCATTAATTGCACAGGCAGATGGCTATTAGGAAGTGTGTGAGAGCTGACTACACCACCACTGTGTAGGTGGAGCTGATTAGATGGATCTGAATCAAAAAATAATAAAAAAGAAAAAGATTTCCTACATTTCCTTTGCTGCATGGTGAGAAAAGCTTTTCCTGTGTGACTGCAGGAGAAGACAATTCAAAAATAACAGTAAAATTGCTTCTCACCTCCCCACTGAGTCATGTTACTAGCAACAGCATGTTGGGGTTTTTATGTGTAATTCCTTCACAGCTTCACTGCTGGGCAACAAACACATGAGCACCAGGATGGGCACAGGAGGGCTTGGGGTTTCCTTCACACAGGCTGGCACAGGTTAAACATGTGAAGAGACCCAGGCACTACAGTTCCAGAGGTGCCATTGCTCTTCAGACTGCCTCCCAAAAATCCCCTCCCTACTCCTCTGCTGCCCCAGCTCTGCTCTACGCACCTGCCTGGGTAAAGCATCTTTGGAGCAACTCCACCGTGGAGACCTCCCACCAAAACTAGGCAAAGCAAGGTTGTAGTATTTCAGCAGCCTATTCCACCCACCAGCACAGATGACAAGGGCACCTGGCAGGCAGGAGACCTCCTTCAAATCCTCCAGGCCTACCCTGGCTACCTCTCCAGCGAGCAGCCCCAGGGACAGCACAGCTCTAGCTGGCCAGTTTGGTAGGAATTGTGCAAATTGGGAGTTTCCACTAGAAAGGTCAGTGGCTTCAAGCCCATGAATGAAATCAAAGAAGGCTGTAAAAACATGTCTGCTTGGACATCTCGCTAAACCAGAATCATGGAATCATAGAATTGTTTAGGTCGGAAAAGAACTCTATGGTAATTGAGTCCAATTGGTGCCAAGTCTGTCACTAAACCATGTCCCTCAGTGCCACATCTACACGCCTTTTAAATACCTCCTGGGATGATGACTCCACCACTTCCCTGGGCAGCCTGTTCCAGTACTTGACCACTCTTTTGGTGAATACATTTTTCCTAAAATCCAATCTAAACCTCCTCTGGCACAACTTAAGGCCATCTCCAGCAATCACTGCTGGTCAGATCAGCAGCTTCTGCAAATCCTGGGTTTTGCCATGTACTTGCCCAGGGAAGTGGTGGAGTCACCATCCCTGGAAGTGTTCAAAAAACATGTAGATGTGGCATTAGGGACACGGTTTAGTGGTGGACCTGGCAATGTTGGGTTAATGGTTGGACTTCATGATCTTAGAGGTCTTTTCCAACCTTAATGATTTATTTTACAGAACACCTGAGCGTCTTTGTCAGGACAATGTTTCCAGTGACGGAAGGGACACTCAAAGGCGGGTGTTGCAGCACCACTGAAATCCTTTGATGAAAGAAATCCTCAGATTTTTGGGTGTATATCTTCTGCCCTTCCAGCTGTTGCCTGCTGTATCCAATATATGTCACTTTTTCAGGACAGGGACTGTTTCTCCATGGTTTAGTGCAGCACTCAACACAATCAGTAAGTAAGGCACTTTCAAACATTACTGTCAAACCCCTTTTCTAGAAAAAAGCATTAACTTCACACTGCTGTTGATAGAACGCTTCAATATGATGCTTAGAACAACTCATTTTAAACGGGTATTTTAGTATCACAAACAGAAGGACAGTCATTATGGGCCAGAGACACTCCATGCATAGCCCCCCTCACTTCTGGCCGCTGAGGCTGACACGGTGGAAACAGTCTGCCCTCAAAAGGCCAAATACCAAAGTGCACCGCGTTCAGCCAGTGGGCTGCCACCCAACGCCCATGAGCACAGTGGCAGCTCTCCCCTGTATTCCCTTCCCCTCTGCCTCCTATTTCCCATCACTTCCATCCTGATTCAAGAACAGCTGAAACAATCAAGAGTAGACAGCCAGAGGAATATCAGAAAATCACTGTGTCAGTCTGTGGACAGCCTGGTTGTCAACTTCCCTTGCAATTTGGCTATTTAGCTTTAAAAACAAACACAGTAGAAGAGTGGAGGAACAAACTTCTCCATTTCCAGGACTCTTGCTGCTTAGCTGCAGCACAGAGGTTCCCATTGTCATTACAGATGCATGGGATTAATTCTGCAATAGGAATGACAGATGGACACGGACACCAGCATGGTTCTCACGGAGGGTGTTGAAGCAATTACTTACAGAGGTGGCTCAAACAAGTGTGTAAAGCCTCTCCCCTTTGCTATTACTCATCTTACATTTCCTACTGTAAAGAAAGCTCATTTTTTTTTGCCACATGCCAGATTCCACAGTTAATTGAGATCAGGGAACCAGCAGGAGAGGAGCAGGTGAACGTTCTCTTTGGCACAGAGCGGCGCTGGAAGTAGTTTCACGGTTCACCACCCGCTGCCACCCTCCGAGGGGAGCTGTGGAACACCAACCACGCTCAAACGGAGCTGAAAATGATACAGGCATCCCAGCCCATGCGGTAAGCCACGAGGCACGGAGATTATGGCAACTGGGGCTTGCAGGAATCCAAAGGGACACACGAGGCCTGAGGAGGTACATGGTTAGGGAGCAGCTGGTCCCCAGAGCAGCTTCCACAGAGGCAGAGTCACACTGGGCATTTCTGCTGTCACAGTGGCCAGTTGTCAGCAGCAAGGGACAATACCTGGAGCTCCTCACATACACCTGGCACTGCCCCAACACAGGTTTTTGCTATAGATGGATGTGGATCTGTAGCACTGAGATCTGTTTCAGCTGCCCATGGGTGTGTGAGCACTGCAGGAGAGATCTGTAAGCTCTCGTGTGAAAGGATGAAAGTGGAAGGCTGAGTTAAAAACCATAAATAATTCAAGTAATGGGGAAGAAGAAAGACAATGCAAAGGGCAATGACCTTTTCCAAAGGTACCTTTTCCAAAGGTATAGGCAACACACCGTGACACCACTGCAGTCCCAAAAGGCTGCTTGGACTCCAGTGAAGCACACATGAGACCAGCAAGTGGCACATGAAGCATCTGGAACTTTGTTATTCCAGGCAACACACCCAGGCAACACACCTTTTGCAAAGGCAGGCGTGGCTTTTTGTTTTGTGATTTACTGGTTTTGTTACATTTGATAGGATTCACAACCAGAATTCTGGGCTAAAATTGAAGTGAGCAAACATTTTGTCAGGATTCTGCCCAATTTCTCTCTAATTCATGTGGGCAGTAGGCTTTTATGATGTCCTTAGCTAGTGACATTTCTCTGGATTTAAATGTCTGGATTTTGTGCACATGTTCTTGGCAAACACAAAAGCGTCATGGGAACCATGACTGCTTTATAAGGAGATCTACTTTGGGGTACCACAACTGAATAGAGATGTAGGGAACTACACGATTACAGGAACACCCAGCTGATGATTCACAACATACAAATAATGCTCCTGATTCATCCTTTCTGAAAACAGCCCAATTCAGCCTGGCACCACGTGACCCTTCTTTCATGTGAGAACTACTGAAGGTGTTTTTGTTTTCATGGCACAACTCCAAATATAATTGATTCTTACTATGAAAAAAAATTCTAAATATGTCAAGTTTTCACTCTTTCTTTCCAAATGTAAAATGTCAGAGGATACAAGTAACAAAAAGTTACCCAAATTAAGTACAAAACGAATGAAAAAAATTTTATTAAATCTCCCAAGCAGTTTCATTAAATCTGAGCAACATCAGTTGCTGCTGAAACAGAACTGGAAATGCATTTTCAGTCAATCTTCTGCTTTCACATACGAGTTTTGTTGCACAGCTTATAATCCAAAGACAGGTGCTGGGAAAAAAGCCAGTGAGTGACTACTACAACCAAAGAGAAAGCAGTGCTCACCTCTCAAATCAAACAATATGCAAGAAAACACATTTATCCAAACTTGCTGGTGAAAATTAAATATTAAGCTTACATTAACTCATGAGGACCCAATCTACACTGGTAGCATCTGGTGTAAACTCTAGCTCTATTGGGCTTTTCACAAAAAATTGCAGAATTATACACAAATGGGAGAAGTTTGCTGCAAATGACCCCAGTTGACAGCTACTGACATGTTAAAGTATCCAAAGCACACAAGGTCAGGAGAGGTTTTGGTGAACACAACTAAGTGAAGACCATAAGTGATCCAGATTATGTCTTACAGAAACTGATAAAAGAGAGTTAAATGAATTATTTCTAAATTAATTTAGTTTTCAACAAATTCCAGAAAGTACCATTGCTTTTACAGCATCGCAGTGAAAGAAATTTGCGGGCGGAATTACATTTAAACATGTTCCAGTAGTACTCCCAAGGTGTCTACTGTCTATTTTTGTGATATTCCTAGAAGGGATTCCATACAAACCCCAAGTCTGACGTCTCAGTTGGAAAATAGCACAAAGCCTTTCCTGGAGGCCCAGTGATCTATTCACGCCAGAACGGGGTTGTTTACACTTCCCATATCTAAGTACTGCAGCAAACCACGTGTGTGCATCACGTTACACAAGAACGAACATTATTCCAAACCCATCAGCTTCCAAATATTTCTTTATTGTTTTCACAACTCAAAAAAAGGATGATTCAAGGAGCCTTTGTCTTTGTGTTTGCCTTCAGTTCCCCTTTCAAAGTACAAAACCCCAAACATCTTCCTGAACATGTACTTAGCCAGCTTTCCCCTCTCTAGCTGCTCCTTGTTTTTCCTGCAGTAGCTCTTCTTCCTTCTTCTTGTAAAGCTTTACAAGATACTCATCAGGCTCAATTCCTGCCTCCTGTAACTCTGACATGGCTTTCTCCAGCCGGTGCAAGGTACGGGCACTCCGCACTTTCCGAGCGGTGATGTACAGCGTGAATTCCTTGAAGCCCATCAGCTTACAGGTATCCACCTCACAGATATTTTTAACATCTTTGGTTTTGTCCACCTGGGGGAAGAACACTAAACCTGACATTTTTTCCAGGTCTTCGACATTTACTTGGAAGTCTGTCAGCTGGTGGCTGAAGCCTATGGGATCGTTTGGCACCACAAAAGCCCCCAGCACCAAGGGCTCTGCCGATGTTCTGCTCCGTCTGGCGAGGATCACCTTGTAGAGGTGGGATGGCACAGCTACATCATCCTTTCCAATCACCTGGCAAAAGGAAAGGTGTGTTACAAATGCAGATCACAGAACCATAAAATTGTTTAGGCTGGAAAAGACCTTTAAAATTATCAAGCCAAATCATTAACGCAGCACCGCCAAGTCCACCACTAAACCATGTCCCTAAGCACCACATCTACACCTTCCCTCTCTCTGCAGCCTCTCTCCTTTTTATAACTACAATAACTTCCAATAGAGCTGATTTGAAATGCATATTGAAACCTACATGATTTGGAAGTGTCAGATCAGGAACTTCTATTTTACTTTCTGTCAGTTATGTTTTTCTACCTCTGTTACCCACACACAGGTACATAAAGTACATTCAGTGACTCAATGTCTTCTTGGAAGAGAAGTATCCAAAGAAAATGCATTGATTTCTTCTATACATTCACTATGATTTAACTTAAGAGCTCGCACATTTTGGGTTTTCCCCTGTGTCGCTCAGACCATGATCCAGGAACTTAAGAGAAGCCCTGAGAGTGGAGGATTGAGACTCTGACTTAATATAAAATCCACTAAAAGCTCACACACAAATGTACACAGTACATCCCCCACCCTGTGGCAGGGATAAGTCCAGGGGAATACACCTATTGCTGACAAACGTGTTCTTTCTAGGAGTCAAAAAGAGATGCTCGTGCACACACTGTAACAGGTTTTTTTCTTCATTCACTGTTGCTGAACTGAATCTGTCACATTAACAGAGTATAACAGGCTCACACATGGAAAACCTGAGTTTTGCATAACCCTTCTACAAGCACCCTGCTCAAATTTGTATTTTTATTCTAATGGCAATGGAAGAAAAAGATGCAGATGTCTCACAAAAACTACAAAGCCATTTTATTTTATACATAAAATCCAGCAATTTGGTACTGTTTCCAGTATTTGCAATACCTGCAAAACCAGACACTGCTTGTTTTGATTTTTTTGACAGCTTTTGTTAGACATGGTTAAAACACGATTTCGAGGAAAGCAGGTATTTATTACACTGCCACAACTGATCACATTAATTGAAAATATTTTACAAACTAATCCAGTGTTATCAGTTCAGACATGCCTTGTCCATTCATATATTCAGTACAACTCAATCACATAACAAACACTTCCTACAGACACTTTATTCTGAGAGTTTTAAGCCCTTCTGCAAAAGAAAATGTGTTTTTAAAACTAAACTTTGCCCGTGGCTATTGATCCAAGGGTCACAATAGTCTGTTACAGTAGTTAACTAATTTCAGTAATGAATTCTTTCAGTGTTTGAAGCGTGTCTTCTACCTCTATTGCCAGTTTTTTAAGCGACTGGTCTTTAAGTCTTCCTGGTTAGACTAAAACTAGAGAAAGTACCTTCAGGAGAAATGGAAACCTCTGATAAAGTTTTTTAATGTTTTGTGCAATAACATAGTAGAAACATTACTACTGCTTCTGGAAAGCATGTGCTCTTAGATTTCTTTACTATGTTCCAACATATTTTCCTCCCCTTCCATAAGCTAGCCTATTTAATGGCTTTGCTGTAGTATAAACTTTTCTGATCTATTTGCCTTTTGTTTTTGGTTTTTTTTTCCCAAAAATGATCTTGCTTATGCCACCAACCTTCTCCCAAATAACACTGTCTAGACATCAAACAGTCATTGAAACTGGTTATGTCAACTCTACCTTCCCTTTCAATGATGACAGGTGTCTTTATGGGGAAATTAGAGCTCCTGAGTGTCAAAGCACTTTGCATTTAGCATTCCATGTGGGTGAAACCAGAGTTACAGCTCCTCAGGATGAACAGCATAAATAATCAAAAATGACTGATGCACAGGTAATTCTAAAACACACTAGAACTGACACTGCAACATAGCTGTTGCATCTGGTGCGTTAAAACTGAATTACAAAATGGTGTTGGGAGCTTAACCTATCTGAGATCAGTGGCACTCGAACTGGGGAGTACATGCAACACACTGGGTTGAGAGGGAGGGAGCCAAGAAGCCTCAAAACCCCCGAGGGGGACAGGAGGGATTTCATCTTTCTGTATTCACTCAAGTGCTCCAGTGATGACACTGCCAAAGGCAGAAGGTTGGAGCTCCTTTTCTCCCCTGCAGCAGGGTGCTTCCAGAGCCTGCACTGCATTCCCACCTCCTGCACACTCCTAGGGCAGGTAGGAAGAGGAGGAAGAGGCTGTGCAAAGCTGCAGAGCTCCCTGAAAGGACTGTAGCCTCCTCAGAGAAGGCAGCAGTGAGACTAAATCCTGTTCCTCAGCTTCATCCTGGGCCAACAATCTCCTGACCTGCAGCACTCCTGAGCAGTATGGCCTTTTCCAGGCCTCTTCACATACTTTTCCCCACCATAAATACATACATATACATATAAATACAGGTCCTCCTTAGCTCAGCTCCCTCCCCCTCTCAACACCTCCCACACACACATCCACGTCCCAGCATCCTCGGGCTGCTGGATAAAAGACCAGAGGAAGGGTGAGCACGCAGATGGAGCTGCTACAAGTATCTCCAATCAGGGGGTACATGGCATATGTAAAACAAACAGGTGAATTTGTGTGGAGTGAGCAAGCAGAGGGAACTGGGGATTGAGTCTGAGGGCTGAGTGGGTGGATAGAGAGGCTGGGGAATGAATAGAGCTGCACACAGAACAGTGAGGTATGAGATGGAAATGCTGAATGCCTGAAGTGGGTGTTAAGGGAAAACAGACCCTGTGCTTATGTAATATTATGCAAATATATATATTCTATGCAAAATAATGCACATTTATTCATAGTATCTGCACCTACAAAGGAGGGAAGAGAAGAAAGAAAATGAGGACTAGTTCAAAATGAAGGAAGGGTTGGCCTTTTGAGAAATGTAGCTCTAAATTCAACTGCATCCAGGCAATGGCCAGACATATAATTTATGTACCACTTCAGTTCCACATAAGGTCTCTTCTGAGAATTTCAATAAAATTTAAGCAGTGCACAGTCTTTATATCAGTTCTCTGAACAGCAGTAAACTACTATTGCAATTACTCCACCGAGTGCTAATATGTTAAAGTGATTAAAACCAACCTCACCCTGCCAAACAGCCAGTCCACAGGTGTCCTTTCCTTACTCAAAACAGGGCCTAAAACTTATATCCCCAGGTAGTTCTTCTGGAGGAGAACACCAGCAAAGGACAGTCCCTGATTTCTCTGACAGAGTAAATATGCGTAACAACGAATAAATATGGGGGGTTTTCTCTGCAGTTTAACACTTCCGTGAACCATGCACAGGGTGCATCATGAAGAATTTATGAAGTCAGTGTGACCCAACGATTTCTGTTAGAAAAGGAAATGCAGTTCTGGAGCACACCAAAATATTTCCATCATTACTCTCCATAATATATCACAGTTTGCTTTTTTACGAGAGTAGATAGAGAAGCTGTAGATAAAAGTTTTCATAGAGTTGCTCCCCCCCACTTCCCCCTCCAGCTCAGCTGCCAGGGAAAGAAGTGTGATTCTGCAAAAGTGAACTTTAGAATAGAAGCAATAGGTAGCAAAAACAAACTCCACAATCCCATTTCCTGTTGCCACCTAGAGGATTTTCCTCCCTAACTTCAGCAGCCTGAATCACTGTTTGGATCTGCACCATCCCATTTATCTCAGTGCCTGCCTAGCAGAGGCAGAGAGCATATGCTCCTATTGTAACAGAATGGAAAATGGGTTAAGATTATCCATGCACAGATGTTGACTTTGATTTGTGCTTGTCTATCCACAGGCAGCAGATGATCTTCCAGCAAGCAATGCTTGAAACAGCTCTCTGTCCCAGCTGGAGAAGAGCAGCAGTTTTTAATAGTATCTGTGATTCCAAAAGAAATTTTGTGGACTAATACAAGCAAGAAAATACAGCAAGGGCCTGTTGAAATCACTGCTGTCCCACATGCTTTCACACCATGTTGGTAACAGGCCACAAGACAAATTTTTCTGCAATCGTTTGAAAATTTTCATTTTGCTTTTGCTATAAAATTTTGCTTAATCTCTCAAATTTTCAACAGTCTCATAACACGAAAAAAGAAAAAGCACTTGAGCTGAAAGCCTTCTTTTTATAGCATTAAATATATTTCCTTCCCATCATCATTTGGTAAACCAGTGTGAAATTTCAGATACTTTGAACTGATACAGACAGCAATGTAAAAATGTGCATTGCCCTAAGTTTTTGCAGCTGCTTGTTCCTTTAAATTTGGCTTTGTTTCTTTGGTGATCTGGTGCTGGCTGAAGCCCTACAACTGAACTGGTGTCATCTAATAATGCAGCATTATAATAAAGTCATTTTCAGAACAGTGTTTATTCTTTTTCTACTGTTATTGACATTGTTATTGACATTTCACAAGTGTGTATCAATTTTTTATTCTTCTCATTGCCCAATTAAACGTGGACAGCTGTCATGAGGACAGGCCATTAAAATGCGTGCAATTCCTGACATTTAGAGATGTTTACATATTGCTAAAACAACAAACGTGTTGGGAAGCAATAATAATACAAACTTACAGAGCTCATGGGGACAGATAAGGGAAGAAATAACATGACTACTTAAAACAGAGAGATTTCAGTGAGCTTTGATAAATTTGGTCTCACAGCCAAGTCACTGGATGGGGACTGGTCTTAGGTTTGGCTTTCCCCACAATTTTGGCTAATTTCTGTTCTTGGTTGCAGTTTATAAAATTCGAGGAAGGAAAAAATTTGATAATATCTATAGAGTCCTTAAATATCACTATATATAATGAAGACATTTGCTAAAGGCACCTAGGGTAAGTTTAAGCATCTGGATTAACCAATGCCACCTTCATGGTCATAGTCAGATAAATACAGGGCAAAGCAGTCCCTAAAAAAGTCAGTTTGGAGTTTATGAGATGGAAAACTCCATCCTTATATGAACGTGAGAAAAGGAATATATGAAGTTGAAATTATATGAGAAGAAAACAGAGTGTTACTATTACTGGAAATTTTAAACATACACAAATGTTATCGTATTTTCATTTTACACTGAGCTGGTTACAGCTTCCCAGAGTGGTAAGAAAATTATCTGCTTCTGAAAGGGTACAGACCGTTTTAAGAAGGACTCGTGAATCCCAAAGTGGTACTTTGCCACCTAGTGACTAGAAACTGAAAATCAGCTGTGCAGAGAATTAGCAGAAGGAACTAACGAGCCCTTCATCAGCCAGAGACAGCTCTGGATTGTCAATTATCCGCAATTCTCTTAGAACCTGGTAAACAGAAATCACATTCAATCATGCCTTAAATGCCAGCACACACTGAAGAGTCCTTGCATCAGAGGGTACCATCATCAAACACTTTAAAATGACAGCTCCAGAAATTCCCTTGACACTCCCGTAACCATTTTTTTCACTCTCTGTGAAGTCCTAACCCGAGTTCAGACTGAGCCACGCTGCAAACACAACTGACTGAACACAAGCCCTCTGTGATACAGTACTTCCAACTGCATCTGGCAGTAACAAAATTAACACTTTTATCACATTTCTTGGTGGACAGAATTCAAGGACATCATTCCTGTCACTCAAAGTAAGACTGCAGCTTTCTCTGAATAACCATGCCTTTTGTTATAGCTGTAACTTGAAGCATGATACTGAGCAAGGCCCATCAGGGCTTCTACCGTAGAAATAACATTATTCCTGCTGATATGATCCCAGGTTTGACAACCCGGAGCTTTAGTACAATTTGATACCACATTCTGTGTAGAAACAGACTTTCTGGCAGTACAAACAATTCCCTTTGCTATCAGTATAACTTTATTTACTTGACCATTGTGACAGCATTAACTGCCTTCACTCCAGTTCCTTCTGGATTTGTGTTAGGCAGCACTGATTCTTTTTATAGTGTTTTTCCCTCAATATTTGAGTAAACTCTGTCAGATGGCATTGAGTAGAACTCAGGGGTGTGAAGGCAGACCTAGCAATACAGAAAATAGAAAACACTACAGCTAAAATTCATAGTAACAATCTGCAGAGACAAGCACTCCAAAATGCAAATGTATGTACTTCAGGAAAAAATTTAATTTGTTATGGCTGGTGGTCTGATTGCTATTGCCAAATGATTTGGCAAACTAAAAAGGAAAGAAAAAAAATAAGTAAGAGATGGTAAAAACCCAAGCTGTTCCTGAATACCTAGTTATGGCATTAAAAGATAGACACCCCAGCTCCCTTTTTATTTTTCCTTAATAAAGAGGGCGTGTATACACATTATGTATATAATAAACTGCATTTACATGATGACAGACTACTGCTTCCACAGAATCCATTTAGCTTATTAACACTGAATCCACCACAATCCCTAACACCCCTCTCCCTACAATAACATAACTTTTGGGATGGGTACAATGCTAAATAAAAGCAATCCCATGACTCTATCCTGCACCTTCGGTGTCTCTTCTCCTCCAGTCTTAACCCAGTGTCTATTACATTAATTTGTACCTTATTTAGGGATGACAAAGGCCCTGGTTGTTTCCACCAGCTGATCTAAGATGAGCCCTTTGCACGAAGTTTATGGGACGTGTATAATGGACCTTAGATCCATTAGTTACCTGTGAAGCCTTGAGACCACCTGGAGCAGCCAACAAACAAGTAACAGTTCCCAGGTTTATTTCCTCCTTTAACAAGGATTCCTTCCCCTATAGTATCTTGGTAGGAGGCAACCTCTACTAGGTCTGAAAGATGACTGGGGAAAACCATAAAGTACCATCTTGTATTTGCAATATAAGTGCAATTTGTTTCCCAGTTATTTGCCACAGATGTAGAGGACAAGTAACTGCATCTTCTGGCCCAGTTACTGTGCATCTTTGGCCCAGCCTCATCATTCAGTTTGCAAACTTACACAGCAAACAAGATTCCAGCCTGAACTTTGTATATCAGTAAAAAGTACATTCAAATATCTTCTTCAAACAACAAAGAAAATGTTATATAAACTGTATTCACCAACCACAGCTGATTCCTCTTAAATTGGTATTTACTACTATGGCATTGGGAATTGGAAGGGTGGAGCACTGAGCGTGATGTAGCTGAATTACTGCAAAATTTGTATTTCAAACTCCGAATCTGCTGACAGAGGAAAATCACAAAAGTGACAGTCACTGGAGAGCAGTAATGTATAAAACAAGACAATGTCATTTTGATTTGATCTGGACAAAAGATGAAAAACCTGCGTCTGCCTCTCCAATGACACAGAACAGGTTTTTCCTGTTGGCATTCTATTTTACATATATTCTCAAAATATGTTTTTCAGATACCAAGCACGGTCATCAATCTACTCTTTGCAATAAAAACCTCCACTGGAGACAGATGAAATGACAGAACATATCTGAGGATAAAGCAAGTTCAGCCAATAGATGGAACAATGCTGGCATCTAAGGAGTTCAAAGTTAATTCCCTTTCTGGAATTAAAGACCAAATGGTACCAGAGTCCAAGCAGGAACTGGGAACAAAGCCATGACCAATGCTCTGTTTTTCCTCTATGGTGATCTAAAAATAACCTTTTTGGATGTCTGATGAGAAAAACACCAGCATGTAAAACCACGGATACAGATTTCAACGCTCCATTAGCCAAAACCAAGGAAACTAAGAAGAAAAGAGGATCTGAAACAAATCAGCGCAGACACATTCACTGTAGCACTTACGTTTTTTTGCCTTTTTTTTTTTTCCCTCACAGTTCTAGTCTGAGAGAATAAAAACATTAGAAAGGAGCTCAGCCTTAACAGTCTCATTGCCAGATTACAGGCTGTGGGTTCCAGCACCACTGTGTGCAGTACAGCACCTCTCCTTGAACAGCACACACAAAGAAAAGGGACATCTTCTCACATCAGCTTCACAAAGCCCAAACAATGAGGACTGAAACCCTTTCATTTCAAAGTCACTGGTGTGAACCTGGCAGAGTTCACTCTGAAAGACAGCTAAGAGATACCTTTCCTTCACAACCCTCAGCGTTCCTGGGTTAGGGGCAGAATCCCAGACTAGCAAAATCAGTGGCAGTGACTGTCATTATATCCATGGTGCCTGCAAAGAACTTCTCTCCAGTGCTTTGACATGCTGTGTTCCCTCTTCTAAGTGCATGTGTTGATGAAAGGAAAAAAACCCACTAAAACTAAAAAAAAAAAACAAAAAAACCCCACAAAACCCAAACAAACAACAACAAAAAAAAAACAAACAAAAAACCCCAACACCCCACTCTACTCTGAAGTCTCTTTCCCCAAAGTACAACTGCAACAGAAAGCACAAGAACGTAAGCCATAAAGACATTTCAAAATAAAAAAAAACCCCAAAACTACAATTCTCAGCCTGTATTTAATTAGACTTAGCAGCATAGCCAAAGAAGATACAAATCAGACAAAAACACCACAAAATGAGTGTTTTACTTTTCCCACCTGTACTGAAATGCAGCTTAAATAAAAATTAATTTACTTTATGAATCTCATTGTAGGAAATTGAGTAACAGGATTTATGAATGTGGCCAAATGGTGACATGCAAACATGAACACCACAATTCTGCTATTTTCCATCTAGCACTGAACTTCACTTTCTAGTCTATACTAAGACCAAAACTGATTAAACTGGTCTTTTAAGCAGTGTTGTCGTCAAGCCCAAAGACAATGAAGACATCTTGGCAACAGATAAAACCAGAACAATATGATAATCAAAGAAGCATGGACATTTGTGCCACTATTATTTCATCACCATATCCTGGTATGAAGTTATTTTGAATAAAGACAGTGATACACACAGCCTGCTCTCATTTTTACCTGCGGAATACTAAAATTTATGTTTCAAAACCAGAACGGAGAGTGACAATCATTTTTCAGAAAATGTAATCTTTCTCTTCTAAGTAAACACTTTCTCTAGAGAAAAACGAGAACAAGATGACCAAGATTAAAGTGAAGCCGTTGATAGATGATTCAACTTCTTCCTGGAAATGATTTCCACTTATAAAATGTTCAAGTCAGCTCAGGATTTTTAATTCTTTGCTATGTAAGACGAATATATATTTTTAAGGATGAAAAATAAATGCAATATCCCGACAGCTACAAGGAAGTAAGTTCCAGCAAGCTTTGTGCAAGCCTGGAGAACTCTGTACCATTCTGCATGACAGTGAGCCAAATGCTCAGTTGAAAACTGTTGGAAGGGAACATTTCCCTCCTGCTCCCAGTTATGTGCTTTTGGACATATCTCATGCTGTTACCAGGAAGCACTGGACTACTCTGTGTGCTGCCTCAGTCCTTCTACAGCAGCATAAAACAAGCCCAGTACACCCAGTATGGGTGGCTTCCTACTGTACTGGGTAATTAAGCATTTTGTGGCAGGATCTGACAGCCATCAGCACTGGCAGAAAAGAGGAAGGCAGAGAAAGGCCTGGAAAGTATAATGGGAAATAGTGAAGTGAGCACTCTCTCTTTGGGTGTCACGGAATGACTGCCACTCTAATGCTGGCCTTGCCACCAACTTATCATGTGGCATTGGTTGTATCCTTTAACCATGGCTTATTTATCCACTTGAAAACAAGCACAGTTGTTGCCTTCCTCACAAAGATGTGGTGAGAGGTGAAATTTGGAACTGTCACTGAACATGAAAAAGATAAATTATTACTGCATTTTCATATGCATAACATATGACTGCCTGGTAAAAAAATAACAACAAACTCAAACCCAAAGCTGTGATTTTGTCACAGTCAAGGTTTTACATGTGTGGATGGGGACATAAGGGTCAGTTTTTAAAGAAGTAAAAAGGCAAAAGCAAACAGGAAAACCCACGTTTTATCATGACTGAGTTCCAAGTTCAATCAAATGGAAATCAGCTGTGTATTTATAATGGAGAAACAGAGCCTAAATCTTACCACTAAACAAGCCACTGTTGAAAGCTGAACATCTCTCTCTTTTGTGCCTCTCATATCCCTTTGAAACAGAGGCTTGTTACAGCAAGCTCATCCATTGCTCCTCAGAGAACAAGTTGGACAGCTGAATCACTCACAAGCTGGAGCTGCAGTTGATCCCAGTACTTATTTTCAAGGAAAAGTATTTTTTCAAGAGATGCAAAATACAGCACTTATTATTTGCATTATGACAGCTTCCATCCAGCAACTGAAAACACCAATTATGTCTCATTGCAGTGGGGGCAGAAGGTAACACTCCCTTGAATAACTTACTGCACTTAAACCCTATAGATGTCTAAACACAAGCCTACAAAGAGTAAGTCAGAGTACAAATAATTCACCTCTCAACTTGATAGCCTTTCCTATCTGTCTATCAGTCATAGCTTTCTAGAGACTGTGCATGATCAATCCTAAATCTTCAGAGTATTTTAAGCAGGTAATAAAAATAAGGGACTAAAATAAGGGGGTATCAGTACCACGGACCAGTGATTAGACTGCATTCGCCTAAAATCTACTGAACTCAAATATCCTCCAATTAACTCTGGCATGCAGAGAATCTCAGTTGCATGGCCTCATCCAGGTGCTCTCCACGGGATATCACCAAAAAAGTGCTCCTGAAATTAAAGGAGCACAGGCATTCCAACAGCCTGTATAGTTTTTAGAAACCCATACTACCTTTGTATTGCACTGTTTCTAAAGTACATCAAGAAATAAATGATTGAATAGATGCCTGAACATCCGCAAACCCCACTAATTCTCTGCTTAGATACTGCCATGAATTATACAAGCCAGAAAACAGTTTTACTGCAGACTGTGACCAAACATGAAATAGATCTCCCTGTAAATAAAATAAATTATTTTAAAATTATACTTTTTCAAGTATAGGCAAGATGTAACATCTCTGCTGATCTTGTCCAAACTGATATTGGACATTTTGCAATTACTAAGATGTCCAACTTTGTTTTCTCAAGCTACAATATTAATTTTAAATAAATAAATCATTACCATTGCACTATTAACCCAGCAACATATATACATACCTGATAAGTAACACTCTTCTTTCCATCATCACTTGTTTGAGGCAAGGTCAGAGGTCCAGAAACTACCCAAACATCCTCAAATCTCTCAGTCAATTCCCGACAGTACATTTCCATTCTGGAACACATTTGTCAGCCAAGGAAAAGTCAGCTGGGAAAACCTGACATAATAATCTTTGAGACATATTGTGAAAGGAAGGGTGGACTACTGTTAGGGAGCGTTTTTCATGTGACTGACTCCCAAGCGAAAAGAAGGTAAAAATGCAGGCCCAACTTATGCTTCCCACTTTTGCCAGGTTCACTTATTCACAGACATGTCTTACTGCACACATCCAAAAATGGTCTCTGCAGCCTTACCACCTGTCTGAACAGCTGAGTTCTCTACTTATTCCCACACCTGACACTAGAAATATACTGTTGGTGGTCACTCGGGACTAGTAAAATAAAATTGTTTTAAACAGCAGGTTGTGGTGTTCCTACTTTGAGAGGTTTCACCCTTATTATTGGATTTGTACGTTTCTCCCCAAGGAATCAACACCCCGCAGGACACAACTCTTTCCATAGCTCAAAGTACCGGGGAAAGTTTCTACGTGCCATTCCCACTAAGTCTAGTTTTTTATTACCTATAAAATTGTTCAAAAATGAAGTAACACCTCCAGAAATATACCATTATTTTTACTTTTTAAACTAATTCTTTCAGTTTACAGTATATAACATTTCTCAAATAAGGAAGTTTCTGGATCGTGCCCATTTTACATAAAACAAAATATTAACAAGGTCAGGCTGGACAGGGCTTGGACCAGCCTGGACTAGTGGAAGGTGTCCCTGCCCACGGTAGGGGGATTGGAATTAGATGATCCTTAAGGTCCCTTCCAACCCAAACTATTCTGGGATTCTATGACTGCAGCCTGCCTTTGATGTAATACCCCAACTGCTACAGAAATCACATCCAGTGAGCACCCACTTGTCCTCTACAAAGTTGAGAGCTGCACTTCACACAAGCGGACAAACAGACCAGAATATCAGACAGATAAACCCAGCTAATCCAGCTGCCTCTGAAAGAGGGAGGTTTCACCCCTTCTCTGTCTTATCCCTGTTCCTCATACCTCTCCCTTGGGCCACTTTAGCACTCTTTGTCTGTCAACAACCCTGAACAAAACTAGTATTTCCTTTTTTTGTGCTGGGTTAGAGAGTTAAATCAGCTCACACAAATCAAATTAGCAAGAATGAGCCCCACAAATGAAAACGAGCCGGAAGGAGCCCTTTCTTCATGTGATACAGCAAAGCATTAACAAGCTAATTTTTTTCCCTGCTGTCACCAGCTTTGCTTCCAAGCAGCTCAGCTCCTCAGCCTGTCTCACAGCACAGCAACACAAACACCAACAGGCAAAAGGAAAGAATGGGAATAAATGCAGCTAGGGAGAAAACTGCTTTTGGTGGCAGCAGGGACAGAGGTCAGATTACAGTGACCATGAAATCACACTCACAAGAAGACAGAAAACGACAGTCAAACATCAGGAAAGAAAGAAGCATGCATGTTGGTTGGAAGAGAATGAGGAATTCTAAGGTGCAGTTAGACCACACCACTGAGTCAATCTAACAGCTTACTATCTAATAGCTTGCTGGAAGATACACTCCTCTCTCCCCTTTCCTACTGTTCCCCTTGTCTGTCCCAGCTGACCAGTCCTAATCCATCTTCCATGTTGGTTCTTGCAACATCAGTTGATCCAGTCTTCTAATCTGGAAAGATTAGATAACCAAGCAGAACAAAATGACAATCAGATTAACTGGGCTGGCAAATGGAACTGACTCGCCACAGTTGGCTGGGACCAGAGCTGGAAGTGGGGAAGCATCAAAAACACCAGGCTGGAGGGCAAACATCACTTTAGAAAACAACAGACACTTAAACTGACTAAGCTGCATTGTCTACCTGCACCTCAGAAGAAAATTCAAGAAGCAATTAAAACAAGAAAAGAGAGTACTGAAGCCAAGAAAGCACACAACACATGTGAAATGACTGACAAAAAAAAAGTGGCACCACTGCCTTATTCATGTATTTAAACTCTGGCAACAGGGTGCTGGGGTTGGGAAAAAGTGGTAACAGGTGCTTAAATTGCAAGGCTGATAGTGTGAGGGGAAATTTTCCATCACTCTCCAGAACTTCCTGATTAGGCAGAGATCCTGCTTAAGTGAAATAAAGGCGGTTTCCCACCTTGAATTGGTACAAATGGTATAAGGAAAGGTATGGTATTAGGAAAATTTATGCTCAAATACTTGAGTTCATAAAATAAGAAAAAACCAAACTCTTAAAGTTATGGCATTTTATTTGTCTATAATATAACCTTACTGAATGCCTCATATAATTTTATATGCAGTCTTGTAAAACAGGAAAGTGTAGCTGAATGATGATGTAGTTTTGATGCAACACTCTACGTAATTTTGCTGACCTTCCCTTGATTGAACCTTGAGAAATTCAACATTTTCCCCTCCTGTTTCTGAGCTTTCACGTTCTCTGAGTCCTATGCAAGAAGCACTGGACAAATGCTACTTTTATTATGTCCAAGGAAGGAAAGAATGAAAAAAACCTTACAGGAAGAAAGTTTAAATTTATCAGGCACTCCCTGCACCTCAATTTTGATCCAGTCAGTGCTCACAAGTGACAGAGAACCTGCCTGGCTGCTACTTGGAAGCCAGTACCTAAAGAAACATTTAAGAACTGAAGTGAAGACTCAGTGGGGAGCACTCAGTTCTCCAATTCAAAGTAAACCAACATCCACACACAGAGATCTGAATACTCTCACACTGGAAGCAGTTTTTTGAGCAAGATCTAAACCCTTTCCTTGCTTCTACTGAATCCTCCTTAAGGATAGAGATATTAAGCCTGGTACTTTCACCCACATCAGCCAGAAGAAGCCATTTTATCTATTCTAAATAAATGTCTTCTACAGTTTGATTGAATAAAAACCTAAATAGTCATTATACTGTTCTTGCACTGTGAGGACTGAGCTGCCTTTCATTCCAGAGGAAGTTACTATGATCTCTACAGACAGCCCATGAAGTGCTCTAGAATAATTGGATGTGAAGAAGCTTTATAAATAAAGCATCTTTGATTTATGCCACTGTCTGGTATTTTTCACTTGGTTTACTTACAAGTAATTTCTCACCTGTTCCAAAACCCAGCATTATTTTCATAATTCTGAGGCACGATGTTAGACAGGTAAAATGTTTCAGCCATAGCTCTCTGCGCAGAGAAAGAAAATAATACAATTTTATTGAAACATTTATGAGCTGAAAACACACTGTAATAGTTTGTGGATGAGAATCCCATTTCTAGTTTAGTTTTTAACATTTATTAACACAAAAGGTCAGATAAAACCTAAGTCAGAGCACCTACAAAATTATTTTGGATTAAGAGGTGCATAACTAAGGGGAAACCTTGCAAAATTATCTACTTTTTTCTTTTGGCAGAAACAGCATGAGAACTTCCAGTTCTAGAGGCAGAGGAATTACAATGTCACCCAGTGTCAGTTCTGTAACGTCTTTGAAAGCAACCTGCAATTCTTCTTTTTGAATGGAAAGGATGCTTTCACCCATGCTTTTCATTTCTTTGACTGCCTAATGGCTAAATTCTTCTTTCCCTTACAAGAAAATGTTTTCTTTATTAAAAATACTCAACCATATTTTACAAATACGTAACATGCCGGCAATGAAATGATTTATGAGACCATAACAGTCAAATATTTACATATCAGCTTAATTTTATCTTTGAAGTGTCATAAACCTCTGAACAGAAGCTCACATACTTCCAGATGTGAAGGACCTGGTGCTTAAAAAACTGGGCATGTGCAGGGAGACACAGAGAAAAAAATCCCAAGATCTTAACCCAGATTTTTCATAGGTCCTGTACTTGCCAATATTTTTCACATACTACTACTTCTAAGTAGGATAATGAGGAAACACTACCTGCACTAATGAAACTGTGAAATTAAATTTTTATAATCCTGTATTTGAAAGATTGTATCATCACATTGCATTTCAAGCCATGTCCAGGATCTCTCCACACAGGGAGATCACCAGCAAAAATTCCCCAGCTATCACAAATAAATAACAACAAAGAAACTTCCAGTAGAAACAAAATGACTGGTTCTTTCATTCACCACATGCCACTGTGCTCTCACTCTGCCCCACTGAATTCTGTTCTTCCTGGCAGAAATACAAATTCCAACTGCTTCTTAATTAACAAATTGCTTCATTAGGCACATTTCACACGAGGATCCAATAAATTCAAAGCTGCTTTGTAAGTCAGCCAGGGCATTAGGGCATGCTTCTCTTACAGCTTGAATAAATGGCAGGTGAGGACTTTTATAGACTGGAAGAACTCTGGCAAATGAAGGGTCTAATTTACCTCATACACATTGCAAGAAAGGAAAAGGCCTTTTAAATCATCCAGGCAATCCCCCTTGCCAATATAGAACAGTACTTAACAGCACCTTTGCTTTGCCCAATCCAGCCTTAAACATCTCAGCAGCTGTTGGCCTGAATGAAGTCATTGTTCCCCATTTCCCTTTAACCGAGCTTCAAAAACACTTTGGAGGTTTGTTTGGTGAAGGTTGCCATCTTCATTTCCCAGGCAGACAGTGTGACATACATGGGGTTGAGAAGATTTGCTTAACACCACACCATACAACACATCATCTCTGCCAAACAAGCTAATCTGGGCGTGATTTAATGAAGAGAGGTATGTCATCAGAGGATGCACCTGATTTAGATGCCTGAGGCAAACTGTGAGAACATCCTACAGTGCTCAGTCAGGAACAGACCTTGCAACTTCAAATCCAGGTCTGTGCATCACTAATGAGATCATGTTCCACCTCCAAAAAAAAAAAAAAACTGCAAAAGGAACATTACGCATTACTTCAGAGGGTCTTTTGACCCTTTCCAGTGTGTAAAGACAAATTAAAAAGAAGGAGAATGAAAATCCTACTGTTGAAAATTTGTTATCTCCCGCTGGTGCCATGTGTCCTCGTGACCATCCACTCCCAAGGTAGTCTTCATTGGCAGCACTAAACATGAGAGGGATGTTGGGATCTGGTCTGAATTTACAGTGCCTTCGGTCTGCATCACCTGAGAAATAACACACTAAATGGTTATCATTAAACCAACATAACCACAAGGCAAAAAGATCTAATTCTGTCATATCGTGCTAGAAGACCCACAGTTAAGTATTCAACATGTTAATCTAAATTGGATATTTTTCTCCTCAACCATAAAAAATACAACGCAAGGAGCAACTTTCAGTAGTGATCAATGCTAGTTATTAAAATAATTTATTTTTTTCCTACAGCTGACTGTACACACACACACACACACACACACAAACTGTATCCACTCTGGCCTTTTTGTCACGTCACATTTTGTCACATGTGCACCCCGTGCTTCCTCGGGCTCTGAACTGAGAACAAAGTGTGGGACACACTCTACTTGGCAGCTCTCAGAAGGACACCAGAATATGAAAGGACCACAAGGAAGAAGGAAAAGGGTGGAATGCGAGTGAGCGTGCATATAAATAATGCATCTCTTGTAAACAAATGCCTGTAAGCAATTTCCTTTCTTTGCTGACCACCTGCTTACCTCCAGGGAGGTAAGGCCAGAACAAAGAGGTGATCAGAGCATATTTTTGCAGTGCAGGCAGAAGGAAAAGAGCTTCACTTTTCTTTTATGGTAAAGCATGTGACACAACACTTCAACACAGGATTGATGCTCAGGAAGCAACACTGACAAGTTTGTCAGCGTGCAAAACAACAGAATTCTTATTTTCAGTATTTAAAAAAAAGTGTAATTTATCAATTACACTTGAAAGATGGAAAAACATGTCCTTGTTTATTCTCTGTTCGCTGCTTTTATAAAAAAGGCTAATTTCTTCTGTAACCAGTTCTGTACAGCCCATTTACATGTCACACTGATTTCTTCCCACCATGTTTTTTAAACATTTAAGTTCTTACTCAGCAATAAAATATACCTGGTTTTACATCATGTCCTTTCAACCTTCCCCCTTCCTCACAGTTCCACCTCAAATCTCAATGAGAGTAGCTACAGGCGTAAATCACAGCTGAATGCCTCAAGATACTTAATTTCAACTTGCAGGTTAGTTGTATCTGGTCGTTTGTAAAACATTTTAACAATTCAACTGTTAAGGCCCACTTGAAAGTAAGCCTGGAATTACTGTTTTCTTCTCAGAAAGAAGTGGAATCAGTGATGCTACTTAGGGGCTGGTTATACTATTTTCAAGATCATGCTTTTAATTTTGAAAGGTAATTTGAAGACAGTGATTAAGACATATTTAGGGCTATTACTTTCATAAAACATTTTACAATTACACAGTTACCTCCATTACTAATAATCTGCCTTATAAAAACTGTACTAATGCTATAAACTTAATTTACAATGACTGTATACCACTCATATTTCATTCACCAACTGACAGCAAAAAAATCACTGAGCCTCTGTCTTGCATAAAGAACAGGGGAGAGAGAATTAGATAATGCACATCAGGAAACGAAACAGAACTGCACCACAGTAAATAGTGGCTGCAGTGAGTGGGTAATGCCCTCTCTAGCTCTGAACAATTACAACTGTTTGCTCCATTTTTGTCTCACAAATGGACATTCTCTTCCCATCCTGAGCAAATCTCCAAGATCTGTAGATGAAAGGGTCTGGCCACGAGAGGTATTGACTCCACATATGGGGCAGCACCTAAACTGACATAAACTGGACCTCAGAACTAACCACACCAGCTAAGGAAGCGAGAGCCATTTTTACGCACTCGAGCAACTTTGCAGGTCTGAATCAGGTACGGAAGGTTTAATTTTGTTTCGTGTTCTCTCCGCGTTCAAAAAGAGGTAAATTAAGCTTCCCTCCTGCAAAATTTTAGAGTGTTCACACTGACACACCTGTACTGATCTCACAGACCGTTTCACAACGTGAATTTCTCACAGAAGGTAACTCCAGTTCTCCTTCATTCCTCCCTTTCATACTCAGCCCTTGGACCAAGTGTATCCTCACTACGGATGCTGTATATTCAATACCGGACTAGTCCCAAGCAGAGGAATAATACTGAAGAACCCTGCCAACCTGCAGTGACAGATCTCTTAAATCACTGGTAACATCAGCCTTAACAATTCATGGCATGAAGCTGACACCCACTCCAGAGGCCTGCTGCCCACAGTGGGCTTGTGAATGGGTGGAAAAATCCATACCCAGAAATCACTACAGGATTTTTCTCCCTGCCTGCTCCAGGGTCCACCTTCTGTGAACAGCAAAGCCCATTCTGGGCATAAGTGCAAGTAAATAAATACCTACATACCCAGTGTCTTCTGTTTTGAAATATGTTCAATCACCCATCTAGGCACTCGTTTTGCCTGGTCATAAGACAGTGCATGATTTGTATAACATCTGGTTTCTGTTCCAGCCTCGGGGAATCCATATCTTTCCAGCAGAGCCTCTTCTACTGGTTCTATGGAGAAAAATAAACAGCAATCCAAAGATGAAACCTGATCAGAAACACAGTCAGAAACAAGACAGTAAGAAAAACATCTCGGTGGGCGCAAACATACTGTATAGGGCATTACTTGAGGTTACTGACACAATTAAGACCTAAAAGAATATTAAGAGAGCTACCCCACTGAAACTCTCATCTACCAAAATAGTTGTGGTTTCTATTGTGTCTTAACACGAGGATCTCAGCTCTAGGATTAACTCAAGTGCTGTAATGCCTACATGCATATACATATATCTAGCAGTCAGTTTGGGCTGGCCCTCAGAATAAAAGATATCAGATACTAAGGGACACAACAGGCAGTGAGGACACACACACACATGCTTTACCCTTTGGAGCTGGAAATCACACTCTGCCTCACGAACTGAGATGTGTGAGTTGGGTAAAAGCAAGTCCTGCCCTCACTGCGAACACTTACACTCTGCTGAATGAATGAAAGCTTCACTTTGAGACACTTTGGGTTTTTTTTTGCAAGCAACAATTTTCTCGCGTGGAGGAATATTTACATCCATCCTACTGCCTTCCTCATCCTCTAGCCATTTCTCCAACAGCAACTCACATTTTTAGAGCCATTCTTCCTCTGTTTTCCAACACTCTGGTAGGGCTTTAAAGTCTTCAGGCTAAAGAGAAAACCATTCGTCCCCTGGGGTGCCCCCCAACACCCCCACACCTGCACCCCCAAACCTCCAGGTGCACAGACTTGATGGACCAGCCTTGGCTCATCCCGGGCAGCTGTAGCTGAAGTTTAGTTATGGCCTGAATTGTGTGTTTAAAACTAAATATATGTGTGTATGTGTGTGTGTATATATACATATATATGCACGCATATACTACGGGGATGTTGGCAGATCATACAGGACAAATGCTCTGCGCTCCCCCACAGCAACCGGGGACACTTGTAGCCATCCTGGCAGCCGAACGGACCCACTTTTCTTTCCTGCCACCAACACTTCGGCGTGAGCAGCCGCACGGGGAAGCGCTTTTAATGACAAGTTACAGCCCAGCATCCCCAAACAACCTCCTCCCCAACAGCCCGGCGCACGTACTGGGAGACCAACCCCGACCTCCCGCACGCTTTGGGCACCCCGGGATGGAGACAGGAGGGAAAAGGCTCTTCTGAGGGGAAGGAGAAGACACTCGTAAGGGGAGGGAGAAGACAC